>JALBCR010001089.1:0-320237 GCA_030710515.1 Abscondita cerata | reverse complement strand
ATGTCATCTAATCTTATGGATTTATGCTTATTTTACCTACCGTTACCACTTTGCTTAGATCCATTACCATTTTTATTATTTCATCTGTTAGATACAAGTTGAATAGTGTAGCTGAGAGCTACATCCTTCTCTTACGCCTCGTCCTAACTATATCTATTGACATATAAGAAGGTTTAAATAACGTTTTTTAACTATAAAAATCAGGTTCATCATTTATAGTGCGCAAAAAATTAAAACTCTTGGTATTCCTTTTCATCAACAATGTGTTACTAAATAAAATCTACAATAATTTTAAAACGTAAAATAACCTACAAAAATTTCTTACATTGAAAAATTAAAATGTAAAAAATTGTAGTTTAGGTGACGTCAGCTATAAATTCACTATATCATATAGGTAATTGGAAAATCACAAACAACACCTTTATACACGTGTTTCGCTTCTTTTTTCTCGTTAAGCCCTAATCACATTATCAGGTCAGTTTGCTAGATAGACTTCAGTCAATAATAATGACGATTTATCGCTTTACATCAAATATGGTAGTCAAACTATTAGTCAGTTTTGTTAAATTAGTTTAATAGAACTGATTAACCAATTCAAATTATGCAAAAAACGCGAAAACGTAAACCAAGTGATAAAACTGTTCGAACATAAATCAACAAATAATATTACAACAACAACAACAACATTAAAAAATATTAAAAGCAAATAATAATAATTTTGATTAGATAAAATACAAAACCACTCAGAAATAAGCCAATCAGGTTTACAATTGAAGAGTACAGGGGAAAAAGATGAATGTCACAAATGATACTTTTGAGAAAAACAAATTTAAAGATTTGAAGACTCCATACAGGTAATGAATTAAACTATTTCAGCTTCAGACTTTTTTAGTAATACCTACATAATATATACTACCTTTTGCATAAAAACTTACCTCCATCCTCTTTTCATAAGCGTAGATAAAAAATATGTAAAGGGCCAGGTACAATATGTTGGGGAGAAGAAGGATGAACTTCACACAGCACACCACAAAAAGAAAAGAAAGTATTACAAGAAACCACATCAAATTTATTTAAAAACCTAAAACACAATACAAAAACATTAAATAAACAAAAACAAACTTTTTACACTAATTTAGTCACCATCATCATCTTCAGGTACACTACGGCTGTAAGGTAAGTTCTCGTAATATGCGTTTGCACCAGCATCTTCCCAAAAACGCTTAAGATGTTGAAGGTTTTTATACTTTTTAATGGATATAGGAACTTTCTCGCTATATTTTAAATTAGGCAAACTGACCAGGAGGAAGTCCACTGAAGTTCTCCCGTTTGCGTTTGGAAGGAACAGCAACAGAAGAAGTGTAGGGTCCATTGTATGTTTCTCCGTGTTGAATCATTCTAGGTTTACCTAAAGATACGGTCAGTTCTTTGATCGATCTGCTTTCAAACGGACACTTCTTTAAAAAAAACTGAGCAAGAAAAGTAGTCCATGATCGAAAAAGGTCTTTGTCTTTGCAACTTATTACCTGAAATAGACTAGGTTTCACCCACGCTGAGTAATTTGTTTGTTCCAGCCAGAAGGGAGTTCTACACAAGCTTTTTGATTGATCCGACCCATGTTACGATCACATTCCATGTAGCTGTGACCACGGATTGGAAATGTCATTTCAATGTTTTTTAAACGTTTTGTTGTATGTACGACGAAATGTCCAAATTCCGTGTTAAAAGCTGTCTTTTGTTTCGATGTTGTTTCCATTTTAAGTTGGTGATATCCTGCTGTCAAGTGTAGCACGCTAAAATATTGAGCTCTTCTTAATTTGTCTAATATGTCTTTGATGTTGGGTAAAGGATAAACGGTGTTTGATAGGATCTCAAAAATATTGGATCTTCGTCTTTGGTTGTTATGCGGTGTTTTATCGTTAAATCTTCGTCTGGCATTTTGAATATGTTCATGTATTTTCTACACAATTTTATTATGATTTATTTTTCTTTGATATTCATGTGGTTCATTCTAATTAAATTATTCAGGCTTTTTAAAAATGATTGTTCGGAAAAAGTAAATGGTGTCACTTCTTCTGGATTAATCTATTCTTTGTTTAATTGATCAATTTGTATAGTTTTTGTTTTGTTTGCAACATGAATCGCAGAAGATTTCTAATTCTTCTACAGCATCGTCCAAATGGTTAAAAATAAAATCAAACAGCATAAATTCGACTTCGTCGGATTCCTTTTTTCCAGCTATTTCTGTATAAGTATAAAATAGTGACTCTCCAGTAGACAGAACGTGAATATTGAAAGAGTAAAAGATAATTGTCTCTTATAATAGACATAGTTAGTGCTTATATTCAGCATTGGCAAGTTCTTCTGGAAGTCCATCGCAATAGCTTCCATTTTTATATTTTTTTGAGACCGTAGACGAGCAGTTCGTTTGCGTTTATAAAATGCATCTACTTTTAAGAGATGCAGTTTATGTTTCCTGACCAAACGCGAAAGAGCATGTTTTTGTAAGGGGTCTTTATCCAGAATTGACTTATGTGCTTTATATTCGTCACACGAGCTGCATGTATCCGTTCTGGGGTAACCACAGCTAATATTAAATTCGGTGACAGAAATAGTTCTGTAAGTTTCATAGGATACTTGTTTATTAGGGTAATCCTCCAGAAACATTCTGTGCATTCTCTTAACATTCAATTCTTCTGGTAAATAAAGTCTTCCTGAATCACGAAGACTAATGAGCTTTCCTTCTTTTAATGGATTCAATTTGGGCGTACGCTGCATTTTTTGTATCCTTTGTAGTTTAAGACGGTGGTTAGAATATCGACCACGTTTGTCTGATTCTACGTGTCCAACAGTGACTAATTGAAGCTGGATGTTTTGAAGACGTTTTGCAGATATGTCGTGTAAAGCAAGCATTGCTTTGCAGCATATTGGAACCTTAACTGCACTAGTATTGCGTTTAACACGAACTCTATACCTATACGAAAATGAATGATACTGAACGTTTTCGTCATTCGCTTGTCTGCTTCGATGTCTTTTACAAAGTTATGCTTAATTAAACCCCTAAATACAGGTTGTGCTAATCGTGTGTTTTAATAGTATTAAAGTGTTTTATGATGGCTGCCCTTTCTTCAGCTGCGATGTTTTGAAAGCACTTAAACCTAGTACACTCACAACTAGCACCAGTTTCATGAGTTTGTAATTTTAGTTTCTTGGAAACATCACTTACGCGTCCATGTTTACCACGTTTTTTTGAGGCACACGGCAGTTTGTTGCGGTCCTCGTCTATTTTAGAATTTAGCACACATCTACGCAATAACAACAAGAAGATGCAACTGCGTCAGAATCTATTTTGAGGACTAACAAAATAATGCATTGTCATCGTGATATTTACACATCAACTATTTTACATGCCTGTATAGACTTGCAAAACCGGTCACTCATCCTTTTTCTTCTGACCGCATGGACATTCATTTTTCTTTCCCTGTACAGTAGATCTTTATAGCGCTATATCTTCAACTATATTATAACGTAGTTACCTCAAAATGGTGATTTTTGGACATTCATCTTTTTTCCCCTGTACCCTTCAATTGTTTTAAACTAACAGATGAAAATAAAACCTCTTCTACAAACTTAAAAGTTTGGTCAAACTAAAAGTGTTTTGTTGTATATAATTCGAAAAAAAATTGGCAGTATTGAACTGAAACTCGGATTATAGGTCTAAAATATCTTGTCGAACAACTTTTCTTAATCACAGTTTCTGATATCTTTACAAAAAACTCCATTTTTGAATATTATAATATTAACATGTCCTCCAATGAGTGTTATTTTAGTTTTAAACTAAGCAAAAACTAACCCTTATTTCATCTCTAAGGTATAATCAATAATAAAAAAGTTTTCCATATGATACGTACTTTTTGGAATTCACTGTATATACAGGGTGTCTCAAATAAGGGTGACTAATTTTAAACATAAATTCCTAGCTTATTAATTGCTCCAAAGAGATGGGGTTTTCACTAGTTTCACTAGTTTATCAAAAATATTTTTTAGGTTTGGCTGGCATTTCATCTCATCAACACAGGGAGTTTTACTAATGTTGGTCAAATTCAAAGGGGAAATTATGTTTTATTTTAAATAGAACACCCTATAATTTTTGATCTCACTAGAAAGAGTAATCAGTCTCTTTTCCAAAAATGTATACTTTTCTATCTTTTGTTTCATTAACAACAAAGATATTCGAGGTTTCATGTAGTAGTACATTTTTAATTAGTAGTTTTATATGGACGTATTTTGATGCATAAAATCAACTCATGCTATGACCGTTTGACGCATAACAACAAAATCAGCATTATCTCGGCGAAAAATCTATCGTCTTTTTTTTCGGAACCAACAGTGACGGGTACTAATTACACGGATATGTTGGAAACTTTTTTTTATCCGCAACTAGTTCAAGATGGAATTAGAGACGACATTTACTTTCAACAAGACGGTGCACCACCACATTATTCGTTAATAGCACGAGATTCATTAAATACGTTTTTTAATGATAAGTGGATAGGTCGAGCTGGACCGATTAAATGGGCACCGCGGTCTCCTAAATTAACTGTCCCAGATTTTCTTTTCTGTTGATATGTGAAGGATAGGTGCTACAATCCTAAGCCTAACAATTTAGCAGATCTAAAAAATAATATCAGAAACATTATTGAAAACATTCCGCAAGACATGTTAGAAAATTCAATTGAAAATTTAAAATTTTGCTTACAGTTATGCGTAAACGAAGAGATTTATTGTAACTTTTTTGTTGTATTGAATAATGTTATTATGTTATTATGTTTTCTTACTAAATAAACTGTTTGTCAGATTTGTTGGCAATTATTTACGTAATTAAAAATGCATACTACATGAAACCGACTTAAATGATTTTGTTATGCATCAAACGCTCATATCATGAGTTGATTTTAGGCATCAAAATATGTTCATATAAAACTACTAATTAAAAATGTACTACTACATGAAACCTCGAATATCTTTGTTGTTAATGAAACAAAAGATAGAAAAGTATACATTTTTGGAAAGGAGAATGATTACTCTTTCGATTGAGATAAAAAATTATAGGGTGTTCTATTTAAAATAAAACATATTTTTCCTTTGAATTTAGTAAAACATCCTGTGTTGATGAGATGAAATGCCAGCCAAAACTAAAAAAATTTATTTAATAAACTAGTGAAACTAATGAAAACCCCATCTCTTTGGAGAAATTAATAAACTGGGAATTTATGTTTAAAATCAGTGACTCTTATTTGGGACACTTTGTATAATACGGAGTTCCACACCACCACGCTTTATTTTGCTGTACTTTAGTGTACAATGTAAAAATGATTAAATCAATTTAATTCCACGGTCTGCCTAACCCAGTTTTTATTGGAAAACTCGTTATAGGAATAATTAACAATACGTGCTAGAATTTTAGGTAAACTAAATAAGTTATCAATTCTTGAGTTTTCTTGTACCAGTAATTATTTCTACGGAACTGAATGAACATTTTTAAATGGCTTGTTTAACAATTTATATTTGTTTTATTAATGTATTTTTGTTTACTAAAAATTACAAAACAATTGTTTTTATCTGCTTTTATAAATTATTTTTCACAATATTTGTTGCATTTTGACGACCTCAATATTAGATACTCTTATTTGATTAAAATAATATTGGTAATAGATATAATTTATTTGTAAAATTAGTGATAATAAATAACCATTTTTAAATATTTTGTTTTCTCTAAAAAAGGCAATTCTAAAAATTTTGATTTATTTAGACAAAATACAACTACTATTATTTAACTACTTTTCGCATAAATTAGCATTATAACATTTTTCTCAAGTAGATTCTTTAACATCTTTGTCGCCAATTCATTTTAACTCTTATTTATTGTAATTATTAAAAAAAACTATGTAATCTTACGAATTCGAATAAAATTTTTGATTTTAACAAATTTTTAAAAAATGGTTACACACAGTGGTTTTTACAAACTTGAGTGCCCTTGGAAACAATTTCATAAAGACAAAGGTTATTAGAAGATTATCTATATGAAATAAACATACGTTTAAATATCGCAGATTAATGTGAAAATATATTTTGCTTGCCTTATCCTGAGATATAATTCAGAATTCGTCTGCCGTAGTTAAACATGTTTCTTTTAAAAATTGCACTGTGGTTAAAATTAACGGTTGTATTTTGGGAACACTCTGTATATAGCATATTACAATTTGATGTAGTATATTATTTTGCTGACGTTTCAACCGCTATGCCCGGTCTTTCTCAATGCATCTATGTATTTTATTAACATATTTTAATCAACGTTAGTGTTCAAACTATAAATTTTTATATTTGTAATTATTAATAATAATAACATACACATTGAGGCAAATAATTTAAAACCACTTTAGGATTTGAATTTTAATTTCATCTACATTCCAATTAAGATCTTTAAATGCTAGGTACTTAGGTTAATCCAATTCAGAAAAAGTGTTCATGGTTATTTTGTCAAACATTTAATTTAATACCAAACCAAACTTAATATTTCTACAATTTTTTTGACAATAAGCTATTAATAGGTTTTAAAAAATAAAACACTAAAAGCGTTAGAATTTTGTGTGAAAAAAACTTAATTTTAAAGTGATTACACAAATAATTCAATAACATTTTAAAATAAATTATTTATTTCTAAACAACCTACATACATTCCCACTTTGACGTTGGGAAACTTTTTTTTATATACGGAATTATTAATGAACGTAAATTTATTTTACATCCGGACCGTATCCTGACTTGCTTTTACCCTATCTGCAACACTTTTAACAACTCTATAGTGAATTTGTCCTTTTTAAAGGCGTATTGCGGTAGTGACAGAAATAGGTCAACAAGTATTTTTCTTCGTTTTAATCAGTACCAAGCTAAAACTATATGGAATATACGTAAAATAAAACAATTTCAAATGTTTTATGTTCTGTTTTAATTAGATTTTTTTTTTGATTAGCACACGCGAACGACAATATTTGTTTGACAAATTTTTATATTCAAGCACTTTATAAACAGATATAAAACGATTTGAGATGTGTAAAGTTCTAAATCACACGGCTGTGTGGCAATAGAATAACGACAACGTTAGAAATGTTTGTTTAAACGCACTTACAATAAATCAAAATAACATATTGGCTGTCGAAAAGTATAAAAGAAAACCTTCCAACAAACTAAAACTATAATTTATGAAGCTACATTCTGAATGCGGGTTTTAGAGAGATATTTAACAAACGTAACACTAATTAATATTAACAATAATAATTAAAAACAATTTTTATTCAAGATAACTAACACTGTTTGAGATAAATCTCTTCAATTTGTTTTTATGACGTTCTGCGTTTTTCACGTTCTTTCTATTTAAAGGAAAAGCGTGCAATCACGAAACATAATCCAACAAATTCTTTGTGCAAATTTTTTTAATACAAACAGGCAATTGATTTTGTCAAATCAGAAAGTTGAAGTATTTAATACTTAAAGAAAAGAAAGAGTTCGATAACCGAACATATATTTTTTGACATAGAATACGTGCTTTACTGGCTAGATTTATTTGGAGTTTTTCGACTTGTTCTAAAAGCTTTTCTAAGGTCATTGTACCGTTTATTAGGGTTTACAGAAAATAAAATTTTTGCACAATTTGTTATTAACACTTGTTACTGAAACGTAGCAGTAGATTTAATTTATTTAGAACAAAATTTGTAATTGTAATTTGAATTTCTAAGTTAAATTAGTTTAAATAAATTATAATTTAAATACAAGTATGGAGTATTGTGTATTAAATGGTAGTGGTAGTGATTATTGAACTGAATCACGGTATAATAGTTATATTATGATTATATTCACAATTACATTAGTAGTATATTGGTATAATAAAATTTTTATTAGAAAATTGACACTGAACTGAAGATTAAGATTCAAATTACAATTTAATACAAAAATAGTTGCTCAAGAAAATATCCAGTTGAGAAGGTTTCCATCATTCAGTCTGTATTTCCAATCTGGATCGCCAAACTTATTTTTAGTAAAAACAAAAATGACCAAGAGATTCCACTGAAAATGGAACAAAAGTGTAGTTATCTATAACGGATTTATAAGTTGACATTTTTTTTGTCCCGGATAATTCTGGTTCTGCACTGAAAAATAAATGTAGATGGTTATAAGAGGGAGCTAACATATGAAGACAGGTTGCGTCCCAAATGAAAGATCTACCTTTTGTTCAAGGGAATAAAGTAATAGTATCAGGATTAAATTTCAGCCAAAAATAAAAGTCGTTTGATCGACCTCTTTCTTTTCTACAAGTCAGCCCATGATTTCCATATTTGTCAACACTAGCTCCACGTATGCATACGTATAAATGACATATTTTTGTTCATTGTCTTAAACATACGATTATCCAAAATACGTTGTCTTCTGACTACGTCATCAGGCATCTAAACAAAAACGCAGAGAGCTACGCAATTGATTCCTTTTCACATGCAGAAATATATCTCGTCTGAGATTCATGATCAACAAAGTTTAATCTAGGAACTGTCTTCTTGTATTACAAATATCCAACTCTTAAAAATAATCATTAATCCACTCATCAAAATTCTCAAAAAAGCGGGTAATTGGGTCGTTGTTACAGACTCATGGGTATATTAATACAACAAGGTTAATAACACTGGTAACCAAAAACAGATAAGCTGGGAGCGCTAAATTTTGTTTCATTCTAATCCCAAGAGCCCAATTTGGACAGATTAAACTTATACTATAATGATGAGGTTTCATCTTTATATTGAGAATTATTTCTAAAGTTTCTTAAAAGTTTTTATCCCATTTTGCAATGCTTCCAAACTGGAGTTGCCCTTTCTAGTTTAACTTAGGGAACGATAGACTGTGCTAGAAATCAACAACATCTACTAGAGTAAACATTTTTGGTAATGAATGAGTAAATAGTTTATTATATTATAACCCGTACTGTATATATTCATTTAGTTATTTGTCTAGGTACGCGTTTTGTTGATTTAGTTTGCCCCTAAGTGCTGAATAGTTAAATGAAACAATTTATAGAAGAACTTCGTTTTAGTTGTTTAAACTGTTAACATTAATTTTATAGTTCGGTCACTTTGGCAAGTTCTTGTTTTGTGAATAATTCTGGTTGTTTAACTGATTTTCATTTTTTATTTTGTATTATTGGTTAAATCAAAAGCTCTCAAGTGTTCAAATTATTAATGGTTGTGAGTATTTTGCAAGTAGCATTCTAATTTAGATACCTCAAATCAACAACTTTAAAACTAAATTGTTGATTAAAAAATTTGGGAAGATACGCAACGCATATGAACAAAATGTAACAAAAAATTGGCCCGACATGTAAATGGCTCTACCGTCGAGTTAACCAACCCTGTTTTTTTACTATTTGTGGAAGTGATGTAAACACATACTCTGATTAAACTACGACACAATATAAACGACAGTCACGGAGCAACTAAACAACTCGGGTTGAATCGACGGTAGAGCCATCTACGTGTCGCGGCATGTTCTATTATCTTCCTGCCACTTTATTATCCAAATTTAAGTGCTGAATGACATAGCTGGTGTAATAAGAAACAATTCGAGTAAAAAAGAGTTTTAAATTTGTTACAAATCTATCGCTTATGTGCTTGTTACACACCGACCCATGGCAATATTCAATTGGTCCTCGGGTGCGACTATAAAGTAGTAATTAAATTACCCGTAATACCATACTATTTGTCCCTGTCCCCAATTACGAGCAAATTCCGGCTTCAGCTCTCTGTCTATAAGTGTATTACGGTTCGAATCCCAAGAATACTTTTTTTAAATTTCTTTTAAATTCAATTAAGCTTGTTTTATGTACTATCAAGTTAGATAAGATAAATTGTAAAATATGATAATAAACAATATTTAATTGAATTAAAAAAAAAAGTACACTCGGGATTCGACACATAATTAGCTGCCAGGTAATTTAGTGACTACTTTAAAATCGCACGCGCGAACCAACTGAGCTACATTCATTCGACATCTAACAAGATCATACACGACAGCTTTTCAACAAATTTAAAACTCTTATTTTCTGACCTTATACAATTTACACTATTTATATCGAATTGTTATTTATTACACCAGTTATTGTTATTGAGCGCTTAAATTTGGATAAAGATAGGCTAGGCAGTTAATATTCACAAAAACCGATTTTCTATGAAGGGTACAAGGAAATAACGACCAAAGTCAAATACATTACTTTCTAGAAAAACGCAGTTTAATGTTGAAAACGTTATCAAAAACAAAACTAAATTAAACAAGTGAATTATTTTTTACCAAAAAATTATACACTAACTATTTTCTAAAAATGAAAATCAAATCCATATGGAGAATATTAAAAAGAAAAAGATAACAAAACACAACACAACCAAATAAAAACGATCACACAGTTTACACTTATGCGACTATCTGCAATATAATGAAATATGCAAACATTTCACACGAAAAATAGTGTAATATGTAACTGGATATTTTATATTATTTGAATAATACTTCTGCGTTAATCGCCACAATATTTTTCAAATTTGAACACTTGATTTGCAAATTATATTTGTTTTGAATCTTCTTCTGATTGAGAATTAGTTAGGTACCTCGTCCAAAATCCATGATTATAAGAAATTAATAATTTGGGGTTAGGTTCTGAAAAGCACCAGCTTTACATATGGGAGGTTTATCAAACTGGCACTTTTCCTGTAGTATGATTTTAAAAATTATTTGCTGAGCTTCAACCATGGAAAATGAAGTTTTTTTCTTGTTAATTTAAAAACGTCATTACAGTCACTTGGGATTTTTGATTTATTGAAGCCATTCTAAACAGCTATGCTCACAAACAGGAAAAGTAATTTTGAACGACTTCAACCTTTTCAATTGTGGTAATAAAATGGAAGTAACGTATCACTAAATAAATTTTATTTTGCCCAGTACATGAGCCACAAAACACTTCAAGTTTACAGTCGTATGCGATTTAGATATTATGGACCTTAATCGTTTATCCAGTGAACGGCTGAAGTCTGATCGTTCTTGCAAAGTTTACCTAACTTTAATCGCATATTTTGCTTATCTATGACTGTTATTTTAAAACTTGCAATTATCTATCTTAAAGTACACTTTGTAAACTCAAAATTACATATTTAACTCAATTTGACCGAAAATATTACTTTAATCGTTGTTCCTGTACCCTTCGTATGTATTTTTCTTATATCCAACTCAGCAGTGCAAACCATGTATTTTTTTTCTACGTAACATAGTATTTAAAACTATTTTGGTAGTAACTGACAGCTTTCATGATTACTAAATAGTAATTATATCTTATGTACCGTGGTGACAGAGTTTTATTCTTGGAGATCAAACTTACGGAAGAGCGCAGCACAAAGATTAATTTTATATTGAGACAGCTGATTAAAATTCTACCGAGGTTTGTACCTGTATTATTTTATTTACAATCATCGCCCCTTAAAAATAGTATTTATTAATTGTTATTTGTTTACTTTCCTTTTCTTTCGAACTCTATGGATTTTCATAAATTTTGTCTTTTCTTCATTTATTTTAAATCCTCCCTTATTCGCCTTTCTTGAAAGTTTTACTAGTATCTCACTCTAACTTTTTTTGCCTTTTACTATGCTTACTACATTAGCTACTATTTGAACTGCCTTGTTTCTAATTGTTCCTGTTACGTCATAATCTCATACAGTTCCTTCAATTACAATATTAAATAAACTCTCAAATTAGTCTTAAACTCCTTTACTCCTTTGGTGTTCTTTATTATCACTTTTATGGAATTTTCTTTAGTATTGATGTTTCCTTTAATGACTAGAACATGATTTGTACTCGAACATCATGTTCGTAGTATTTTTAATTATTTGGTTCTGTATCTTTAAGGTATCTTTTGTTGGTCATTTTATTCATAATACCATCTGTTCCTGCTGCTTTGCCATGTTTTAGTTATTTAAAATCTCGGTCACTTTTCCTTCTTCTTTAATTGCGTATGTTTTCAGGTCCAATTTTGTTAGCAGTTTCTTCAAATGTATTATCTATTCTTTGTTCTTGATTTTTGTTTCTTATTCTGCTTTCTGATGTATTCATATAGTTCATCGTTACTCATTCGTTCTCTCTCCTTTTTTTCAATTTTTTTTTACCGTATCTGCATCTTTTTGGTCTATTTTTTCTATTTTTATTTTTGCTACTACTATTTATAGTGTCTATGTCTACGTTCGCCCCTCTGTGTATGATATTACAATCTATATCATTCTTTCTTTCATTTTCAATGTTAGCTAGTAGTCTATCTGTGTTTCTATAAAGTATAATCCATTCAAATAATTTTATGTTTATATATTTAAATTTTGTTCTGACCATATTGTAACGACTACTTTATTCTATTAATTTAAAATATAGTAGGTTACACAAAATACTTCAAACAAACTAAGTGCAAAATTTGAGATCAAACTTTTTTTTTATTAAGAGGGATTGACATTCCTTGTAAACAGAATTCAAATAACTATTTAAACAATTTAACAAATATCAAGTCAGGTGTATTGTGTTAGGATACAAAGAAAAAAATATACATACAATCTAATATAACTTAAAACTAAATAAAGTTTACAAAATCAAAATAAATATATATAAAATCTATAAGTATACACAAATATGCTTTTGATTTTTGATAATCAATTTAATTGGAATTTCAAAAATAACTATCACATTTTCAATGAATACTTTACGTTCTGTTGAATGCGACCGAAAATTTTAAGCAACAACAGTACAACAATGTAGAAGAGTCTAACAATGTGAAGCCAACTTACGATATAGTTGGAACTTACTATACGAAACAATGTATCAGCTTCTAACAGTGCGAAGCTAACTTAGAATACAGATTAAACTTACTATACGAAAACAAATTAATGATAATGAGAAGGCGACTCACGGCACAAAGCAAATATTTAGATATTTCTAAATAATAATTTATTTTATTTTAAAATTTCCATCAAACATTAAACACAGAATAGGATCAACGGGCGACTTCTAGCTTGAACCAACAAACTATATAAACTTCCCAAATCCTTGAATTCCATAAAAGGGAATTTCGAGTTTCAAACAATACCACTAAGCGGTGAAATGTCTATTTAAACCAACAAACTATACGATAGTGAATCAAAGTGTGCGGTCGTAGCTCTGCGGTGAAGTGCGTTAGCTGCTAAGCAAGCACCTCGGGTTCGATTCCCGGTGCAAACATCAAATTTTCGACCGTATTCTCTCGTAAGACAATGGCAAAATAGCAAGACTAACTTGTCCTAGTAAAACCTTTCAACTTAGTCGTTCGGAGTCGGCGTTAAACTGTAGGTCCTATGTATATGTGTCTTTACTGTTATGTATTCTTTCCTGCTATTTACTCTGTAGTTTCTCTTTTTCAATGTGCGTTTAGGTCTTCCAAAATTATAATCGATTCATATTATGGGATTGCATCACATGATTTTTTTAGCATTTTTATCTTCTTCATCTGATTTTGCTTTTTATTCTCATATGTGATATTCTTTCGTCTACTTTCAAATTCACCTCCCTTCTAAATATTTCACTCACCTATTCTCCTACCTTTTTATTTATCTTCTTCTCTATAGTATAATGTGTAATTCTGTTTATCTACTTTTTTTTTCTCCTTACTTAAACTTTTGTACTCCTTTTATTTGTTCTGCAATTTTTTACATTTTTCCTACTGCCAGCATAGTTCTTAGATTTTAGGTAACAATTCTTATAATCCATTTCTTTTTATTTTTATTTTTATTTATTTTTCTTGTTTTCCATATATCGTGTTCATAGCCTTTGCGGTTTCATCTATCACATCTTATTTAACTAATTTCTTTGGCAACTTTTTATTACTGTGCGTTTCAATCGCTCTTGTTTTTAATATTTTCAAAATGTTCATGTCCGTAGTATTCACCATTAACTACTTCTTCGGCTTCTTTCATAATTGACTAAGGTATTTTCTTCTTTGTTGTATAATTTTCATCTAACCAACTTTCGGCTTTTTTGTATGACTATTCATATCTATTTTCTTATCATAAGCTTCTAATTTAATCAAATAGCTTCGCCATTTCTGTACTGAAAAGCTTATTCGTCCCATTTACATTTTCACAAAACTTCCTTTCACTTTTTCGTTTTTGTGTTTCTAACTTTTTATATTCAATAAGTGTTGCGAAATCTAGTGTCGACTCGTGTTAACGAAATCAACTTTGTAGGCAAATGTGTAAGCAGTTACCTAAGTGTTCCTTTAATTATTATTATAGTCAACTAAGTGTTGACAAAAATAAAAATCTTGAATCGCCTGCTGTAAGTTCGCAAGAGACCGAAAAGGACGAAACAGCTGTCAGTGATTGTTTGCTATTGTACGATCTCTTGCGAACTTCAGGCGATTTGAGATTGTTATTTTTGCCAACACTTAGTTGGCTATAATAATCAAAGGATCGACTTATGTAACTGCTTACTCATCAGTCGATAAAGTTACTTTTTATCTTCCTTGTCGTCTATTGCTTTTATTTTCTCTTTCAATTAATCTTATTCTTTCATTCTGCTACTTGTTTTACCTTTTTTATTTTCTTTTTCAATTTTCTTATTACTTCTGTATTTTGGCCTATTTTTTCTCCTAAACTTTACTTCTGCCATTTCTGATTTATCTGTCTCCAACACCGTATGCTTAAAGCCGAATACAATAAGGAGCAGGCTCTCTTCAACGCTTCGAAAGCTCTTCGCTCCTGCTTGTGTTAATTATCTGGTTTGTGATATTTACTATTATCAATATTAATTGCATTAATATTAATGAATTGCTCTTTTTCTATAAGTCTTAAAACTTTATTTATATTCAAACTTTTAATTGTAATTAATTTTGTTTTTATTATTTTACATCACAATAACTTTACCTTAACCGATTTTTAGTATTTTCATAAAAATGTTTCTTTTAACTGATCGAGTTAAATTGTGGGCCAAACTAAAATAAAAAAATGGTGTTTAAATAAATACTGGGATGAGTAGCTCATAAACTTTTCTTTTACATTTTGTAATTTTTTAATAAAGTAGTCATCTGATACAAAGTTTAGGTTAGAATTCAAGGTATCTAAGAAAATATTCATTTCGGTCAATTTTTAGGTTATATTTATGTTACGTTTTAATGAAGATTTCACGGCACCTCGCGTTATTTTCCTGTACTTTTATGTAGGCTGTAAAAAGCATTTTCAAAGTTTTAATTATTTTCAGTGCTGGGATCGTATACATGAAAATATAATCAATTCAATTAAAAATGTAGCAAAGCAATTACATCTATGTAAAGAGTAAAGAGTCAGACAAATAAAGCAGTTTGTTTAATGGAAATTGTAACGTAGCTAAACAAAATCTAAGAAAACCTAATATAAGTTCTAAATTAAATTAGTATCTTGACGTAGGTAAAAACAAGCGTTTACCGCAGAACTCCACATTGCCCCGATAAACAAAAAAATTACGTTTAAAAAAAATGGTTCAAACAAAAGCTATAGACAATAGAATTTCTCCTTTAACGTTTTTTGTAAAATTGACATTGGTGGAGATCTTGTTACAACAATTATTGTCACGTGATTTTTATATTTCTGTAATTACTTACCAGATCAAACAGTAGTTTAAACAAAAGATGTGTATAATTAAATTATAAACAACTTTTATTTAAAACAAAAATGTGCATAGTAGTTAACCGATTGAAAAATTAACTGGAGGTGAAAAAATCAGGCCTTAGACGTGTAGGTGCTGTAAGCGCTAAAACGGTTTTCAAGTATAAAAATGAATGCGTCGAAGTAGCAAATTCTGTTATCTAGGTATACAATTAAGTTCTTCCGGGCTCTTCCTAAATGCAACATGGTATATGATAACAAAGGCGAACATAACCTTAGCAAATATAAT
Source organism: Abscondita cerata (assembly GCA_030710515.1). Classification (NCBI taxonomy): domain Eukaryota; kingdom Metazoa; phylum Arthropoda; class Insecta; order Coleoptera; family Lampyridae; genus Abscondita; species Abscondita cerata. Next base: position 304,211 of record JALBCR010001089.1, on the reverse strand, counting down.
GAAACTAGTTCTGAATTTGGTCTGAGGCTTCTTCTTAGTGGTGGTGAAAGCACAAAAACAACTCAAAATGTTAAAATTGCAGACGGTTTGCTTTCTGTGTGAGAGTTTATGGAGTAAGTCTCACAGAGAGTGTGAAACGTCTGCAATTTGAATAATTTGAGTTGTTTTTGTTCTTCAACCTTTATTCAGAAGAGGTCTCAGACCAAATTCAGAACTGAAAAAAAAATTTTTTAGGAAACCCACCTTTAATAATGAAACTATTTCAAATCTTGTACAGAGCTATTATATTAAGTGTAGCACTATATAACTTTGGGAATTGGACTTTAGCTTACTCTGATTTAATAGAGGTTCAGATGCGCTTCTTTAAATTTCTTTATTTTTTAAATCGCACAACCCGATGATAACGCCCACAATTTCATGAAAGGAAAATCATCACTCACATACTTAAAAACGCTCATAGCTGGTTAATTAAAATTATTTGCTTGTGCCTTTTCACAGCCTGATTAAAATTTGTTATAATCGACTTTATTATCTTTCAAAAAGGAAACAATGATGATCAGTATAATTGGGCTTTCCAACTAGAAAACTACTTTATTAAGATAGAAAAGGGAGATCTCGGCGAGCCAAAAATATATCGGAAATGATCCGAAAATGTACCAATTAGCAATAAGTAAATCATAATACATTCCAATGTACGAGGTCTGTCCTAAAAGTATCCAACCTTGATTTATTATTTGTCATTGGGGGGGTGGCACCCTTCAAAGTAGTCCCTATTTGATTGAACAAGACGCTCATATTGATGTTTCCACTTATTAAAGCACTCTTGAAAGTCAGTCTTAGGAATTGTCTTTAGTGCAAGGAGCTATAGCGGAACTGTATACAGGCTGGCGGAGCTGCGCAACACTGTGTTTGATTAAATACTGCTGCACAAGATTTGAGGCGTTCGCTGAACCATTGTCGTGATGAAGACCTTTTGCAACATTTCAATAGTTTCCGCACAACTTTTCGCGAGATTAAAGCAAAATTTTATGCAAATTTGCTATTCGGTTCGTTCTGCCATTTTTAGCAATAAGCAAATTGCGACAAACGCAAAAAAGTCATTGTAAACAAATACACGCTACGTGGGAATTAAAGCGTTTTATCGGTATCTCAGGCTACTGACGACAAGGTTCGAAGTTGCTGGTGACGTTCGTACCCTCCAGAGATCGCCTGAATCTCTCCGCGCGAAGATATGAACGTAGGTCGGATACTTTTGGGACAGACCTAGATACGATTAAAGGAATAGAACACTAAACTGCAGCGTCTATTTAAAAAACGGTGCAAACACGTTTAATAGCTAAGCTATCATCATCAGTGAACGATAGCTTAGCTATTGAAATACGTGTCCGAGTAAAGTTTTTTGGTGCAGTATCTGGATACGGGAAACAATTTTCTGGTTAATGTGACCGTTCATATTAATAAACTACGCATTGTTCATGAAACGCATGTTTTTAACTCTCGTGAAAAAAAAATAAGACTTTCACCATCTGCTATTAATATCCTTAAAACTTAAGCAAACACTCGAATATAAGAGTTTTTCTAACTCGATATTATTTATAACATTATGTAATTTATTTATCATAATTTGGGAGTAGAAGCATATAAGCTAAATAATAAAAATCACCGAGTACAAGTACAATTTTTTTATATAATCATAATGAATATAATGTATAGATTAGCAATCAAATCAATTAAAGTATTGCTGTCATCGTTTTCTCTAGAACACGTTAGATATGTAAAGCTGGTATGCTCTGTGCAAATGGCATAACTCATCGTTTCTTTGATCTGATGTTCTTCCATCTGAAATAAAATGCACAAAAATCTAGAGCATCGTCTGTCTAATATGTGGTAAATTCAAGTAGTCCTAGTACCAACGTCCAAATTTGTAAAAAAATTCGAAGCCGCCATCGACAACTAAACCTGACAACATGTCAATTTTAACTCGTTTACTACGTCGACGCCCCCTTCGATCAAGTTATAAAGTGTGACTACTACAGGCTTCTGCAATGAATGAAATGTAAACAACATAGGCACGTTTTTCTATAGTTTAGGTTTATAAGACATAACACTAATATCACATTTCTCTGCTACTAGGTTTTTTCTCAAGGTTCCAACAATAGTTGTTTTCTTAGCTAACAATTCCTTGGCTAAGCCACCGATATAAAATAATTATCGTGATATTTTTACCTGTGTTTAATATGTGATTTGCTGTTTGCATTACAACTGCAAATGAAGAGGTTGTCAAGATGAAATGATCCATTCGATTGTCTTCCTGCACATATCTCCATATTGCAGGTATAAAACATTTTAGAATCTAAAAGAGCATATATATTATATTTTTCTGCTTGTTTGCTATACAGAATGTCCAAACCTATAGAGAAACAGTTTAAGTATAGCTTCCTTAGGTTAAGTGGGAGCGATTAAATTAAACATACCTTAGTGCAAATGACATGATTTATCAAGCTGAAAATTAGAACACATTAACTTCGGAAGAAGCTGAACAGTCTCAGTTTATGAGCAATATTGCATATTGTAGAGGGTTCTGTCGACAAATTTTTTTCGTTTGTTTGGTTTAATCGATCCCATACCTAAGGAACTTGTAGTTAAGCTGTGTCTTTACGAGGATGTATTGATATCTAGTTAGCCTAGACCAGTTCCTTGCATAAACAAAATATTGCGTTACCATAGCAACGAACAATAACTTATTAGAAGTACCAGTGTAAAGTTTGACGTCAAAAAAGTAAACCAGAGTCACGCAATAAATTAAATAAAAATGTCCACCGAAATTGTAAAAATCGAAAAATTGGAATATCGAGCCGTCATCAAGTACCTGTATTTAAAAGGGTTAAGAGGTAAGCAGATTTACGAAGATATGCTTAATACCCTTGGTGATCAATGTCCTTCGTATGCGACTGTCAAAAATTGGAATGCAAGCTTCAAAAGAGGTAAATTTTCCATTGAAGATGATGACCGATCGGGAAGGCTAGTTTCTGTGTCAGTCGCCGAAAATATCGATGCAATTTATGACATGATTTTATCAGACCGTCGAATTGGGCTAAAACGGATATCTGAAGCACTGAATATTTCATACGAACGCGTTCATCATATGGTTCACGTCAATTTGGACATGAGAAAATTGCTGCAAAATGGATCCCCAAATGTTTGAATGTTGACCAAAAGCGTGCAAGGGTAGAAACATCGCGTTCGATCTGTGCTCGATTTGAAAACGATGTAGACTTCTTAAACCAAATTGTTACTATGGATGAGACTTGGGTACATTTCTACGATCCAGAAACAAAGCAACAATCGATGGAATGGCGACACTCTGGTTCTCCAAGACACTAAGAACTTTCGTGTCCAAAATCTGCTGGAAAAGTTCTTGCTTCAGTTTTTTGGGATTGCCATGGAGTAATCATGATTGATTTTTTGGATAAGGGTAGAACAATAACTGGAGATTACTATTCGACATTACTGACCACTCTACGGGAAAATATTAAAGAGAAAAGACGCGGAAAGCTATCCAAAGGTGTTTTGTTTTTGCAAGACAACGCCCCTGCACACAAATCTCATGTTGCCATGCAAAAATTCGTGATTTAGGGTTTGAATTACTAGAACACCCCCTTATTCACCCGATTTGGCTCCGTCCGACTATCACCTCAACTGAAAAAAAGTTTAAAAAGTCGTAAATTTTTTTCCAACAAGGAGGTAATAGAAGCTGTAGAGGTCTGGTTTGTAGAGCAAGAAGAAACATTTTTTTTAAAGGTCTAGAGACGTTGCAGGTTTGCTGTAATAAATGTATCCAATTAAGAGGAGAATATGTTGAGTAATAAAATATTTTGACATTGAAATTTTGTTTGGTTCTATAGTAAGCTAAGAATTTTTCAATATATCTTCGTATACTTATTGGACATCGTGTATGTTGTCGGATTTTGCATCATCCTCTAAAGCTTTTTAAAATCTTATTTACTGTGCAGTGCTCTGCAACTTCGTAATTTTTATTACATTTAGATACAAACTGCTCAAATATTTTTCGAATGGGAACCAAATTATCAAATTTCTTTCTATCTTTTCTGTCATTGGCATTGTCAAATTGCAATGCTCTTCATAAAAGATGGAACCGTTCCCTTGACATTGTCAACTTAAAACAAGCAAATTTCGTATTTTACTGGGTAGATATTTGTAAATTTCACAATTTGTTTAACCATTTCTTCTATAAAAAATAATCTCCAACACGTTTCAACAGTATTTGAATTCTCTGTTTCATTTTTGAGCACAGGAAGATGATTTACAATATTCTTACGAGGTGATCGAACGTTAGAGCGGTCGGGATAAGCCATCCAAAGTGTTTTGTTGTCTTTGCCAGTGTAGTGATGTATAGATCCATATAAATCGTTTTCGTCAATCTCCTAAACAGCATTTTCAAATTTGTTATGAGATTGTTTTTGACCTCAACTCGTTATTTACAATCTAAAAAATAGTACTGCTGTATTAAAACACCATCTAGGTATATAAATAAAAAACATATTATCATATCTATACCAATCAGATCTATAACACAAACTTGTACGAAATCATGACGACCATTAGAAACTCATCTAGAAGTGAGGACAACTGTTCATAATATTCGCATATTCTTGGGAGCGATAGAGAAACTGTCATAGCGCGAGTAATGCAGGGTTAAACGCAGGTATAGTCAATACTCATTGATTATTGTTGATTTTGGCACAATAGAACATTTTGTTTTTATTAAATTAACCAAATTCGTATTTCGTTCATTAAAGTTTATAAAGAATTACCCCAAACACTCAAGTATAAAGACACTTCTATTTTAATATAAGATGCAAACATTCAAAAAAAATATATAGGGGAAAGGAGGGTAAAGTAAAATGACGGGGCAAAGTGAAATTTAATAATTAAAAGCTGTTAAGTGGTGCCATCGTTTGGACCTATTGTCAACTGTTACCCAGCCGGTATTCATAGATTGTGGCATTGTGTTCATGGAATGTTAAAACAGTATTATTTCATTTTCCGGTAAACATGTGATTTGCGTGTTTTGCTGTAATATTTGAAGGTAGGTATCGATGGTTATACTTTTTCTGGGTTCACGCTGGTTTAATTCTGATCTGTTCACGTCAAAACTGCATGTCATCGCCACATTATCATAAGAAGTTACAATTTGTTGGTTATGTTTTAAAATATTTAGGCGCTGTTTTTAATTTATGCAAATGAGGGGTAAAGTGAATGTTGTCATTGGGGTAAAGTGAAATATTCCACTTTACCCCTCAATTTTCTTTTTTCATAAAAAACTATTTTGTTTTTCTATATTATGTGCTTTGTTAATATTGCAGACTAATAATGCCGCGTTACTATAAACGGAAGACAAACCAACAAAATTGGTCTGAAGATCAAATGAAATGTGCCATAACTGCAGTTAGATCTGGGACTCTGAGCCAAAATCAAGCGGCTCGACAATTTGGTATTCCTGTTGCTTCGTTGAACAGACGCATTAAAAGTGGCAAATCTGCAGAAGAAGCCTCAACAAAGAAGTTAGGTAGATTCACTACCATTTTTACAAGCGATGAAGAAAATGATCTGGTCGAGCATATCCTGCAGATGGAACGTCGATTTTTGGCGTGTCATACCACGAACTCCGTTCGCTGGCATTCCAATTTGCTGAGCTCAATAAAAGACCCACAACTTTAATAAAGAAACACGTTTAGCCGGTAAAGATTGGCTATACCTCTTTTTAAAGCGGCATCCAGAACTGAGTTTACGAACTCCAGAAAATACTTCTGCTGCTCGGGCTGCGGGGTTCAACAAAGTTTCTATCGAAACCTTTTTACTTATCTTGGTTCACTATACGACAAATACTCCTTTCCTCCAAGCAGAATATATAATTGCGATGAAACAGGTATTACTACTGTCCCCAACAAACCTGTCAAAATAATATCTTTGAAAGGAAAGAAGCAAGTAGGAAGCTTTAGTTCTGGAGAACGAGGACAGTTGGTGACGGTAGAAATGTGCTTAAGTGCAATGGGGCACTATGTTCCTCCACTTCTCATTATACCAAGAGTGCGACGCAATCCTATATACGAATTTGGGTTACCAGCTGAAAGTATTGTAGCTTTCTGAAAATCAGGATGGATGACATCCAAAATATTTGCTGAGATATGGTTTCCACACTTCCTGAAACACACAAATCCGACTGAGAAAAATCCAGTATTACTAATTCTAGATGGACATGCTACTCACGTAAAAATTTACCGTTAATTGAAAATGCAAGAAAAATCATGTTCATATTCTGGCCATACCCCCTCATACATCGCATCGGCTTCAGCCACTGGATGTTGCCATTATGTTTCCTTTGAATAATTTCTATAGTCAAGAGTTGAAAAACTGGCAACGTAATAAACCAAACAAAATAATTGAACTATCTGATGTTGGGCAAATTTTTGCAAAGGCTTATGTGAGGGCTGGGACATTATCAAATGCCGAAAGTGGCTTCAGAAAAACAGGTATTTACCCCTATGACCCTCACATATTTACAGAAGTTGATTTTGCTCCGGCAGAACTTACAGAAAGAGAGATGCGTACCAAGAACACAGCTGCTTCTTCGTCCAATATTAATAATTCGGATGACATTCTGTCACCAGAAAGCACTGATAGACTAGCTGAGAACACACCGACTCCATCAACTTCAGCTTGTATCAATGAGGAAATTCCATCAACTTCGACTTGTTCTTTAATAGAAACATTAGTAAGACCGCAGACACCCTCTCTAAGCAGTTCAGTAAACCTAATATCCCCGAAAGAGATTTTGCCTTTGCCGAAAGTTGTGCCTAAACAGTCTATTAAAGGTAGTCGAAAACGTGGCAAAACTGCCGTAATAACGGCATCACCGTATATGAACGAACTGAAGAACTGTGCAACCCCACGTCAGACTAAACCTCCAAAGAAAGTTAAGAGAGATTTGTTCGCTGATGAAGTACTAACAAAATCAAAGACTTATAAACAAAACCGTAATGAATCGTCTAGAAGTGTTAAAAAGAAAACCAGTGTCAGCTCATCGTCATCAGAAAGCTACGACTCCGACGATATTTGCCAAGAATCGGACGATTCTAATTTTGTCGGTGAAAGTAATGAATCCTTTGAAAGTTTCGAAACAAAATTTACGGTGACCCAGAAAGAAATTTGTTTGAATGATTTTGTTAGTGTCCAACTAAAGGAAGTAAAAAGCAAGTCGTCAAAGAGTTTGTAGGGCAAATTATTCGAGTAGTTGGTAAAGAAACACATGAGTTGGAAGTAGCCTATGAAGTAAAATTCATGAGGAACTATCGCCAGCATATTGATATCTTTGTTTTTCCAGCAATTGATGACATTAGTGTTATATACAAGAATGAAATAACAGGTGTTTTGCCAAAATTTAGAATCATGAGACATGGAAAAATTATTTTTCGTAAGTTACTAAATAAACTTGTTTCTTTTTTTTGAAAATGCTGTTTATTCACTTTACCCACTCGTTATTTTGAACAGTTTCACTTTACCCCCATCCATTATTTCACTATACCCCACTAGGTGGGGTAAATCGGAATAAGCACACATTATTTAATTGCACTCAATAGTTTTAAATTGTGTTTGCTTATCATCCCAATATTCCACCTGTACATTCTCAAAGCTACTACTAATAATACCCACTGCATAAAAACAACTAAAATTAAAATATATACCAAATATGAATTTTTAATTGTTAGCCATTCCACTTTACCCTCCTTTCCCCTATATAATACATATTTACAATGTATGAAATCACAATAAAAGCAATGATTAATTTGTTTCTTTTGTGAAAATCGTTTAAATCTCCAAATATGTAGTATATAAAAAGTCGGAAATATTTACATGTACCTATCGTATATGCAACCAACAATACATATCAAGCACAAAAATTTGCTAATGTCAAAGCTCTGTATATTCAAGTTTTATTTTAGTTTTTATGATCGTATTTGCATATTATTCATTTGTATAAGTATTATACCTAAGAATTTTATAATTTTCGTAACGTAATTGCAGTCTTTGAGAGTATGATTTTGCTGGTAAGAACAGTTTTGCAGGTTTATTATACAATTAGTTCAAAATTTAAATTGAAGCGCATTCAATTTAATATGATAACATAAATAGGATATATATTTGGAAAATTTTGTAATTAATTTTATAGTTTGGTTACACTAACACTTTACCATTTTTTTGTAATCCTTAAGCTCAAAATTATTAATAAAATACAATTTGTAATAGCTTTGAAATGTTATAAAATGTATACACTCAGACGCCAACATTGTACATGAAAAGCTATTTGTCAGCTCACGACTAATAGTCGTTCTTGCTGTTAAGTACTAACAGCATACATCTACATTTGCCTAATAATTCTCCGACATTTATAAATGTATTGTTCGCGAATCATCAATCTATTTGACATACAAGCCGTTTAACGTAATCTAAACCTAAAAGTACCTACTAAATAAATTAAAGTATATGTTAAGGTTTCGTTAATGCAAAAAATCTTGGACATCAATAAAATATCAAAACGTATGCAAACAAAATTACACATCAAATGTATCTTTCAACTTCACATCCAATTTCGTATCTACATACTTAAACACGAAATCTTTAGGGAAATGTACATCACGCATCGTATATCATTCGACGTATAATTTGTTTACTAAGAAACTAAGTCAATATACGTATAAATTGATAGATTAATTTTGGTTTAAATTCGTTCGTGATTTAATTGAAATTATTGTACTAATGACGTAGCACACGTTAAATGTAATTGCGAAAACAAACGCTTTTTAATGAAATGTAAAAATATATTTAAAAAACCAATTTTAATTTAATTTTAAATTGAAGAAACCAAAATTTTTTAGATGAAAAATGAAATAAATAACTCGAGTTTAATAAAAAGAAAACTTACAGTTAAAATTTGTTTTTTCCTTATATAGCAAAGATTAAAGATCTAAACGCAGGAACTTTAAAATCATGCCTGTCTTTAAAGCGCACTTTATGTATCTCAACAATCTCCTTGAAAATTTTGTAAAAATCTATAATCCGCAGCGAAAGTTTTGATATAAATCTATCTTAATAAAGAATTTCAATTTATATTTATAAATTTTGATTTAATTAATGCTGGAACAGTTTGGCTATTAATTGGTTCCAATGCAACAATAACACAAATTCAGAGACGTAATTGGATGCAAACATTTGTTTGTATTATGTATTAATATCCAACACAATGCACAGAATTTAATCAAATAAAATTTAATTTTATTTCCAAATAGTATATTAACATTTATATAAGCAAGCATCGAAAACTAATTATTAAAAAAATTTTTTTATAATAATACCCGCTTTTAAAATTCAGATTTGGTAAGACAAGAAGGTAAACTTAATTTTCAAATAAAGTGACTCTCTGACCTTTACTTCGTGACTGAAATGTAAATATGATAAATTTTCAGTTGAATGTATAATATTCACAACTTAATTTAAAAATTTCAAACCCTAATATTAGCATCGCATAAAGTTTCAATAATTTAAATATTTTCTTAACGTGATTATTGAGTAGCTACCTACCTATATTAATCAAAAAAGTATAGAATTATTAATTTTTTTCAAAGCTGAAAAAGCTTTCGTAAAAAGACCTACTACATAATTAGAAAATTGTTGAAAATGTACGCACTTACGCTGAACATTTTATACGGAAAATTAAAATAATTAAGGCATAATAACGTTTTGACAGCAAAACAGCAGATGTTGCATTAACGCTGCTTGCATCATTTTCTTCTTAATATCACTCAAATGGTGCCCTTATTACTGTTTAACATTACATTCTGCAATTAATTTCATGCATTGTTACTATTTAATTACATCAATTAGAAGTACTAAAACATTTGTAGTAATTCAAAAATTATTACTTCTTCACAAAACCCAGATTTTACATGCATACATTTTTAACTAGCAAAAGAAATACATTGTACTTGAACAAGTTTTAAAAGAAATACAGTGACTTAAGTGTTATATTTTTTCCGTATTTAATATAATTATCAATTAAATTATAATGGTACATTAACGTGCAATAGTTTAATTCAAATTTACAATACTGCCGTTAGACGGAATAACTAACACCTTATGTGTATGTAACTGACAGAACGAACTATTCAGAATAGTCATTTAAACTTTGGGGAATCAATCAAAATGACTGAAAATTGTTTATTTAAAATTTAATTTAAAATTAATTTTACAAAATTTGCATCTACGGTTTTCTTCCGTCGGACGACAGAATACTACTCATTATAAATAATTATTAAGAGTGTTACGTTTATTTCGACACCTAGTACAAAAATTGCCGATATTTACCTGTTCTAATTTTTAACTTTTTCTCGATGCCAATAGGTCTTTGAGGTTACTTTGACCAATTTATTTCAACCGTTTTGATTAGCCGTCGGAATAAATGCACTGTTTGAACATTTCCGTTGCTATTCTAATGGTGGACGCTTAGCTTGCGTGTTCCTCCGTCATTTGACCACATTTAGGTAATTAATTCCATCGTTTTCTTTATTTATTATTATTATTAAATTGATTTCTAAGAACAAATCTAAGCACGGATATCATCATTATCCAAGTAGTGGGTTATTATCATTCTACGAAGAGATGCTAAGGCATAGCAGCTAAGTACGGGGGTTCTCCGGTTGTACCAACGTCGTAACGGCCGATGTTAGTTGTCTTCTTAAATAAAGGGCAAAATATCAAGCCCCTGTAAGATTCTTTCAAATTGCTGCCACGTACGACAACTGTTTCTAGAAATATTGTGATCTATTTTCAACCTTTGTGCTCCGTCGCAATTTCTTAATTCTAAAATACGCTAAGCAATCTTAATGTGTTGGATAATTTATTTGTATGAGCGACCGTTGCATCGAAATAATTGCTCGCCGTCTTTAACTTTAAATTGCGCTTCGGGTGCGTCGGACAGCGTCGCGCGTCCAAAGGTATTGTTGAATTTGATTGCGGAATTAATATCGTTATCTCTACGTGCGGGTAGTAGTGAACTCCGTTGTCTTGCTTGATATCTCGTTATGATTACTACTAGATTTATATGTGTTTTGTAAAACAAAGAAAATAAAACGTTCTAGTCGCAATAAAATATTTTTACCGTATGAAGTCGTTTCGTTATTAGAGTTTCGTTAATTAGACATTATCAGTTTTACTGATTATAGCTGATAGCTTCCTCTTTGTTATTATTTAATTAGTTGGCTTTGGTCTTCTTCTTGTATTTGAGTACAAGAACTAAAGGAAAACAAAATAAATATTTAAATTTGTTTAATTGAGTATAGCAAAATTCGTACGACTTAATTTGACTTTTACTACAGCCTACGACGCTCACTGTAAATACGATCTTACCGGAAAGTCTTTCAAAAATACTCACTCAAATCTTTTGTTTTTTTTGTTACCTCGGTGGAAGGAACTAGCTCCTTATTTTTTTATCATGTACTGCAGCAATTGCACGTTACAATAGGTTTAACCCCTACTTCATATGCATTCCAAAAACCCACTTGAAGCATTGATAGACATTCTTGTGAGGGATGATGTTTTAGCATCGGAAATCGTAATGGTTACAAATCTACTAGACCATTGCAATACGATTGTTAACACCTATTAACCTCATCTATCTTTCTAACGGAATTGGTGATTATAATGTTTGGAAATCACAAGATATAGAAAACTTGTTGATGCAGTTACCAATGAACCATGCCTAGGAATGGTAGATTTAAACGCCCACAATAGTTTATTGAGTTCAGCCACCGTTAATGCTGCAAGTCATCGCGTCGAAGTAAAGTTGACGACAATAACCCATTTTAGCTCAATAGCGACTTTTCAACATAAATAAATTTGAGATCCAACATTTTCTCGCCGTGAATTTTATGTTTTGCACATCGGACGTTGCCTATAAAATCGTATAGTCCACAATAGACCAACTCTATGATAGCGATCATTTTCCTATAACTTTGTAACTCCGTCACTCTCAGAAGATGGGCGCTTTAACGTGCAAATTAGAAAACATTCAAAGACTCTTTAGTCATTTCCGACTCACCAAACACTGCCAAAGTTGAGTTTTGCGATTCTTTGTACAGCAAATATTTAGTTGCCAGAACGCCAATCTCATGGTGGAATGAAACACTCAAAAAAACTATTAAAAAAAAACATCTTTTTAAAGTTTTTAAGATGCATCCAACGTTGAAAAACTTGATCGCTTTTGAAAGATCTAGAGCGCAAGTGCGTCAAATTACAACAGATCAACATCTACCGCCGAAGTATGGCGCTAGGTCAAAGCAGTGGCAGATAAGAGAAAAAACGTTTCTTCCATTAAACTTAAAGTCAAAAGCGGTAAGTAAGTTTAATGCAGTCAGTAGGTAGTTCAACAAACTACCAATTAACATTTTTGAAACAAAACAACAAAGAGAAGTGCCGTTAGAGTTAGATTCTCATCAAAATATATGCCCATTAATGTTTCGTTTAGCTTATCTGAGTTGAAAGAGCACTTACAAGTTTGTAAAAGCAGGTCTACCGGTAATAATTCAATCTCTGTTTACCATATGAACCGAAGAAACGTAAACCACCGCATCAAAGGAAGCCGTAACGATTGCTAATAAAGAAAAAACATCCTGCACAGCTTTTTTAGTCACAAACTCATTAGTTTAACTTAGGAAAGATCTTTAAAAAAATGATAAGCAACAGGATAATGTGACACCTGGAGGAAAATCACTAACTCGTCGAGCATCAGTCAGATTTTTAGTCGGAAAATGTCATTAAAGTGGAAAATAATCACACCAATTGAAAACCCACATGGACTTGTAAGAGGCTTTTTGCTCGATATCCGGATCTCTCCGTAATCTTCCCACAATCGCGAAATAAATTGATTTTTTTTTATCAGCTATAATTCAGAAGTCGTGCTCTTACAAGGAATCTAAAGTGATCGTTTTACGGAGAATTTTGCGCTCTAGAATTTTAATCCTCATGCTCAAGTTTGAAAATGGAATTTTCAGAAGCAAATGAATTCACTTGGACTGACAAAAATCCACGAATCCAAGTGTTTCTGATAGACACTTATTCTGTTCAGTTTATGATGTCTTATTCCGTAAATTAATTGAGTCGACACTTTTTGCTGTCATTATTCATATCCCGAAGGGGAAAACGGTTTCCTCTCGCAGCCCGTTCCCGTGCAAAAAAACGAAAAAAGTGCACTCTACTGCTAATACATTGAAGAAGAAAACAAAAATTGTAAAACATCGCCGTTGATTCTGGATGTTAAAGACGAAGAAATTGTTTAGAGGGTTGTTAGACTACTACAGCACTTTGATCGAGGAAAATGCAGAGGAAAGTGTAAAGGAAACGGCAAAAAATCGTAGGTACTAAGAATAAGTAAATTCAGCCGGTTTGTGCACAAAGGCTTCGGCCGCGGATCGAACAAGGTGATCCCGAATACTCAAACTGAATACCTCGCCGTGGATTAGACCTCCTGGAGACACCACGTTAACAAAACCCCCTGCAACTTTACCTCAACGGTGGTAAGGAAAGACGTTTACTGACCTAACATACGAGTATTTAAAACCCTTTTTACATTTCAACAGCAATTTCCACATAAAAATACATTGTTTAAAACTCAGAGCACTTTTTCTCCAATATCAGGAAAATATCGAAAAAACGAATTTGTTTTTGGTCCATATGTCAAAAAGTATAAATTTCTCAAGTTCTTGAAAATACCAAAATTGTTGCTTGTAAAAAAACACACAATTTGACTATGCTGGTTGAATTCGAACGCTTCTACATGTCAATCTAATTAAATTGCCGTATAGGACCAAAAATTTCAGGCGCCAAAAACTGAACAGAATAGGTGTCTTTAGAAACTTCTGAACTCCTGGATTTCCGCCAATCCATATATCTATTTATTTCTGAAAACCCTGTTTTTGAGCTTATATCTCGACAAATATCGATTTTTTGAGTTTGGTTATATCCGATGAAAGAAATTCTAACCCTTTTTTTTCAAAATGGAGAGTGTTTGGTGGAGTTGGAATTCCTAAGTCTCAGATCTATATTCAGCAAGAATTCCCCTACAGACCTATGTGGTTATTTTTGTTTGTGCGATTATTTCCTACTAACCCCTTTATTCATCACAATTTCCACAGGCTGTTATGAAACATTGAACCAGCTTCTGTATATCAAGCGCGCAATTCTAGACTATTCTATGAATCATTTAAAATAGACAACTCACTATAATTGTGTTCTTTGATCTTAAAAAAGCGTATGACACTGCATGGCGATACAGGATCGTACACAAACTCTTTGATTGAAGACTGAATGGATAATGTTAAATTTGTTGCTTCTTTCCTAAGCGACAGAAGTTTTAGAGTTAAGTTTGCTATTGCAGTCAACGACATTACAGTATCCAGTGATTCATCAGTTTAGAAATGTATGTAGATGAATGAAATAATCGTTGATAAATTACAAACGCAATAAACATTGTTTTTCAAAACGTTGAAACAATGGGATTTTGGTTTTCACCATAGAAAATCACTCCAATGTATTCCTTTCTGTCAAATAAGAGAGCCGCATTATGAACTTTCTATATAAAGAAAACTCATTTGTTAAGAGACGGTAAAATAGCAAGGACTCATCCAAAAACAAAATTTTGTTAGAAACCACACATTCTTGACCTTGCTCAGAGAAGTAAACCTCTTTTGAATATGCTAAGGTTGAATATGCGGGTATCCTACAATTATGTCATTAATATAAAAGCGCTGCTTAGTCACCCAAAACTTCTCAAAATACGAGAATTATCGAACCACTCCGTTAGGTCTAACAGAATTTCTACTATAAAAGAACTAACAGCTATATTAGATTTATATCGTCAACCAAAAAAAAATTAAATTATCACTATAACGGTAAACCCAAATTTAAGTTAACAAATGACTGAAAAACTGCCCACTATTCAAAAAACCAAATAAAGAACGAGTTTAGCTACATGGTTGTTTAAGACCGACGCTCCATCGTTCTCCCTTAGAACTTCTAAAAGACTGGAGTAAAAATTGCGCTCAAAAAAGAGGAAAAAGAAAATTGGGTTTTAGAAAAAGATAGTTCAAATGGAAGATATAGACAATAAAATTTCCAACAATTCACTTTAGTTAATATTCTTGGAGATATTAGTAAAATAATTTGTGTCACGTGTCACTTTTATACCAAGAACAAATGTATAACTATTCTAAAAATAAGAAAATCTATGTAGATTAAGAGCCATTTCGGCTCGACTAATTATCACCAATATTTGCGTTATTATAAATAAGACTCATATGCAAAGTTTAATAAAAATCAAACCAGTGGTTTTATAGATATATTGTTACACACAGAAAGTTAGTTCTACTAACTCTAATTAGCCGGAAAAGTGAAAAAAGGTATGATAATATTTTCAATTTGCAAACCGTTGCATAACTCCTCACCTTATTTATTAGATTGGAGTAAAAGATATATAATAGCAAAATTCTAAATCAAAATATAAGATAAAATATGTTTTTCTTTCGTTATTTTTACAGTTGTGTACAAAACTACAGCAAAATAAAGCGTTTTGGTGTGGAACTATGCTAAAACGTTATATGAAGATAACCTAAAAATGAACAGAAATTAATGTTTTCAGATTTCTTAAATTTTAACCTACGCTTTATACAGCTGACCACTTTGTTAAAAAAGTTACCAAATATTCAAGAAAATTCCAAGGACCAGGCTATTTTTTATTCAAAGTCTCGTTATTTTAAGTACGAACATTTTAAAGTGTTAGTAATTTTTTAATACCAACCAAAATTTACTACTGCCCCAATTGACTCTGATGCAAATAAAAGTTAATGGACTAGACAATTTAAGTACGTAATTGTTGTGAAAAAGATTATTTGTTAAAATATGCTCATTTAATTATTAGTACTTTTTATTTACTACCGCGTTTTTTTCAAAACTTACTAAAGAAATAGAAAACGTAGGCATTGAATGAATTTTTACATTGAATTTCTAAGATCAACTACATAGAAACACGTCCAATGCGAGATAACAGAAATTACAACTAAATTAACGCTATGCGCACGTTCTTATTAATCTTGAGACATTCTTCTTGTTTCCGGGACATTAAAGCAATTTAGGAGATAAGTGTGTTTGTTAAGTTTCTTTGGTATTTTAAATCTCAGAGATAATTTTGGAAATAATATAATAATTATTAGAAAACGCATTTAAGTTAAATTATATTTTATTTTGAATTAAAAATACCTCCAAATAAATTAGTTTCTATGAACATTGAGACTGTTTTATTTCATTATCTTACATCTGCTTAATTTTTTTTAAAATTAAATTCGTAGTTACGATCTAGAACTTTTAATATTACTCAAGTAAAATTAATTTGTAGTTTGGAAATAATATTACGTTTAAATTGAGAAAAATGTTTAAATTATCCAAATTTCTTTCTTACAATTCTACTATATTGTAATTATTTATTTTAACACTACCTATATTTTTATGTAATAGGTAGTTTCCTAACCGAAGTTAGACCTTCACTGAAGAGTATGCTGAAGGATTCTACTTAAATGATATTCTATCCGACGTTTCGGTTGCGGAGGTGACCCTTTTCAGGTATCACAGATTGACATTCTAAATCTTTGATACCTTGAAAAAGGTTGCACACACGCAACTGAAACGTCAAAAAAAATTTGCACACACTACAAATTCATGAACGGAAAAAGAGAAAACTTTATACTTCAACAACATTTAGCCGGCGCGTGGTGTTAAATGTTTCAGAGGAAGATATACGTGGAGGCGTAAAAATATTGCTTAGCCTCAACGTATGAAAATCTTAAGTTGAAGCACCCCGAACCTTCCTGCAGCCTAAAATTTCCAGATCCCCTGATCCTGATATACACATTTTAGCAGTTTCCTCAAAACAAGTAAAGTAGACTGTTTTATCCTTTCCAAATGGATCCGCTGGTGGAATTGATGGGTTACGGCCACAGCACCTAAAGGATTTGCTATGACTATCAAATTCCAACGTTAGTAAACATCTACTGAACTCGATCACCAAACTAGCCAACTTAATGCTACACTGTCAAGTTTTCTCGGATATTTGTGACATTTTATACGGAGCTTCTCTTTCTGCGCTTAACAAGAAGGATGGTGGCTTACGACCAATTGTTGTTGGGTGCACTTATCGTTGTTTAGTCGCCAAACTTGCCTGCAAATCTATTCGTGAAAGCATCAGCTCGTATCTTCAACCTAAACAACTGCGTTTCTACACAAAAGGAGGATGTGCAGCAGTTGTTCATGGAGCTCGGACATTTATTAAGCTAAAAAGACATCTAATAAAGTGGTTCTAAAAATCGATTTCAAAAATGCGTTTAATAGTATTGAAAGTGATACCATGCTGTTTAACATCAAAGAAAAAAGCTCCTACAATTTACAGCTTCATGTTTCAATGCTACTCTAAACCCTCAACCTTATTTTTCGGGGTAAAGAAAATCCTTTCTCAAGTCGGAGCACAAGGTGACTCTTGTGGACCCATAATTTTCAGCCTTCCAATACATCCTATTCTAGAATTTCTGTCGTTCGAGCTCAACGTATGGTATCTCGATGATGGTACATTAGCGGAAAAACCTGAAATCGTTTTGGTCGACTTCAATAGTATCATTGAAGAATGTAAAATCATTGGCTTACAAATCAGCCTAAAAGCAAATGCGAATTATTCTTTTGCTCGGAACCTTGTCAATCTGTCGCTGATTCATTCCGTGTATAAACATTCTTAGTAAAGATCTCAAGCTTTTAAGCAGCCCACTTACGTTTGAACACACGGATCATTGTTTTCGCGAGAAGCAAGAAGAACATTTAACCTTTGAAATCTATTAACTTTTATGTGGCTTAAAACTGCTTTGCCATCCCGAAATTTACGTACTTTCTCCGGACCACACCTATGTGGACCAGCTCAGTCATTCTTACAGATATTGATGTGGAAATACAAGATATTGTTTAACCAATTCTGAACTTTCCTATTGCTGATGATTAATGGAAGCTTACTTCTCTTTCTATTAGACCGCCCGCCTTCGTAAGCTCTGCTAATTGTGTAATGAAACTAGTCAATACTATGTTACCCTCCTTGACTCGCGCATTGCATATTTTAAAGAACTCAAGATATGTGTATCTCGCTATATCATAGTTTTTTCAAAACCCTCAATTATTAAAAAGATTATGATGACATCAGCATTTCTTAGTTTATGAACCAGCTCAAATGTTCTTCACTGGCAGACTCAGCCGACACCACGCCTACTGAACCCGTGAATCTAGTTTCTAGTTGTTGGCTAACTGTTCTTTCCTCAAGATCATTGGGAACCATGCTGTACCACAATATATTTCAAATTTCAGTCGCATTTTGTTGTAGTCTTAATATGTGCTTCACTCATAACTGTATTTGAAGCCAACTTGTTGAAGAAATTTGAATTTATGGATTGTGCTGCATGAAAAGTTAAGGACATTACTTACGGCGAACTGTCAACATCCCGTACACTTTAGAACCTACTGGACTTTCCAGAGATGATGAGGAAAGGATTGATGGAATGACACAAATTTCTTGGTCTAACGGTCGCCTTTTAGCGTAGGATGCAACTGTTGCAGACACACTTGCTTCTTCACAGTTAACCTTATTCTTAAATGAGTAGAGAAGTAGCCAAAACAGCAGCTAGCAAAAAAAAATGCGAAATATCATTCAATAGTGGATCAACATAATGTAGATTTGATCTTTTTTGCGATCGAAACCCTTGCCCGTGGTCACATGAAGCAATGGAATTCCTGAACATACTAGGCACGAAAATTTTTTAGCGTTTCCAATGAACCTAACAATGAACATATTAGCATAACTTGCAGATTAACTTTATCCTGTATTTCTTTAATACGCCTAAATAGCTTCCTGCTTTTAATTATTACTAACATTACGGTGAAGTTTTATTGTATACAGGAAAATACAAACTTACTATGTATTGAATATTGTAGTTAGGTACAGATAACAGCGCAATATCTCTGACGGATAAGGAGTTATTTAGGATTTAACAGCAAAATAAAAAAATTAAAGTGCGAGTCAATTTAATTGTTATGGATATAATAAACAGTTAACAAGGATATTGATAATTTTGGGATGTAAATTTCTATTATAAGTGTCACAAATGCAAAACAGTATTTAATGACGTGAAGTCAATAATTCAGTTATATTTTCACGGAAAATGCGAAACTGTGGACCTTAGAGGTTTTTATATGAAGAAGTCCATTTGGAAATGCGGAACCTGTGATGACGGAGAGATTGATAGTAGAGCTGAAAATGAAACTAAAAGTTGTGTGGAAGACATATTATTAGACAATAGTATGGTAGTAAACATTAACTGTACCCTAGAGCTACTATTGAGAAGAACAAATTTGTTAAATAAAAAAATGGAAATATTGTTGGCAGAAAATCAGAGTTTGAAACAGGAGGTAACAAATCTGCGCGGTATGAAAACTGGAATTAGTCCTGTTGTACCTGAAGTAAATATACGAATGTCATATTCTGCGGTCACAAAGATGATAACAATAACATAAGGAATATAAAGTGGACAGACCAAAATTACGTAATCGTTGCATTAAAGTGGTTGGAGTTAATGTTAAAATAATACTGATGAAGAAATTGTAACCAAAATAATCTTCGCAGAACTAAAGTGACTAATTGAAGATTTAAAATTATTTTTGAAGTGGATATGAATACGTACCAAACTTTAATTGAACAAGAGAAAATGAATGTTGGGTGGAATTGTTGTCCAATTTACAATGACTATGGAGTTATGAGATGTTTCAAATGCTACAAATATGGCCATTTGGCTAAAGAATGCAATAATATAAAAAAGTGTCTAAAATGTAGTGGTGAACATGATATAAATGACTGTTCAAGTAATGAATCAAAATGTCCAAATTGTGTAACTTCGAATAATAAATTCAGTTTAAAATTGAATATCGACCATCCAGCATGGGACATACTGCCAAACATATAAGCGTATTGAACAAATTCAACATAATAAATATGTGAAAAATAAATAGACATACTGCATATTTAGTAAGTTCAGGATTTGTCTACTTTAATTGTCAGGGATATTTAAATAACAAGAGACATATTTATGGTTCTAATCAACGACTGAAGCCTAAAGCTGTGTTTTTATGTGAAACTCATGTATCTGAAGAAAATGAGTTGTGTGTTGATGGTTACAAACTGGAACAGTGTGTTACGAATAACAGAAGAACTGGAGGAATGCTTGTATTAGTTAGGTACGATGTAAAAATATAAACTGAAAAACATATATTGTGTACAGAATTATGTCTGGATGCTATTGATGGAGATGATGTTTTCTAAGGCAAAGGTATCTTTGTACCATCCTCCGCAATTAGAAAATCCAAAATTCTTAGATTTCTTCTCAAATTATTTAGATAAAATAAGTAGTTTTGCGGGAACAAATATTATCATGGGGGATTTTAATTTTTACTTATTAATAATTTCATATTACGGTAAAAAGTTAAAAAATATGACATTCATTTGACACCACGTGTTGGAGACCATAACATTTTGTCAATCCAACTAGAAGATTGAAACAGTTTTTAATAGGGACAAATTAAATAAAGTGACGTACAGATGCATGAGAAATTATAGTGCTGATTTATTGCAAGAAAAAACTGGTTTTCAGGGAACTTGCCTCACTTGTTTCTAAGTAGTATATCTGATATTATCAATAAAATGTGTCCCATAGTAAAAATTCGTGTACGAGAAAATATTATAACAAAAGTTGGATCACCCCTATGATAAGAGAAATGATGTACAAGAGAGACTATTTATATAAAAGAGAAGTAATGACACAGAGTGATGACATATAGTATCAATACAAAAGAGAGAAATAGAATTGTAAGCTTTATCAAAATAGAAAAAAGACAAGTATTTTAAACAAATTATAGATGGAAACAAACCAAATTCCAAAGAGCTATGGAATAATTTAAAAATGATACTTCCCAACAAAAAAGGATCAATTTCAAATAAACTGCACTTTAAACAGAAGACTACTTCAGATTCACAAGTTATAGTTAAAGAGTTTAATTTATATTTTATAACTAGTGTTAAAGAAAAAGCATATATAGGAAGCCCTAAAAAAAACTAGAAACGAATACACAACTAATTGCAGAAATAATACAACCCTAATCAAATATGGGGATCAACTATCAGATCCTATAATAACAAATAGAGGACTACGACAAGGGTACAGTCTTTTGCCGATGCTATTCGATGCATATATTGAAATAGGATTACAACAATGGAAAAGAAGCTGCATTGGTGTGGGAATCCCAATACACAAAGACCATCTGTTAACATTACATTTTGCAGACGACCAAGTACTCCTTGCACAAGACTGTAAAGTTTATGATAAAGAGACTGTACACAAAATACGAGAAGTGGGAACTGCATATAAATCTAAAGAAAACAGAGTATCTAGTGATAAATAATGACGCAAAATTCGAAGAATTCATAAATGATGACACAGAAATAAAACAAGTAGAAGAATTTAAATACTTAGAGGTAATAGACAATAAAGGGATAGGAGAAAAAGAAATTAAACAACGAATTATTAAAAATAGAACAATAATAGGGTGTGTGAACAGTTTATGGTGGGAGAAAAATGTAAGTAGGAAAAACAAAAAACGAATTGAATTAGTACTTTGCTATGGGAGCGAAATATAGGTAATAAATGCCGATCTACAAAGAAAAATTAACACCATCGAAATGGATTATCTAAGGCGAAGTGCGAAAGTCTCCAGAATACAACGAATAAGAAATGACGAAATCAACGAAAGAATGAACGCACAAGACACGGTAATAGACCAAATACAAAGGAGAAGTCTTGTTTGGTTTGGACATCTAATGAGAATCGATGACAATCGTTGGCCAAAAGACTATTTAAATAGATACCACCTGGAAAAAAGAAACGCGAAAGACCAAGAAGATCCGTGGAACAAAGGTATAAGAAAAGCTATGAATGATCGACACTTGAATGAGGATATGAGACAGGAAAGAGAATTGGGCAGACAACGATTAGTTGTAAATTGATATGTAACATGAAATGTAAACTTACCTGTTGTAAAATTTGATAGGTTTAATGTCATATCTATGAAAGAAATGAAAATAATACTAAATGATTTCAAAAATGTAGGTGGAGATGAGTATGTGGTATCAAAGAAAATCTTAGTAGATAAATGTGCAGTAGTGGGAAACAGATTGTTGAACATTGTGAACACATCTCTTATGAATGGTGAGTTTCCGATGGCATGGAGGGCATCATTAGTAATTTCTGTCCAAAAATAACAAATACAAACCTGTGTAAAGCGTTTAAAACCAATAAATACTGTTCAAAAAAAAAAAAAGTTTTGTAGCCGTGTTGTAACAACTTCAATATTTCTGTGAAAATGATAACATTTTAGTTCCAAACCATTCGGGCTTTCGCACAAACCATTCTTGTGAGTCTGTGGTGGTTAGTATGTACAATGAATTTTTAAAAGTAATAGAGAGTAGAAATTTTGTATTGGCTGTATTCTTAGATTTTAAGAGTGCTTTTGAAACCATAAGTAGAAATGGGCTATTAAAAAATTGGATAACATAGGAGTTAAAGGAACTGTTCTCAAATAAATTTGTACGTATCTAACAGATAAGGTACAAAAGACAAAATACAAAGATAGTACTTCTGATTACATAACAGTAGAACATGGTGTCCCGCAGGGTACAGTACTGGGTCATTTGCTTTTCTTATTTAGATCAATGATATTGTTAAAGAATTAAATGAAAGTAAAGCTATGTAGGGAGGTGGTTATGTACCACTTTAGGTTTTACGTACTGGGTTATGTTACACAGAATCCGTAATAAAAATACGATTGAACACTTATGTATTTATTTATAAATATAACAAAACTTTAGTATTTATAACGATAAGAACATATTAAAAAATATTTTGAAATGATAAAGGTACGATTTACAACTGTTGGTAAATGTAAGAGATGTAAATGTACTATAGGTTTATATAAGAATGAGGTATTATTTTTAATGTATTATTTGAATAACTACAAATATATTTTGATTTGCGTACTCAGAGAAATTTATGGGAACGTTTGTTTTGCATTGTAACATATTTTAATTACTTTTTCTTGAAATGAGTACCAGTATTGTTAATACAATTAACATTTTACTGGTACATGACTTTGTGATGATTTTGACTTGGAACTTGATGGGTGTATTGATTAAGAGGTAGATGCTTTCTAATTTTTAATTTGTTTATTTTTGTTTTTTTTTTGGGTTAAGGGGGGTATGTTTTTTTTGAATGAGATGTTTGTATGATGTTGTTTTTGATTTTTTTTTTTTTTGAGTTGATTGATGTTGTGTTTTTGTAAGGATGGTAAATTGAGTTTGGAATAGTTGGATGATGTTATTTTTTTGATTGGGTTATTAAATTTGTAAAAAGAGAAGGGTGAGGGGGTGAGGGTTATATAGAAGAATAAAAGGTTTTTTGGTGGGGAATTTATAGTTTTGTTAGTTAAAATTATGTTAAATTTTTTTGAATTTAGGATGTGTGTTGTAAAATTGGAGGTAAAGGTGAATGTGTAGTTTGAATATTTTTTTGTTGAGGAAAATGTATTGTTTAATTTTTTTATTAAATATTAATTTTAAAAGTTAAATTTAATTTTTTATTGGATTTTGTTATGAAGGATTTTTAATTTATTATTTTTTTGAATTGTTTTTTATGAAAGATTTTTTTTAAATTTTTTATTTATTTTTTTATATTAATTTTTATATTTTTATTGTTTGCAGATGACACACTGATATATGTTACACGTAGGAATATTCAAGAAATGGAACAAAAGTAAACGCTGATCTAAATAATATTTATAAATGGTTATGCAATAATTAACTTTGTGTAAATACGTCCAAGTCAAAGTATTGTGTTTTTGGAAAAAATTAAATTAAATAAAGTAAATTTTGACAGTATTAAAATTAGTTATTAACAATGAAAAACTGATACATGAAAACGAAATAAAATACCTAGGTGTAATATTTGATGCAAATTAACATTTCATTCACATGTTAATTATGTAATAAACAAATTTTCTAAAAAAATATGTATTTTATTTAGAATTGGAAAACATTTGACTATCAATACAAGATTATTGTTGTGTTATAGCATAGCTGCGCCTCATTTAAAATTTTGTTCCACAATATTATTCAATTTGCCAAATTATAAAATGTGATCAATTACAAACAATACAGAATAGAGCCATGAGAACTATATTACAATGTAACAGATACACATCAATTCAAACTATGTTGAATGTACTTAATTTCATGTCCGTAAAACAAAATGTAATGTTTGATGTCTGTATATTTATTTTTAAAATTAAACAGAAATGTGTTCCCAATTATGTTTGTCAAAGGGTTACATATTTTAAAGATCTGCATAAATATAACACAAGAAATTGTGATGACTTTGTTCTCAAAGAGTGTTATTCTAGTCAATTGAAAAATTCAATATTAAATAAAGGTCTAAATATATTTAATAGCCTACTGCTAGAGATTAAAATATGTGATAATATTAATAAATTTAAAAAACTCTCGTGTCAACATATACTATTAACTGTTTTTTGTGTATTTAATGTTATTGGATTGTATATGTAGCTAAAAAGCTAAATAAAAATTATATTATTTTGATGTTAATTAATTAGCATTTAATACATCATATATAATTTATTTATTTTTCTTTTTTCGCGATTGTAAGTGTTCCCATGGGAAGTAAAATTCATTGTTTAGAAATTATATAAATTCAAAAATACTATAAAACAGTTTTACCTAACTGCTTATTTGAATAAATTAAAATGTATTAATTTACAAAAAAATGGAAGTCTCTGTTCGAAGAGAAAATTAATGAAAAATGTTGCGTTGAAAAAAATCATATTAATATAAAGTAAAGCACTTGCTCTTTTGTCAAATATATTGAAATCACTGTAAAGTCGCTTTCTTTCTTATTATATTCTCTGTTGCAGAAAGCTTTTAGAAAAACCGTATTACGTTTTTCCCTACTACGATTTTATAAAACAAAATTCCTCAATATATTACATAGAAAAATTGTATTCACAGAAAATTATTTTGTAATTTAAAAATATTTCATTAATATAATTCTTTGTTCCAGTTGATTCGACATTAGAATTTGATGCAGTGAGGGCTTATTTAAAGGAGTTAGATATAGTTAACAACGTATGGATTGGATTATCAAAAAACAACGACAAAACGCGCTTTATGTGGACGTGAGTATACAAAATTTTTTATTAAATTTAATAAAGCCAAAGTAATTGTCGGTTATTTTTTTTATTGTAATTGGAAGTTGAAGAGTAACTTAATTAAATTCTTAATTGCAGTCTTTCTTGAAGTCTTTAAGCTTTAGTAATTCTCGAGCTTCTTGAACATTTTACGCTTTCAGTAAAATTTATTTACTTTCGTTCATTATACAAAATAAATCAACTGAAAAATCTATCATAGACGATTTTTCTTTTATTGCACTTTATTGTACCTACGTCGAAATGAAATATTTTATTTTTATTTTTTAGGTTGTTGGAGGATGAAAGGAGGTGACGAGTTGAATAAAATATTACTTTGTTGCATAATTTCGTATTGTTTTAGGGATTTCCGACCTTTAACTAATGATGGACACTGGCAGGAAGCTATTCCTATAGGAAGTAACCCGCTTTGTGCTGCTACAGACCCAGCTGCTGATTTCCGGTGGCGGCCATTACCTTGTGGAGGACCGGACGTTGCGTCTTTTATTTGTGAACTTCCAGGTAATATTTAATATTTAAATCAAGAGGTTTTTTTTTAATTATTTAACATTGAGTTTAAGCATATTTTTATGCATAGTACATATATATTTTATACATTACGTTGCACTAAGAAATGTATGAATGTATTTTCAATTCGTTTACGAACTTTTAACAATGTAATTCTTTTCCAACTTAATGAATCAATGAATTCTTATTTCTGAAAACGTATTCTGTTATTCAACTTACTAACAAAGCAAAAATAATAGAGCCATAACTTTATAAGTTGAGTTGGAACAATTTATTTTACACATTGTCATAATTATCTTTCAGCTTACGTTTTAAAACGTTTATCTTCAAGCACATATATAAGATACACCTACGTTCTAATATAATTTATCAAAAGTATCAATCAAAAATTAAGAGACGCTGTAAGTCGCTGTTCATGCTGACAACTTCTTCAGGATCACTTAACTGCTTCTCCTTCGCTCGACCTTCGTCTATTATATGAATCGTGTGACGGTAAAAAATGTTTTGTGTAATAGGATTTTTCAAGTATTACTGTTCTTCTATATTACTGTCTTGTTTTTCTCTATTTCTATAGCTTCTCTGGCAAGTTTTTTTCTATAGTTTTTGGTAGTGGTTATCACCTCTATGTTGTCAAAATATATTTATGTGTTCTACTTACATTGACATGTTTTTGTGTGTACCTTCTCTTCTGATCCTTGCTAATGTTCTCTTCGTTAATGGTAGTACTGCTGGGTTGACGTGGAGGTTCCGAATCGCACTTGTATCTTCTCAGTGGCTACCGCTATAAACAAGCTATACCTTTTGGTGGTTCTGTTGTTGATTTCGGATTCTTTGTTTCTTTTTGTTTTCAACTCTCCTGATGTCGATGTCTGTGTTTTAAAAACTTCTACAAAATGTATCTTCTCATTGTCTAGATGTTGATTATCGCTCATGGTTTTGGCTATGGATAGCAGCGTGTTTATGAAAGTTTCCTTCTGCATAAGACGATGGTAAGATGTGACGTGTGCGTATTCTTTCTGTTGTAGCTTTTTTCTTTCTGATCTCTTCGCCATCCAAAATTGGTAGATTTCCATTTTGTTCTATATTCATAGTGAACTTGATTGTTCTATACATCGAATTTATATGGACCATGAATTGCTGCAGTTTTTCTTTTCCGTAGTTCCATATTACAAATGTGTTGTTGACATATCTTTGGTTTTAGTTTACTGGATCCTATAGCTTCATCGTCAAATGGCTTCATACATAGGTTGGA
The DNA here is from genome assembly GCA_030710515.1 of Abscondita cerata. NCBI lineage: Eukaryota > Metazoa > Arthropoda > Insecta > Coleoptera > Lampyridae > Abscondita > Abscondita cerata. The sequence continues at coordinate 276,922 of JALBCR010001089.1, read as the reverse complement.
TATAACGGGTGAAAAATGACTTCTCATTACTGTTCCAATCTTCTGTTCATAATAGTATTTCCAGTCGTACAAGAATTACGCAGAATTCAATTAGTTTGATGATATCCTCTTGTAGTCCAATATCTGCTAGTACAGTGAATACATTTTCTATAGGTACGTTAGTGAAAAGCAAGGTTAGATCAAAACTCACTAGAATGTCTGTAGGTTTAGGGCCAAATCCACAGTCGTCACTCAATCTCAAATGTAGCGAAGCTTACACTCAATTTTAAGTGTTCACTTAAAATCGGTATCCATGAACAAGTGACACTAAAATATTACTTAATTTTTGAAATTGACAGTTAGAAAATTGAGTAATTATTAAAAGCTGTCAAATGTGCACTTAAATGTTACTCAATTGTGACTGAACTGAATATTTGTTAACAATTAGGACGTTTTTTAATTTTTTTTGTATAAGTTGTAATATAATATTATGGATAGAGACTTGTTAGATTTTGTAGATTTTATTAGGCATGTGAAGGATTACGGTTTAGTTATTCCAAGGTAGGTATAGGTATTTTCATAAATCGGCAAAAGTAAAAACATTTTTAACATAACAGGGAGTACATAAGAGATGTGGAAAATCCACTAGAAAAATATAATAATTAGCAACTAATTGCCCGTTTTCGATTTAACGGTGATTCGGTCTCTCTAGTTATTAATAATTTCCAAAAGAATAGTTTTTTCTACTCCACTCATATATTTTTTTGGTTTATCCATATTTTTGTCCCGTCATTTCAAATTTGATAAATAAATTTTTCTTAAAAATAACAACGTTGCCAAACTCTCACCTAGTAAAATTTAAGTACACGATTTAAAACGTTTGTGGATACGAAATTTGAGTGAAAGACTTGCTTAATCTCAATTGTAGAGAAATTGTAGTGTAGTCAGATTTGAGATTGAGTGACGACTGTGGATTTGGCCCTAGTATTGGGTGTAGACAGAATATCCCTAAAATGTTCTGAATTCTTCACATACCATGTATTCTTCCCGGTGTACGGTTTTAGAAAGTTTGCCAGATATTTGGATAAACACAAGATGGTTAACCCGTTAACACACACAATTAATGCATCCAATAATCGGGAGCAAGTAACAACTTTGATATAAAGGGTTCGCCATTATTCAGGACTCGGTTTCTAGTGCCTTTGTGTAACTTTTAGTACTTGTACTCATTTCTATTGAAAACTGCATATTTAAAAAAAATTGTCTGTACAGGGTGTTTAGTTTATGCTGGGCAGCATAAAGTTTTCACTTTTTTAAATAGCAGCCCATCATTTTTTTATTCTGTTCGATGGAGGCTTAATTTAGATAAAAAATATTTTTTATATTTTTGAAATTAATAGCGACTTTGCCATTTTCGACCAATTTCTTTAAAAAAATTAGCATCAGAAAGAAATAGTAACAAATTCGTAATACTTATTTTAATGTCTTATAAGTAAATTCCAAGCTACGGAATTTTGTTCATATTGAAAAACACCTCACATAATTTTGTATCTAAAAGCTCGTAACTGTATCAATTTCAGCATGTATCACTGATGACCAGTAAAATTCAAATACTTGACGGACCGCATTTGTACCTCATTGTATTGTTACGTCACTGGAGTTACTAGAATAATACGAATTAAAGTTACTGCCCGTGTTTAAAGTAAATAATTTCTTAATACCTTTGAAGAGTGTAATTTGATCTTGGTTGTTCATTAATCTCGCAGTTGTGAATGCGGAAGAAAAACTACGATACGATTTGTAACAGTATGTTAAACAAGTGCATTACACATAATTTGTATCAAATAATATTTCACTACAGTTCTCTGGATCTGAGAATTTGTTATTTTTTTTGCTGCCCCGATATGGAGCAAAACGTCGAACGCAAGTTATTACAAACCTGTACGACGAGGAATTGTACTTAATCAACTAGAGAAAACTAAATTCTCTACACACCAAGAAGAACAAGTTATTGTCAAGTCTGGCAATTCTGCGTCGATGCAGAGACAAATTTCGTAAAGATGAAATACCACATAACAACAACTGTAGCTAAGAAATTCTCAAGAGAAAATCTACTTCGAAAACGAGAACTCAAGTCTACACAAATCTACAACTAATTTCCAAGAAAATTATGAAAATACATCTGGCCCACACGATGAGTATAGAAAACTGGGTTCTTATCGATTGAATAACTTGATATGCACAGAAAAGAACAGTTCGAGAAATCCAATGCAACACAACAACAAAAATTGGCAAAGATGGGGGAGAAGAACATAAAAAATAAATCAAAGAACTAAAAAACATTGTCGTGAACTTATCAAATAGATTGTCTGCTGATGAACAAAAAGTACTCTCCTTGGGTATGAATTACGTCATCGCACCCAAGTAGATACCAACATAAGAAGTTTTAATTGAGGTATACGTAGCTATCAAAAGGCTATCAAAAATTGAAGCTGATGAAATAAGACAAGAAGAGCTTTGAGATAAGCAAAACCTCGAAAGCGTAACTTATCTCAAAAAATGGCGCTAAAAAACATGAAGACTAATGACAACATCGTCATTATCGAAAGAATATAGAAGAACTACTAGACGATAATACCTACAAAGAGATATAAAAAGACCCAACAAATAAAATCAGAAAGACAGCGAGAGATACCATTAAGAATTCATTAATAACAGAAGAGATGAAGAAGAAATTGTTACCAAAAGTTACAAAACCATCCAGATTGTAAGGAGTACTTAAAATTCACAAAGATGGAGTACCACTAAGACCTATTGTGAGCAGTATTAGACGCCTACTTATAATTTATCTAAATATTTGACAAACTTACTGAAACAGTACACTACACTCATGACTGAACCTACAGATATTCAAGTAAGTTTTAATGTAACCTCGCTCTTCACTAACGTATCTACAAAAGATGCATTGATTATACTGGCAGATATTGGACTACAACAGAACATCATCAAATTAATAGAACTCTGCTTGTCCACAACAGACTTTTTGTCAGAAGATTAAAACAACAATGGGAACTCCTTTGTCATTTGTTATAGCCAACTTATTAATGAAGGCATTTGAAGACAAAGCCATTGGATCCAATAAACTAAAACCATTCGTAATATGGCAGTACTGAGTACGCTACAACATGCAGTATGCAGAAAATATCTACAAACCATATCTCACCATCATTCTATACAGAAGAAGACTCTCATATCCAAAGCCGAAACCATTAGCGATAATCAATGCAAAGATGCACCTTGTAAAAGCTCTTAAGAAGAATGATTACACAGACATTGACATCAAGACAGCTAAAAACAAAAAAAAACGAATGAATTTGGAAACGACAACAAAACCATCAAGAGCTATAGCTTCTAATGAAGCAAAAGATATAAGTGCACCATAGAACTACCTGTTAATTCAGCGGTACCTATTGACAATGAAGGATAATTAGCAAGAACCAGAACAGAGGGTATATACAAAATAACATGCCAGTATTACTTGAGTTACATTGCACAAAAACGGGAAGAATAAATGCGAATGAAAGAACACAGAGAGACATAAGATTCAAAAAGAATTAGACATTTGGTAGTAGCAGAACACACACACACAAAACAAGACACAATATAGATTTCGACAACACCACACCAAAAACTACAGAAGGAGACTTGTCAAAGAAGCAATAGAAATATAGAAAAACAAGCGGTTATTAAAGAACAAGGGTATCAGCTTAGTAATACGTGGAATACCCTGTTACACAAAACTATTACCGCCAGTAGAGCAAGAAGGGCATGATTACACGATACATATATAAGAAGAAGGTGGTGCGACAAAGAAGCAGTTCGTTCAGTTACCCTGAAGAAGCATAATTAACGAAACGTCGAAAGCAAGTTTGACTCACTGCGAAACACGGAGAAAGTTATTAGGAATAGTGACAATGGTTGTGAAAACCGACAAAGTTTTATAAATATTTTTATTCTTTGTTATTATCCGTGTTTCCTTTATAAAATAATCTTTGGCGCTTACTTTTATTGTCATGTATCAACATTTGCGTGCATTTTAGCACCATTAAACACAAACGGCAATAGTTTTATGTTTATCACCTAAATTAACAAATTCATTACAACAATAAAAGTATAACATAATCAACATATAATCCGCTTATGTTGTAAATTAATTGCAGCATCTCTTAAAATATAAGCTTAGACAACTTACATTTCTTACATGCAATATTTTAAAAAAACTAATCGCAATTGTAACTAATAAAACTAATTTAATTTGCATAAATTTTAAGGGTTGGATTAGTTCATTTTAAAGACGGTGCTATGTAGGTTACCATAAAGAAGGAACTTTAATTTACCATGTAAGCTGTTATATTATTCAAAATTTTAACCACCACTTAACTCAACCCAGGTCAAATTTCCCCTAACTAAATTATGCATTCACTAAAGGCAAATTGCTAAGTTGTAAACGACAATTATTGCTAGTGGTCAACAGTAATAAAACCTATTTTAGGTTTAAATGAGATTTTAGGTGTGAATTATGAATATTAAACTTTAACATATGCATAAAGTAAGTAGTATTAGAATTTCTTTAATAAAAGCACAAAATCTTGGATAAAAATAAAGAATACCAACTAAATTTATTTAGTAAAACTTGTGAACATTTTCTACAATATCGATTGTTTAAATTTAGCTTTCTACAATTAATTTTCTTTAACTCTAAAGAGGGAATTAACTAATTTTGGATAGTAATCAAGGAGTTAGTAAGTTTTTATTTAGAAAGGATAATAATTTAAATCAGTTTATTGATATGAATCGTAATGGCTTAATGAAGTTAGCATATTAAGTTATTAAATTGTCACTGTACTTGTCAGGTAAAACAGTCTCTAATGATATTCTATACATACTAATAGTTCTATGTCAATCTACTACGACAATGTATTGATAACCCATTTATCTTCATAAGAGCATGGAAATTAATTGACACTAAAGTTATTCAGTTAATGACAACAGTTTTTTAGTACAAAGTAAGGTATTGTGTTTGAAGACAAGTACGTCATCTAAGTATCTAAAAGAAGATCGTTTTTCCAAATAAATTATTGTACTAATCGATAATTCTCTTTAAAGCAATTTCTCCACGTAAACGGTGAATTAAAAAAAAAGTAGTTAAGATTTCAATGACTATTTTTAAATAAATTAGAATTTTTATTAGTACAACCCATCGAAATTGTCTATATTTATTTTTGTGCAGACGTTTTAAAAGTTAAAATGGTTTTTTAGAACAACCGCATAAGTATTCATACAGGCACTTTGTGAAACAAAAAGCAATTTGTCATCGAAAAGTGGTTTACTGTCTATTCAGTAATTTTAACTAATTGGTTTTAAAGAATTGCTTTGTGAAAAATTTTCAATAAATATATTATGTTGTGGTTCAAATTACTCACTATATCAAATATTTATTCTCTTAGAAATTTTACTGAAACTTTTGGTATATATTTCAAAGCAAAATCTGCAGCTTTTACGATAATCTTTTATATTATTTCAATACTTTTTTCACCTACAAATGTCTGTAGAAATAGTGCGCTTAAAGAAGTCTATATGATGATAAGATTAGCTCTGGAAAATGAATAAAATAAGAGATAGAAGTGGTTGTTTTTTTTTTGAAAGAAAAGTGTGTTCCGGGATTGAACCGTGTCGAAATAGTAACCGTAATTGTCAAGTTTCGTCCACTATCGTAAGGGGTTTGATACACTATTGAATTAATGTTAATGGATCTTGTGTGGACTGTAATTATTTGCTAGTTAGTATGATCTGGACGGTAATCTTTTTACTACAATCGTAAGAAACTTTGCAAAGAACATTTAGTTTATTTTTATTTGACAATGACAATTATTTAATCTTAGTTTTTTAGTTACTTATCTTATAAATTTTTGTTTAAATATTTTTTTTTAAATCCAAATTCAAAACACTCCCAACCGTTGAAACACTGGTTTCAGCAATTATACAAATATTATAGTGAATTGCAATTAATGAGTTTAGCTAAAAGACAATGTAAGAATACAAAAAAATTACGTAACTAATAACTACACTCATGAATATCTCTGAGGTATGTCTGCACTACGATGAAGTTCAACAACGCGTTCGAGACGCCACTGAAGTGTGGGAAGATCCTCTTGTTGTATAAGGACCACCGAATCTAAATTGAGGAGATCCGGTAATTCTTGCAGCCATTTTTGTCTTTTTGGTATTCAGGTACCACCCTCAAGACTCCATCGACGCCAAAACTGTTGAGCCATTTGTTGCGCCTCGTTGGCAAGCTGATAAGCGATTTGTTGGAATTGAGCGGGTATTAGATTCAGGTATGCAACTATCTACTTTTCATGAAATCTTTCTTTCTGTTGACAATGTAGTCTGTTTGGGAGATTTCAATATTAATTTATTTGAATGATTCTTTTATAACTACGCATACATTAAATACTTTTGATGGGTTAGGATTAACACAGCTACTCAATGAACCTACTCGGATAACTTTAACCTCTTCAACTTTCATAGATTATATACTTACTACTAATCCTGATAGTGTTACATCAGTTGGTACATTATCGGTATCAGAATTTAGTGATCACGAGTTAGTTTTTTACTCTTTTCTTAGCAATGAAACTAAAAGCTAATAATTGAGAACTTATATAGACTTTAAAAATTTTAAATTCAATTTTTTAACGATCACCTATGTTCTTTGCCCTGGAATGCTATTTATGACTTATCCGATATCAATAGTAAATTACAATTGTTAAACACTAACATAATAAGTTTAGAACACACGTTGCCGATATAGTCAAGTATAACTTATACAGAAGCATACACGCAACAAAAAACACACATGCCGTTACAGTTAACTGTTGGCATTTTTCTTAGTTATACTATTCACACATGTCAATGTTTACACAAGATGTCGCAAGACACACATTTTACTTATAAAGCTTTACTCAACATTCATGCACCCTACATTACACGTAGATTTAAAAAGAAATATTCTGCTTGGCTAACACACAATATTCGGGATATGATGAAGACACGTGATAATGCCTTGAGAAATTTTAAAACCATTAGATCGAAAGTAATATGGTTATATTACAAGCAACCCGTAATGCTGTTAATCTTGCTGTAACTAAAGAAAAAAAAACTTATTATAATCATATTTTTGAAGACAAAAGTGGCAAAGCATTATGGCGTCAATTTAAAAATTTAAACCTTGGAAAAACTAAATCTAGTACGTGTCAATGTTTTACACGAGATGTCGTACGACACACATTTTACTTAAATCTAGTACTTTACCCGATAACTTAAGTAATAAGTAAAATGTGTGTCTTGCGACATCTCGTGTAAACATTGACACGTATGAATAGTATAAACTAAGAAAAATGCCAACAGTTAACTGTAACGGCATGTGTGTGTTAAAGTGCAAAGCGCTATCTAAGCGATAGCTTTAATGCTTGTAACACACGTTGCCGATAAAGCCAAGATAACTTGTACAGAAGTACACACGCAACAATAGAACACCTGATGCAGCATTACGCTTTATTGTGAGCTCATCAGAGATGTATACTTAAGTGCGGTATACGACTGTACAAGACGACGGTTGGTCTTTAAGCTCTCGTGGAGCAATGAACATAAGTAAAATGTGTGTCTTGCGACATCTCGTGTAAACATTGACACGTATGAATAGTTTAGTTTTTTCTTAGTTTATACTCGCAAGACACACATTTTACTTATGTTCATTGCTCCACGAAAGCTTAAAAGACCAACCGCCGTCTTGTACAGTCGTATACCGCACTTAAGTACACACCTCTGATGAGCTCACAATAAGAGCAAAATGCTGCATCAGGTGTTCTTTTGTTGCGTGTGTACTTCTGTACAAGTTATCTTGGCTTTATCGGCAACGTGTTTTACAAGCATTAAAGCTATCGCTTAGATAGCGCTTTGCACTTTAACACACACATGCCGTTACAGTTAACTGTTGGCATTTTTCTTAACTTAAGTAATGTTGAAAACATTAATAACTTTTTTGTTGATTCAGTACTTAACAGTCTAGCTCATAGTGACCTTCCTTTCTTTACAACACAACAATAACATTAAAAACGAAATTACTGCTAAATTTAATTTTTCTACTGTTGACGAAAGTGATATTTTTAATATAATTAAAACATAAAAAGCAAAGCTACAGGTTCAGACGGCATAAATATATTAACTATTAATCTATGTATGTACGCCTTTTATTTTACCATTCATAACTCACATTATTAATTATTGTTTAATTCATTCTGTATTTCCAGCTGCCTGAAAGTGGTTTCAGTTATGCCTCTTCCAAAAACTGCTAATCCCAAGACATTAAATGATATTCGCCCTATCAGTGTGTTACCTACATTATCTAAAGTCCTTCAAAGAATTATGAATAATCAATTACGTAACCACTTAAATTTAATATAATTCCAAGAGAACAATCTGGTTTTCGTAAAAACCATAGTTGTGCAACAGCCCTTCTCAATATCGTCGATGACATCTTAACAGCTTACGACAGTGGTAAATTGACTTGTTTAATTCTCCTGAATTATACTAGAGCTTTTGATACCTTAAACCATTACATTTTACTATCCATTTTACATTATATATGTTTATCAGAACGTAGTATAACGTTGTTGAAAGTTTATTTATTGTTCAATATGTTATCCATTTAAACAAAAAATCTTCTTGTAGGCACTTAAGTTCAGGAGTTCCTCAAGGCTCGATACTTGGGCCTTTACTATTTACAAATTATACATGTAACTTTATTAGTGCTATTTTATCTTGTTGCAGTCACTTCTACGCCGACGACACCCAAATTTATTTGTCGTTTTTCCCGACGAAATTAATCAGGCAGTAACTGCAATAAATCACGATATGACTACTTTAAGCAATCTTTCTACTTTACATGGTCTGCAAATAAATAGTTCTAAGTCTGCTGCTGTTCTTTTTGGGAGAAAAAATGATAAAAATATGTATTCATCAAAAATTAATTTGAATTTAAACAATTCAACAATTTCACTAACACACACTGCAAAAAATTTAATATTAGTCATAGACAATAATTTACGTTTTTCACAACATACAATAATTTGAAAGCCATCTATCAACATAGAAACTCTTTTGGCAAAGATATTAAAACAATGTTGTGTTCTTCTTTAGTTTTATCAATTTTAAATTATTCTGATGTGGTATATGGACCTTGCCTCACCAAATTTGATGAAAGTAGAATTCAGAAATTACAGAACTCTTGCGTTAGATTAATTACCGGTACAAGAAAACATGACCACATAACATCTAAATTACAAGAAATAGGTTGGTTAAATATGCAAAATAGACGATATCTTTACTCTACATGTCTTTACCATAAAATTATTATTAATGAAACACCTAAATATCTTTATCAAAAATTAAATACCGTGCTGATGTTAACACTTTAAATATTCGATTCAAAGGTAACCTCACGCCTCCTTTACATAGTACTACAACATTTCAACGTTCTTTTTCTTACAATGTTGTAAAATGGTATAACTCTGTAGCATCAGACGAAGTTAAAAAATTTGAACAGAAGTATATTTCGATCAACTCGAAATAGCACTGTTAACTCCCTTTAAAGTAATGTTAACTGCTTTGCAAAGTGAGTTTAACATCTCTTGTAAGCTCTGAGAAATAAAATTGTTTAGGGCACTTGTGTCTAATAGTCCTCTAACGGTAATACTTTTAACTCCGCTGATAACATTAACTTTAACTGTGTACAGCAACACTTCAGAACCTTAGAAAATCCACAAATAATATTGTTATTTTTAGAAGTAGAAAGAGTAGCTTTCTCTAGAGTTGTGAAAGAACTAGAAGCTTCTGTGGGGTATCAAAACTGGAAACGGTTCAGTTTTTGAGACACAATAAATGGTTATGTCGTAGTTGACAGTTGTTACATTTCAGAGAAGTAGTACATTTTGACTTATAGCTGTGTTGAATACAAACCGTGCATAGTTAAAAAGACCTTATTTTGTAAAATTTTGCTTTGGCCGACATACTTAAAAAAGATGGACATTTATTTAAAAAATGTTTACCCTTGTACAATATGCAAGAACTGTTGGATTGCGCTAAACTGTGCATGATATTTTTTGATTCAGGTAAGTTTGGGTTTAAACCAACCAAAGCTTCAAATACTTCAAAAAATGTTTAAAACGCTTGCTGTGCTCCATCAAAACTGGGTAATGATATAATTGGAAGAGAAGAGTTAAATGAATTATTTAAACTTGTTGGGGTATGAAATTAAAGTTTTCTGCGGAAACTTTTAATTCCGTGTAATTCCGTTTAAATTCATTGAGCGACGGAAGATCACTGATTCTAATTCGACTGTTCTGCATTCCAATATGAAATTAGAATATTGTTCGAAAAGAAGATTAAAAGTACATTATTTCTGATTGACCTTGTTTTCTAATAGACTCAGAAATTTGCGTCTCTTTTAATGATTCTAAAAATTCTCGAAAAAACTCGTATGACTCAATAATGAGTTGACCTTTTACCAGTAATGATTTACCATCATTCTTGTTTTTTTTTGGGTGCATCGTAATGAAACTTAAATATTTAAAGAGAATGCACGACGATATAAATTTGGTTTGCGAGCTTCGAATGCGAAACTTCAATAAGTACTTGACACATACACTCATTTGTGTTTAAGAAACATAAATACAATGCCAAAGGTAAATGAATTTTAAATTATGCACGTTTTAAAAAGGGGAATCCCCAAACAGTGACAATTTAAATTTTAAATCCTTTATATAAAGCAATTTTTAAATATTAATTTGCAAGCTTAGTATAATGATTTAAATACCTTTATTTCATTTGTGACATTTAGATATACGTGTCGTCAGAATAAATGAAATGTCCTTTGTACCAGTTTTCAGTATACGTAGAAATGTCTTCCGTCTCCGTAGTTTGCAGAGGCCTTTTGTAGTGAAAGAATTCCGATTGTAGGACCAAATGGATTAATGTTAATGAATCTTGTGTATACTGTAATTATTTGCTAGTTAGTATGATCTGGACGCTAATCTTTTTACTAGAATCATAAGAAACTTTGCAAAGAACATCTATTTTATTTTTTATTTGACAATGACAATTATTTAATCTTAGTTTTTTATTTACGAAACTTATAATTTTTTTTCCGTCGACCGTGCATTTATGACTTACATTACCGTAAACAAAATCATTCATTAATGACCCCTATTAATGAACGATTTTCTATTAATGAACGATTTGAGTATAGGCAACTAAGCATACATGTGTATACCTTAAGTTGCAATTTTATCTGTCAATCAATTACAATATGAAAATGTAAATAAAAAGTCTGTCATAATTTGTAGCAAAGCAAATTTTAATAATAACGAATCAAGATTAATTTACAGTTGTAATAAATCTTCAATTTGTTCACACAAACTTTGAGACATTTTTGTGCTGTATACAACATTCCGATGATAACACTTAATAATATTTAACGATGGTTAGCTCATCTATTTTACAAACTATTGTCTCACACAGTTCTTCAATATTGTTTACTCATTGTTCAAAAGTTAAATTCTTCTAGCAGGGTTGTAAGAGAAAATAAAAATTATAAAAAAAGAATGGCCCGATAAACATTCCGACTTCTAAAAATATTTTTTGGAGGTGTAGTGGAACCACGTTAAGAAAATGTTTTTTTTATAAACTCTACGTGAGCATGTTGTGTGAAATAACATTAAGGTGAAATCAAGCTTCATCGTTAAAGAATCTTAAGCTGGAATACACAACAGCGATATGAATGAATATCTTTGTTTGGTATGATGTGACAAGTCATTATCAAAAGTTCAACTTGTTTACAGGCAATGTAGAGATGTACTTGGGCTTTTTGTATCATTTATCAAACATTGTCAAACATTTCTAGTTCGGTCTTTGTAGGTGCATCACTATTTTGAATAAGCACCAATCCGTTCTCAAAAAAAATATTTACATATACACTTTGTTTCGCTGTGATGAAAACTATTGTATTTTGAAACAATGAAGTTAAGTTATGTTATACAATTAAAAAATTGTGGTAAGTTCACAAAACGGTACTTTCTAAAGGTGCGTTCACAATAGCATAACTTTTCTGACATTATTAAATTATAATTTTATTAAAATTACAAAGTACGGTCGACGGAAAAGTTGTGTAACTAACTCTTGAATTAAACGGCGATTAACAATCTCAAACATTAACGCGCTCGCTTCGCTCACGCGGTAAAATATCTCGATTATTAATAGCCCTTATTAATACACTTGTTTGTTAAATAACTATTAATGGTCATATGCACCAAACACAGCTTAAACTTAAGCAATGTTTAAAAATTTAGATACAATTGTTATAGCCATAGCAACGATTGCTTTTAAGCGAGAGAATAATAATAATATAATAACTCATATAACATAACCGACGCGTCGATATAGTCATAATCAATACTTTCTTTGAACATAATTTTTCATTTAAGTTAAATCCTTAGACGCAAAATGCTGATATTTGAGCGTTTATTTATTGTCATAATTTAATAAATCGTTATTCGCTTTTAAAGTTTCATAAATGTGCACACAGTACAAAAGAACGTTTTATAGAATACATTATAAGTATCACACATTTTAATATTTTTTTATTAAAGCTATTTAAACACAATTAAATATTATACAGGGTAGCTTTTATGTATGGAACCAAGGCTCTGTAGCCAAAACGGTTGAAGGCATCATTCTGGAAATTTTAGGGATTAAATCTGAAGCTATCTCACATAATTTGACACAATCAAAAAATTTGTTTGCTCGATAATTTTTTGACACGGCCGCCATCTTGAATTTTTTTAAATAGCAGGATGGGTCATGTGATATATCATTTGAAAGCTTATTTTATTTACTTTGTAACTGAGTTTGAATATTTATTATGGTTTAGTGCAAGCTGATATGCTGATGTTTTGGGCTGATGAACTACATCCATTAATACTGCCAGTGAATTATCCTCTGTAGCCACTGTTGTTGGTCGGTCACTTCTGCGACTGGTTCTTAACACTCCCAGTGATATTATACCGTCGTAAAGTCTTGGTCACAGTATGTCTCACTATAGGATTCCTATCAGGGTTTTCAGCATTGAAGAGTTGGCAAACTTCTTTATGCGTGCGTTTTCTATCGCCGTAACCAACCATCATAAGAATTTGTAATCTTTCTGATTCAGTTAGCTGATTCATTTTTACGAGACGGTTCTAATTATTGAATAATAATGAACTAGTAATGAGAATAACTGATGTTTTGACGTTATAACGTTACCTAGGTAACGTCACCTAGGTAACGTGTCAAAAGCATCGCCACCTAAATTAAAAGGCGATAATACAAATAATTGCAGAAATAATTATTAGAATAAATTTTTAGGTATTTCCTCTAAATACAACTTCAATGTTTTAGTCAGTTGCAAAGTAAATAAAATAAGCTTTCAAATGATATATCACATGACCCAATTTGCTATTTAAAAAATTCAAGATGGCGGCCGTGTCAAAAATTATCGAGCATAGAAATTTTTGATTGTGTCAAATTATGTGAAATAGCTTCAGATTTGATCCCTAAAATTTCCAGAATGATGCCTTCAACCGTTTTGGCTACAGAACCTTGGTTCCATACATAAAAGCTACCCTGTATGATATACAGTAGTATACCCTGTAATATACTCGTACATTATAACTTAACTTAATTACAAATTTGTTTTATTTATTTTTATTTACTTATTCTTGGTTTTTTGTAATTGGTCCATTCCAGACTACTTATAGTAGACTACGCACTTAATCTCTCTTCACTGTATCTCGCTGTTTTCTGCTGCTTTTCGTACTTGTACATTACACTTCATTTAGGGTCTACTTACTTTGTTCTTGGATTCATATACATCTTTTCTCTGTACTCTATCGAACGCTTTCCTTAAATCTATAAAAGAAATATGCCTAATTATAAAAATTAAGTCATGCATACTTCTGCATTTTTTGGATCCGGGTTGAGATTCTGCTAATATGCTTTCTATTATCTCTCTCAGTTTCTTCTCTATTATTCGAGTTAATATTTTACCAGGTATACTGGTTAGTGTTATTCCTCTATAGTTGTTACATCTTTTTTGCCACTTTTTTATATAGTGGAAGAATTATTCCTATCTTCCATTCGAGGTGTTATTATTTTGTTCAGTATGTCGACGAATATTTCTGTAGCTTCATTTTCCATATATTTTAATCTTTCTCCTGCTTTACCAAGTTTTTTTTCATGATTATTGCTTCCTTGACTTCTGCTTTTGTTATTTTACGTGTATTGTTTACTTCTTCCTGTTCTATCACAGTTTCCACTATCTTTATCTTCCTCTTCTTTTCCTTTCGTTAATTTTTCAAAATGTTCTCTCTATCTTTCTATAATCTGTATGTCTTGTCTTGTATTACCTTTCTTGTTTATTATATTTTTAAATTGGCGGTAGTATCAAGTAACTTTCTAACAATTTTTTTTTGTCTTGTTTTCAAAATTCTCCCACGCTTTTTTTATAATTCTTTTTGTTTAGGTTCTTGCTATTTTATACCGTGTGTCTACTTAAGTTGGCAACATATGGGAAACTTTTTTATTATTAATTTTACGAAAAAAAGTTATTCTTCATAAAAAGTTCTGCATGATCTAGAATCTAAAATACAATCATCAAATATTAAATTTTTTTAATCGTATACGCGGTTTGTAAATAATATAAATTTCACTCACTTTATTTGTGAAAATATCAAAAACTGTAATTATGAAAAGTTGTTCGGAATGAAAAACTATGTTTTAATAAACAATTACATCCTTCTACTTAAAAAAAACTTTTTTACAAATTTTTCTTAATTAAGTGATAATAAACAGCAATCTCTTATTTTTATTGAACACTTGATAACATTTCAATTAATTAAAATATGTCTTGTAACATTTTAGCGATGCATTTAAATGAATAATGCTATAATAAATGATTTTGTTGAAATAATTTTCACAAACATTATTGGCTTCTTTAATTCACTAATGCCTCTACATACCCGCCTTCTCTATCAATTCAGGTTCTATCACAAAAGTTTTTCAATACTCTTCTAACCATAGCCGGAGTAATACTCTGAACCGATTCTGCAATGATTCTTTCTGAATGAGGGACATCAGTAAATGACCTTTAAAGATACACTTTTTCTTTTAGTAACTCTACAAGAAAAAATCGAGTGGCGTCAAATATGGAGAACGAGGTGGCCAAAAAATCTCTGAAAATCGATGTATAACTTTTCCGTTAAAACGATTTTCAAGGTATTCTGCCTACATCTAACCTACTGTGGCATGGGGCACCATCCTGTTGGAACCATATTTGTTGACGTTGAAGGAGGAGAACGATATCAAGAAAATCGTCTAATTCATTCTCTAAAAAGAGTAAATAACGGTCCGCATTCAAAGATTCATGAAAAAAAATAAGGTCCCATTATTTTATTTCTATAAATTCCACACCACACATTTGTTTTGAATGCATACTGGTCCTGAGTTTTGATGGTAAAATTTGGATTTGTATCACTTCACCAACGGCAATTTTGGGTAGAGACTGTTCCATTTGATGTAAATGTTGCTTCGTCCGAAAAAAACAATATGCCTTCCAATAAATGAGTTATCTTCTAACATTCTTTGGATATCACAACAGAATTTAAAGCGTCTATCATGATTGCCCGGTCTTAACGTATGAATAAATTGAAGCTTGTATGGGTACAACATGTTCCTTTTTAAAATTTTTGAAACCGTATCTTTGTTAATAGGATTTGGCATTGAAACTGACCTTGTTCGCAAGGATTTCTTAGGATGTTCGATTGCTGAGAGCATTATTTCAAATTCCATGTCATCACTGACAACCCGTTGTTGTCGTTTGTTGTTAAATTTATTACTTACATCTCCAAAAGTCTTAAATTTGTTTAATACTTTCCTTACTGTGCCATAGTGAAGATGGGGTGTCGGTTATTAAAAATGTCTGCAGCTTCTTGATATGTTTTATAATTGTCACTCACAATTAACACAATTTCAATTTTTTCTCCAGTACTTAATGTTGCTGGCATTTCTACTAAATTTTAAAAATACTTCCTACCAAATTTCACTAAATACAACTGAATGGTTTTGAAGTTCACTGTCAAACAATTCTGACTATTAAAAAATCATTTTTTTATCAGTGCATTATAGATTTCATGTAACTACAGTTACATTTGCATTGTTATTGTAGACAAAAAAAGAAAACATGATTTTTTTTATGTAATTGGATGTAATTGCATATTTGAACGTAGTATTTAGTTTTGATCGACTTTTTTTCAATAACAAATTTTGATATTCTCAAATATAAAGGTACTTTACTCTTGAGTAAAATTTCTATTTTTTGACAAACCGCGTATACGATTGAAAAAATGTAATATTTGATGATTGTATTTTAGATTCTAGATCATGCAGAACTTTTTATAAAGAATAACTTTTTTTTTGTAAAATTAATAGAGAAAAAGTTTCCCATATGTTGCCAACTTAAGTAGACACACTGTATATGCTATAGCCTTCCTCAGTTCTCGTGTGTACATACTTTTTTTTACTTTCTAACTTTTTCTTGTATCTCCATCGTCCACTTTCTACTTTTGTGTGTGTGTTTGTGTATTTAAAATTTTGCTACTCTACAACTTGTCTTTGCTGCGTCCATTTAATGTATTTCTAATTTATCTTTTATTTCTTTAGTTTTTCTTTGTCTTGTATAATTTTATTTCTAGATTTTATTTTTGAATTTCTTTCTCCTTTATTCTATGAATTTGGTTTAACTATTTTCTTCCTTTTTACTTTTGTTTTCTTTATGTTTGAGAAGTTCTATTCTTAATAAATAATCACTTTCTACTATTCCATTTCTTTGAACTTTAACATCTTTCACTCCAGTTTTCTAAATTTATAATAAAATAATCAGTTATTAATGTCTGACTTATAGCAAAAACCTTTGTCTTTGCTTATAGTTTTGCAAGTTGGGGGCGTGTTCGTATGAAGAGAAGTAATTTTATAAGAGATATTACTGTAATTAGAAGAAGCAAGAGACAACTATATAAATTAACATTAAAAAAACACAAAAAACAAACAGTTATTTGTCCTAAAATGGCAGAGTTCACGTGACAGCAACGCTGTTACAAACATATGTTTTCCGAAAAAGCGCTCACAGCGTGATTGGACGCTTAACTGCAGTAGGTTAATTTTCTTTCAATTTCCAATTTGCATCTAATGTGCTCTTTAGATATTGTTAGAGCCTTTGTCTTTTCTACAGACATTTCCATATTATAGGCTTTTGCTGTTTGACCAGTTTATGAAGCATGTATTGGAGTTTATCTTCCGTTCAATCGCTTTTTCAACTACTTGGCGAATTATAAAGATAGCGTCTGTTATGGATCGGTTCTTGCGAAATCCTTGTTGTTCTTCGGTTATTTCTATAAAGGGTTGAATTTTGTTACGAATGATCTTGGTTAATAGTTTCAAAATGCAGTTAAGTAGAGTGATTCCTCTATAATTTTCGGGATTTCTTCTGTCTCCCTTTTTAAATAAGGGAATCGTTGTACTGCACTTTCATTCTTCCGGTATTTTTCCTTGATTTATTATAACTTGGTACAGTGTTGTCATTTGTTCTTTACTTATGCCACCCGGACCGGGTGCTTTCCGGTTTTTCAACAACCCAATTCCTTTTTCAATGTCTTCTTTTGGTATTTTAACATTAATGTTACCCTGTTCCGCTTCTAAAATTTTAATTTTGTTCTGGTTACCTCTCTGTGTAGCATTCTGTCTATATGCAAAATATTATTTCCATTGGCTCACGCTTATCTTATTTATGTTTATCATATTGCTTACTTCACACTTCCTATTTCTAAGCATCTTCCATACTTTCCTTTGCGAACCATACCTGTCTCTTTCCAAAGCTTTGGTAAACGCTTCCCAATATTCTTCCTTGATTTGCCTTATTTTTATGTTTGCTGAATTTCTTTTGTAAATATATATGTCTCTGTCTTCACTAGATTATGTTCTTCTATATTTCATGTATGCTTCCTTCTTTCTTGCGGTAATATCTTTAACTTTTTCTTTGTACCAGGATTCTTTGTTTTGTGATGATGTTCCGCTCACTTTTCTCTTGCCAAGCGCTTCTTCTACAGCCTGAACAATGCCAGTTTTTATTTTATTTTGTGCCATGCATCTTCCACTTCATCTTCCTCCACTATTGGGTCATGCTCTATTGCTTGTTTTAATCTGCTCGCATACAGATCTTTAATTATCTTCCATTAGTTCTATGTTTAACCTTTCAGTATATTGTGCTGTCTTTCTTCTAATTGGTTAGTGTTGTATTTTTATTTTACATAAGAGCAGGTCATGATCACTTCCAATGTTGGCTGAATTCAGTGTACGTACATCTAGAACTTGACTAGGTGTGATATGTCTATTGGTTATGGCATAGTCTATGACGGACTGTTGACCCCTCGTGTTTTTCCAAGTATATTTATACTACCATTTATGGTCAAAGAATGTGTTGTTAATTCTGAACCTATTTTGGCAGCAGAAGTCGATTAGCATTTCTCCATTTTCGTTTTGTATGCTTTCGTTGAAGCGTTGTTTGACGCTCGGTATGGGGTCGTTCCCTATTCTTGCATTTAAATCGCCCATTACGATTATATTGTCATTTGTTTGGAGTTTTTCAACCTGGAACTGCAGATCTTCATAAAAGTTTCTTCTTTCTTCTTTTGGTTTTCCGATGTTAGGAGCGTAGACAGTATGTGGAAGTGCTTATCGTCGACTTTCGGTGTCACTCTTAGGACAATTTCGTTAACATTGTCAATATATTCTTCGAATTTGTTATGCAGGAGCACACCCACACCAGCAGTTGCTCGTTCGTGATCTCCTATTGCTTGTGTGCCTTTTCCTTTCTCTTTTGTTTCAGAGATGCAACATATATCAATTTTCTTCTGTAAGATTTCCATTATTATCTCTTAATCTCTTTGGCTCCAAGACATGACCTTCTGTCCATATCCAAGGCTAATTTGCGTGGTTCTGTGAGCAATATAATATATACCAATGCCCGTAGGCTGGCGGGATCGGGTAATTTTCTGTTGGAGTTTTCTTCTCTTAGCCGATGTGTTCCGGTTATTTACGTGCGCCGGAAATTCACCCTTCACCCTCTTCCGTTTGCTACATAACATTTAATGCTCTGCATTGCCCAGGGATCACGTGACTGATGTCTTCGTGGACGTGGAAGTAGGATTTGTTGGCAGAGCTGTTATACCAGTGAGCATTTCTCAGAGTTTTATTGCTTTGCAGGTATCGGCACCCTATAAAGCCTCCGAGACTTTGTACCAACCTTTGACCCTCTTTTTTCTTGTTCCTTGTTTGTAAAAATACACCCTTCACATTCGATTGTAGATGTTTCCTCTAGTATTTCTCTTTTATAAGTTTCCGTTTCCAATTTATTAAATATGATTATTAGATTCCTTTTATCTGAACTTCGAATAACCGATTTTATTTCCGTTTCTTTCATATATTTCTATCTCATCTTCTCGAAGCAATTGTTTTTTGTGTTTCTACACTGGTTTTTCTTTATTTCTAAGCATCGCCGTTTGTTTATTTTTTAATTTTAGATTTTTTGCACATGCTACTTATTGCCTATTCCCAATATACACCACTCTCTCCGTTATATTTGTATTTTTATTTCCCGTCATAGATGTGATATATCGTGTTGTTATTGCAGTATAACGGTCTGCGTTGATTTTTTTTTAATTTTTCATTTTTTGCTACTTATCGCCAGGTTTTTTTTTAATTTGTTCTAGTGTTTACAATCTTAGCCATGTCTATTTTCTTCCTAATCCGAATGGCAGTTCTTTCTTCTACTTTCGAGAGCTTTACCTCGTTCTTATCATGTGGGCTTAACTAAGGTCTAATAAATTTTATGCATTCTGAATTACCCCTCAAGTTATATTTTTTAATGCAACCTTCTGTTCCTCTCAACAATTTTTGATTAATTTATTTCGCTATAGCATAAATTAGTACCCGTTTTTAATACATTTTTTTTAAATTCTAGTTTAAACAAGGTTTAGTTATTGAACTAAACCTTATTTTAAATAAGTTATTAAGCTAGTTTTTTTAAAGCGAACTTGTAGCTGTACGACTGGATAGCTTGTTAAAGCTTGAATTTAAACTAACGTTAGCGTTAAAATGTTTAAATGAGAATTACAAAAAAAAATTGCATAGCTATCCTAAATCATTGTTTAATTACAGTTTACATTTTTCTTTAAACTACTCTCAGGTTTGGTTACACAAAACTTTGGCGTAGTGCTGCCATCGTCAACTGTTACAACTTCTTAAACCTTCATCAGTGCAACTTAATACCCAATTCTCGTGGAGTATTCCTAGACTTGTGTTTTCTTCTCTGAAGAATACTATTGTTTATGCGGCAGATGATGTTCTCTTGCCAAAGTCAATTCGTCATGTTCCTTATTCCATTATGTTAGATATAGTGCCATCTGAAACTCTTAAAACTTACAAAAGAATATACTGGTATCATAGATGAAAAAATGAAGATTTGAACGCATATTTTAACTCGTTAATTGGAATTTAGTCAACTTAGAACTTTATATAAATACAGTCAAATTAAATTTTATGATACACTACATCAAGCAATCAAGGCTTTCATTTCGGTTTGTTATCGATATAAATAATTTTCCAAAATGGATGAATTCTAAGTTATGTCGCTTAATTATAAAAAAAAACATGACGCATCTGATTTTTAAACGCACAGGCAATTTAATTGATTATACAATTGTTTCTAAATTGAAAAGAGAGTGTAAAATTCCAGGATCAAAATTAATAATGTGTGCCCAAAGTAATGCACTACTTAAAGTCAACAGCAGATCATGGTAATGATATTGTTAATTTATTTGCTGATTATTGTTTTTTTGTTTACTCATATGGTGAGGTGTATAATGACGTTAGTCGTTACCATTTATCCAACTTTCCTGAAATTCAAGATGTTCCACTTACTATTTCACTCGCCGAAGTCTTTGACACTATATTATCTTTAAAATGTTCTAGTTGAGCTAGTCCGGATGGAATACCCACTCAACTCCTTATCAAATGCGTATTCCCATTAATTATTCGTCAAATCATTGAAATTAGGTTATTTTCTGACTTATAAAATTCTAGTCTCATAACCCCTATTCACAAAAGTGGCCTTAAAAATTAAATTGATAATTATAAAGGGATTGCTAATCAATCCGCTATACCCCAAATCTTAGATGAAATAGTTACCATACTACTGCGATGGATGGTTCGATTAATAATTTCTGAACACTAATATGGGTTTATAAGTGGTAGATCTACGATTTCCAATTTGCTATGTTACGGTAATTTATTTCTAATGCCTTAAATAACCGACAAGAGTACGCGATATACATCCATTTTTAAAAAGCCTTTGACAGAATTATTCTTCGTGTTCTTCTTCTAAAATTGTTTCGCCTTAGATTTAATACTAACACAATTAACTGGCTTCGCTCATTTTTGTACAATTGCATTTCGTTTAATAAAATCTGTGATTTTGTGTCTCATAAAATAATGTTACTTTAGGCGTTCCTCAAGGATCTCATTGTGGACCGGTTCTTTTTATATTATTCATTGATATAATACAGTATCTCAATTATTCTCATTGTCTTTTATATGCAGACAATTTAAAAATTTTTATAATGTTGTCGAGAACTTGACCAATTGTTTGGGTATACAAAACGATTTGAATTGCTTTAGAGGAGTGACTTTACAACGAAATTTTTTGTTTAATGAGCATATACACTCTATTAGTATCAAGGCGAATAAACTTTGTGGTTTTGTTTGCCGAACTTCGTTATGTCTTAATCTCGATTGTGTGAAAACGTTATACTGCGCATTAGTAAGATGTCATCTGTAGTATGCATCTGTAATATGGTTTCCTTCTTCAAAAGAAAATATTGACAAACTTGAAGTTGTACAAAAAAAAATTTTTTGGGATTAAGACATATTTCAAAATATAATGAAAAGTCTTAAAATTAAACCTTTACAGTGCAGGAGGGTGATAATTGATTTGTGCGTAATTTATACAGGTACAGTTGACGTCATTTGCGATGTGGCAGTAGATTATTTTTTACATCCGTTTAACCGCTCCTTAAAGTTTTATGAAACCAAGAATTATATGTTTTTAATCAACAATATATTAAATCTGATTGCTCGTCCATATGAACTTCATTATCTTCAACTTCTCGGTCTCTTTTGGCATAAGCTATGTGTTCGTATGGTCCTTCTATTGCTGGGAGCAGTACAAGATGATTTTGCTTCTTTGATTTTGTTGGTCCACTTTTTTGTAATTGCTGTCTTTGTATTTTGATAAAATTTTAAAATAATACTTTTCGCTAATTCACTGAAAATGGATATGATTACGCGTCAGCAAAAAAGCATCCAAAAATTCTTATTGACATGGTGGTAATAGATTTTCCTTTCGTCAAGTGTATTAGTACTAAAATTTTGTCAAGAACGTATCAGGACACTTCATATATAACACCCCCTTAATATGGTCACCTCCACCAGAACCTTAGTTTTCCTTCTAGACATTCCTACCTTCCAGAAGGGGTTCAGACGTCCTCAAATGGAAAAAGTCGAATATTGTTTGGTGATTAAGTTCCTTCACAAAAAAGGCAGAAATCAAAACCGAGTTGGATGAAGTTTATAGCGAGTCTGCACCATCGTTAGCAACAGTAAAATTTTAGAAAGCTAAATTTGTTCGTGGTCGTACATGTCTTCGATGAACCATCCACCGGAAAGCCAATTGAGGCCACTACGCCAAAAATGATCAATAAAGTGCACGATAGAATTATAGCAGAACGTCGAATCAAACTCCGTGACATAGCTGAGGTTTTAAACATTTCATGTGAACGTGTTTGGAACATGGTACACCAACATTTGGAAATGAAAAAGCTTTCAGCGCGTTGGGTGCCGCTTTTACTGACAATCGATCAAAAGCGCCAACGTGTGATGACTTTGCAAGGAAGCTTTTGGAGCAGATCCAGGATGATCGGAAGAGTTTATTTGCTGATTTGTTACCGTTGATGAAACCTGGGTGCATTACTACACACCGGAAACCAAAGAACAGTCAAAACCGCCGAAGAAGGCAAACACCACTCGGTTGGCCGGTAAAGTGATGGCGACTGTTTTCTGGGATGCAAATAAGTCATCATTCATATTGACTACTTGGGAAAAGGAAAAACAATTACTGGCGCTTACTACACAGCATTATTGGACCGTTTCGATGCCAAATTGCGCCAAAAACGCCCGGGTTTGGCACGTAAAGGTGCTCTTTCCACCAAGACAACACCGGCGCAACGGAGTCGGCATTCGCCATGGCAAAATTACACGTATTGGGCTCACGAATTAATTTACCACCCACCGTATTCTCCAGATCTTGCAGCCAGCGACTTTTTCTTGTTTCCAAACTTAAAAAAAAGACTCGGTGGACGCCGTTTTGCATCAAACGATGAAGTCGTCACTAAAACTTCGCACTATTTTTGAAGAGTTCGAGAGAACGTGCTATTCGGATGGGATGAAAAATTGGAAAATCGTCTTACTAAGAGTGTCGAGCTAGAAGAGACTATATTGAGAAGTAAATCGTTTAAACCCAAAAAATGTTTTTTCTACTTAAGAGCCAGATCATTTCCAAATTGCCTTCTTACTTCCTAATATTCCCATCCCAATTTTGATTTTCAACGTTTACGAAAACCTGCCTAATTTTAGCTTACCCCTAAAAATCAACTGCAAAATTAAATATTTTTGACGGTTTCTCCAAAATGTTTATAGACTCTTTCCTAACAAAATTTTCTTGATGAAAACCCTCGTAGTTTTTTTATGCATGTTAATATTTTTTGGCGATTTAAAAATTATTTTTGCACTTTTTTTTCAGAATTCCATTTTTTTTTTTTTGACAGTTTGTCACAGAAAATGTTAATCCAAACATTTTCTCTTTTTAATAAAATGTATGGTTTATAAAGTGAAAGCGTTTTTACTTTTTTTGAGTGACATCTTAAAGGAAAAATGTTATTTTTGTAACATGGAGATTTAAAACATAAGTTAAGATTTTGCGGATTAAAAATTTTTATGAGCAAATCCTGAAGTAAACTAACAATTTCTTCCCCGAAATTTCAGGCAAAACTTTACTAAACATCTTATAAATAAGATAAGAATAAGTAAACAGAAGGTAATTAAGAAACCCAACACAAATTCTCTGAATCCGTATTTACAATTAGATTGAAATTACCATATAAAACTCATAGAAAAATCGATGAAACGTTCTCTGGGTTTCCTCTTCTCAATTTATTCACTTTTTATTTTATCGTTCTATTCTTTATTCATAATTAATAATAACTTAACAAAAGTGCAAAAATTACCTAAAAAATAGAGTCATAAAACTACAAAGAAAATCGATATGAAAGTTTGATTTACGAGAGAACAGTACTTTTGTTTAATAACAAACTTTAAACAAGATTTCTAATTATAAAGTAAAATAAAGGGGAAAATTGCAAATTACTAAATATTTACTTTCAACCTATAAACATATATTCTTTTTAAATAAAACAAAGTTAAAATTTGAATGGATAAATAAGTTTTATTTTGTGCATGCACTTTGAATTCTTAACATTTTTTATGCGAAAAGAGATAATACTGTCTCCGAAGTTTTCGTTACAAGAACTCAATTAAGAGCAGAAGGGGAATTTAATAAAAACATATAATTACATTCCTTATTTAATGAGTATTTAGATCGGAATCCGAAATTTTAAAAACTTGTACGATTTAAAAGAAAATAAAACGCTTTGAATCGTAAATAACGTACATTTTTGTCAAATCGTTTCACTAAAATAAGTCAAAAGAAAATTTATGACACGCATTGCAACGCCTAAAATAAGGGTGAATGAATAAATCGGATTTGTGTTATGTCGGTGTGGTCGATTTAGGTTTTAATTACTTTTTTTTGTACGTTGCAGTTCCTGCATGGGCAACAGGATCTAGAGGATGTCTGTTAACGGAATTACCATCCCTTACCGTGTTATATGTTCCCGAACAATCAGCTTTAGAACTAACATCGGACTGTGGATTAGATGGAACAAAACGAATTGCTTGTAAGGGAAACGCGGTACGTTTAAACTGTTTTTCTTTCTTCTCTTTTAAGACCTACAACCACTTTAAAAATATGTAGTTCAAAAGAATTTATACACATAAAGTGGGTGAATATTTTTACTTTCATGTTTTTCGAAACAAAATTTTATAAAAGAAATTTACAATTTAATTTCAGAACCGAGACGAAATGATGAAACAACTATCGTGCACCATTTCAATCGACGATTTCGACGATAAAACAACGAAAGGGTCGATTCCTGCTAGTACACTTGCCGAAATAACTAACCTATCGTCTTCTTCTTTAAATACGAAAACCACTAAACCCTGGATTTGGACGTCAATACGATAGATACGGGAGATGCAGCACGGCTACGCAGACTATCGACGCGAAACTGAAAATACCACTCGGTCCAATTTTACCCACAAAAAGTACTGCAAATTTAACAATGCGGGAAGAGTTACACACTAGTTCCGAACTGGCCACTAAGCCTTCGTTACCGCATAAACCAACTAAAGCCGCAATTAATTCTGTAACTGCTAATAGTTTAAACGCAGTCACTATTGATTCGAGCGTAACACAGAAAAACGTTAAATATCCAGAAAATACCGCAACGTCGTCGGAATTTACAACGCAAGAAAGTAGCAGTCAGCCGGAAGAACAGGCCGAAGCTCTTTTATTAACTACAACGGTGCAACCTAAAACGGCGGAAGTAGGACAAGACGAATATCCCGCAGTAATAAATCAGGGGCAGCTGTTTAGCATTATTGAAAACGGTACAATGTTTGATGTAATCGAATTAAACGAAACCGGAACCGAGGAAAGTAGTTACAACAAAGAAACGTTTTCCTCAATACCGAGCGACCACAAAAATACGCCAAATAAAATTTTAACAACAGCTCAACCGCAAACATTTAAAAATCTTTACACTACGGTAATCTATCATAAAGAACCCCCAGAAGATTTAATTGACAAGATAGTGCAACCGGACAAAGAAAAACCGATCAAACAAGAGGAAGTTACACCAACTTTTAAAATGCACGAATCAAAAACGGCATTTAATGATAAGCATAAACAAAAAACATTAAACGATTTGGATTCGGAAAAGGACTTAACGAAGGAGGTTGAAATGTTTCATGTAGTAGCCGATACTTCTGTCAAACTAAATAGAACGTATCGAAAGAAGTTGCCATTGCTCGAAAATAATTATACAACACAGGATGATAATAATTTAATTAATTCGGACGAACAAAAATTACGCACTGATGATACTGATGACCTGGTTATCCCTGATCAGAACGCACTTCATAAAGTTGTCGAAATTAAATTACACAAAGAAGGACACGAAAATTCTACGCATCCCAAATTATTCATAACTACCCGGATCCCTGATAAAACCAGAAAAGTGAATGTAACTGAACCGCAATTTAAAAATAATTCTTTTGCGAAAATTAAACAAGAACAAATTGATCCTAACATTGATGTGTTAAACGACTTGAACGCCAAATCAAAAATAATCAAAGCGAAGACGTTGTACCCATAAAATCTATCACTAACATTCAAGAAGTGAATGTAAATAATCTAGAAAAAGAAATGATGAACGATAATTTTAGTGTCGGTAATGATTTGGTTTTTGAGCAGTCGCAAGTGCTTTTGAGTACAGCTAGCAGCAATGGAGGAGAAACGGTCGAGACCGTTCCTCAACTACAACCCAGACCAAATAGACAAAGAAGTTTAACTAAACCACAAAGGCGATCGTTTTATCCTTATTTCTTCAGTCGTGTTCTCGGCTGAATTTAAGTAGTGCGATTATTTACGCATATTATTTTAAGCACATCTAGAAACAAAAAAGTTATGTCGTTTTTCACAGTAAATGTTTTTGAATAAAATTCAGATATTTAGAGCTGTTGAAAACTGTTAATTTTACTTAAATAATAAGAGGATTAAAGGCAAGAGCCAAGAGGAGGTATTTATTTAAAAGCGCATTACAGAAATGTTGATTACATGGAGTGAAGTAAAGTTGCATGTCACTCACTTTGCTTAAATGGAGATAAATTATTTGAGATGGTTGTTCATGAAACAGTTCCCCTGTGTACAAATGTAAAAGATTTTTGTTGTCAGATATATATCTAATGTTGAATTTACAACGAATTTCAATCTTAAATTATTAACTGGGAGTTTTAGCTTGTTATACGCACAGCGGAAAAAGATATTGATTAAAACTCCTTAGCATCAACAATTTAGTACTACGCTTACCTAATTTTACAAAAAATAATAGCAATTAATCAATACGCCAAAAACAAATATTTACTTATATTTTACGCTCATAGTTAACAGCAAAGAAATGTAGAAACCCAATAAACTTTGTTAGATAGAAATTGTGTAGCAGTTGTGACCATTATTAAATTTAATATTATTTATTGTTAGTGTAGTGTTAGCATTTAGACACTAATTGTAACTCGTAAAAAAGTTTGAAATTAATTTTTTCCAACTATAAGTGGAAAGAAAATTTCGCGATCAAAAATAATTTTGTACCTACTATTAATACAAAATATTTCAAAACTAATAAACTTCTGGCTATAGCTAATTATTGTTTAGTTTCGTATATTAATGCAATGCGCATTTGCACCGTCCCATTTTCCCGTCCCAATTTTTACTCGATGTATTTATATTTTGTATGTGCGGCAATTTTAATTGGTATATTATTAAAATAATGCACTTGCACAGATTTATGTAAAGTTTAAGTGCAGAATATATTAATTTCTTTTATTAATTGTATATATTTGGTTTAACTTTTATGTGAATAAAAAATATGTAATACTTATTTTTGATTCTTTATTTCAAAGCCTCTTGTAATGAGATTTTTTATGAAGACTTAAAAACTTTTATACCAACAATACGTCTTTTTTACAACTTACTTGCTCATAACTTTAAAAAACTTTCCAAATTGTTTCTTAAGATTATTATTTTTTATTAATCTGTAAGACATTGTTAACCTAACAACCATTCAGTTACATAAAATGGTTGTGTATAAATAGTTGCCTACCTAATTGGTTTCGAGAGATCAAATTCAATGGTTTTAAAAAAAGGACAGGACATCAAACGCCTATGGTCAGTGTTATAATTTTCATAACAGTTGTAAAATAGTAATGTCAAGTTTTGGTAATTTTGTATTCCATATTAATTTCAAATAAATAATTAATGAATGTCGTCAATTTATATTAAGTTTCTAACAAGCCTAAACACCAAGAAAGAATCGCGGCACTAACCTACCAGAATATATGATAGTGGCAGTGACCAACAACTAACGTTTATGATGTTTATTTTAAATTTCAATACAGTATTTATACGTTTAGCATTGTGAATTAAGCATTTGAAGCATTTAATGCAAAGTTACAATTATTGTTGTGTAATGGTGACATATTGTAAAAATGCAAGCATGGTTCAAATGCAATCACTTTATGAACTTTCTCAATGTGCTGTTAATTAATTACTAACATAAATTTTTGCAAGATTGCTTGCGAAATATTTTAAAGAATTTAACTATTAAAGTGCTTGATAAATTTGTGTAGATTTTAATTACTATAAACATTATGTCCGCTTGAATTAGAATATGGGGTGATTTTGAGGTGAAATTGAGGTTTCCATAACCCGTTGTCCGTTGGTCATTGCTTGATTATCTTAATCGGCGTTGGCTGTAAGACCAAATGCTTGGTGATTGATGTCACTGGATCGGGTTCTCCAATGCTAGTACTGCCTTGTAGAACCAGATGCCTGGTAAGTTGGGCACTGGATCGGGTTGTCCAAATGCTTTGTAGGTTGTTGCGCCAGCTCGTGTTAGCTGAATGCGTCATTGAATCGGGTTGTCATGCTGGCACTGGCTTGTAGGACAAGATGCCTGGTAAGTAGTGGCACCGCTTGTGTTGGCCGAATGCAGGCACTGGCTTGTGGGACCAGATGCCTAGTAAGTTGGGCACTAGATTGGGTTGTCCAAATGCTATTGGTTGAATGTTTGATAGGTTGTATCATGGGATCGGGTTGACAATGCCGGGACTGGCTTGTAGGACCAGATGCATGGTAAGTTGTGGCACCGGCTAGTGTTGGCCGAATCCTAGCACTGGCTTGTAGGACGAGATGCCCGGTAATGGTGATGACGTTATCGGTGGTTTGTGGTGTCATTGGATCAGATTGTCCAATTGCATTGCAAAAGTAATTTACCAAAATTTGACCAATCTCGAAGTATCTTCGACGGCGCTGAATAGTTAATGTTTGTTCAAAGTACAATGAATAAAAAGCCACTAACCAAGATATTTAGTAACTAAATCTATGGTAGTGGCAATGACCCACAACTAAGGTTCACGTCCGGTTCAAAGAACGATGAATAAAACTCCTAGCCAAGGTATTTATACCTAAACGGTAGTTGCTGTGACCAAAACCTAACGTTGTATGATGTTTATTTTAAATTTCAATACAGTATTAATATTTTTTTTATTGTGAAGTAAAAGTATTTAAAGTAAAGTAACAATTAATGTAGTGTAATGGTGACCTATTGTAAAATGCAAGCTTGGTTGAAAAATGCAATCACTTACATACATTATGAATTATAAAGTAAAATGTGTGTCTTGCGACATCTCGTGTAAAAACTAAGAAAAATGCCAACAGTAACTGTAACGGCATGTGTGTGTTAAACTGCAAAGCGCTATCTAAGCGATATCTTTAATGCTTGTACCACACGTTACCGATAAAGCCAAGATAACTTGTATAGAAGTACACACGCAACAAAAGAACACCTGATGCAACATTTCGCTCTTATTTTTTTTTGTTTGTTTTAAAGCATCGGCTACCAGGGCCATTAGCTTTGCACTTATATCAACAGGTAAGCTTATATTCCATCAGGTAAGTTTAAAATTACTATATTTTTCAAATATTTCCACCTTTTTAAGAATCTTATTGTAGATAAAATCTTTCTTTTTTCAGACATTCCACCGCTGCAACACCTCGCAATTCGTACTCCTGACGTTGTGGTTCGTACATCTGACAAGTTTCAACGATATGCACAACGGTTAATTCTACGTTGCATAAAGAACACATCGGCTTCGGATCTCCACTTAAGATATAGCTATGTGTTAGTCTAGTATGTCCTGAACGTAACCGGAAAGCACGCACAATATCTGGCCTTGGTAAGTTTATAAAGTGTATGTATTTTTCACCTCGGGTTCAATTTGCCTAAGCAACGTAACCGCAGTACTCCACTCTCTTTGCCATTCTGTCATTATCTTTTCTTTCACGATATTTTTAAATTCTGATTTTGTTGGTGTCTCATCATTTATACGAGTTTCCACAATTTGCTTGGGAAATTTTTGTCCGATTTTTACCAGGTATTCAGAGTATCTAACTGCCAGAGGTCTGGTTATTGTTGGTTTTTTGGCATAATCCTCATAGGTAGAAAAAGAAATTTAGAATTTGGGTTTCTGGAATTACACTTTACGTTCGTAATGTAAGAGTTAATTAGTACTTTCCTTCTATATTGTAGGGGGATCATTCCAGATTCGCAGTACAAACTTTGCCGAGGAGTAGTAGGAAACGCACCTAAACAATATCGAATGCTCATGCAATGGATCTTATCGAGCATCATCAGTTGCGTATTTCTTGCCGAAGAATATGCTGCACATCCGTAATCGATTTTTGATAGAACGACGGCTTTATATATATTCAGCAAAGACTTTGGATCTGCGCCCCATTTAGTGCTGCTTAGTACTTTTATGACGTTAAGCGCTTTTTACACTTACGCACCACTGAATTTATATGTTCTCGCCAGTTAAGTTTACAGTCAAACATCAGACCCAAGAATTTAACGACGTTTACACATTCTATTGCCCTATCTCCTAAGTAAAGTAAGGGATCGTAGTGCGGTTTTCTTAATCGACAAAAGTGAACACATTTGGTTTTTCTTGAGAAAATACATACCCTATTTCTTCACTATTGTTGATAATTTGGTTTATTGCTGTCTGTAATCGTCTTGTAATTTGTCCGACTACCTTGCCGCTACTAAATATGGCCAAGTCATCTACATACAGGCAGTACCGCACTTTCGTATCGATTTTCATGGCTATATCATTGATTGCTATTGCAAACAAGGTGCAGCTGAGCGTAGATCCTTGTGGAACACCGTTTTCTAACGTTCTTACACTAGAATAGTTATCGCCATTTCTTAGTCTAAAGCGTCTATCAGTGAGGAAGGATTTGACAAATAACGGAAGTTTTCCTCTCAAACCAAATTTATGCATC
Organism: Abscondita cerata; assembly: GCA_030710515.1. Taxonomy (NCBI): domain Eukaryota; kingdom Metazoa; phylum Arthropoda; class Insecta; order Coleoptera; family Lampyridae; genus Abscondita; species Abscondita cerata. The sequence continues at coordinate 245,325 of JALBCR010001089.1, read as the reverse complement.
TTTTCGAGTATTCCGTACCTCCAAGTCATATCGAACGCTCCTTTTATGTCAAAGAACACTGCGACTAGGTGTTCACGCTTTCTGAAAGTTTCTTGAATGTGATGTTCCAAAAGTACCAAGTGGTCAGCGGTCGATCTCTTTTCTATAACCTGCCTGTTGTTTCACTAATAGATTATTTTCTTCTAGAAAAATTTGAAGCCTTTGTTCACCATTCTCTCAAATATTTTGCCCATGCAACATGTAAGACTAATGGGACGAAAACTAGAGGGCGATAGTTTAGATTTGTTCGGTTTTAGAATTGGGATAACCGTTGCCTCTTTCCAGGAATCAGGATAAGTATTCTCTTCCCACAGTTTATTATATAATTTTAATAAAATGTTTTTCATTTCAGGTATTAAATTCTTGAGCATATCGTTGGATATCGTGTCTGGACCAGGAGCGCTGACTTTGGATTTGTTGAGGGCCTCTTCGAGTTCCAACAAGCTAAACGGTAAGTTATAGTAATAGCTGTTTTCAGTATTAAAGTCTAATGTAACTTCTTCTCTTAGGTCTTTATTTTGGAGAAATTTTGTGCTATAATTGGTCGTCTTACTCACACTCTCAAAATAGTTAGCCATCATGTTAGCTATAATTGTGGTGTTTTGTTCTATATGTCTCGAATCTGTCTCTAACGCGTTAATTAAACTTGGAGGATTATATCCCGTCACAGCTCTTACTTTTTTCCACACAATAGACATAGGTTCGTTGCGTGTTATTGTCGAGGTATAGGTGTTCCAACTGTTTCTTTTTCTTTCGAGAATACATTTTCTGGCATTTGCTCTGGCTTTTTTGAATATGATTAGATTTTCAGTTGTGAGATACTTTTTATACTTATTGAACGCTTGTTTTTTATTTTATAGCATTCTTAACTTCTTCATTAAACCACGGCACTAGTTTCTTTATAGGTTTACCTCCAGATTTAGGTGTGTTCCATCGGATGGGAACCGCGTTTGTGATTTTGGAATGTCAAATTCGATAACGATTGGAAAATGATCACTATTCCAAAGATCTTCTTCAACCTTCCACGTTAATCTGGTTAGTAATCTACTAGAGGCTATAGATAGGTCAATTGCCGAAAACGTATTCGATTTTGTGTTAAAACTCGTCTTTGATCCTGTGTTTAGCAAAATTAATTTTTCATTTTCTAACCAGCGTTCGAGCAGTTGTCCTCTGGAGTCTGTTTTAATGGATCCCCACAATAAATTGTGAGCATTAAAGTCGCCTATTAAAATGAACGGATGATTTAACTGTTCCACAACGTGGTTCAGATCCTCTAGTGTCCAGCTTGCGTCAGGTAAGTAAACGTTACATAAAGTTATTTTTATAGGAACCGTAATATTTACAGCTACAACCTGTAAACGACTACGTACTTGGAGATCGTTATAAATGGCATCTTGCCTCAAGAATATAGCAACTCCTCCGTGTGCCCTTTCACCACCAATTGCGTCCTTTCTTACCATGTAATAATTTTTTAAATTGTAAGTTTGTTTTGGTTTTAGGTGCGTTTCTTGTATAGCGAGACATACTGGATCGTGTTCTTGTAATAACAGTTTGATGTGGCAATAATTATGTACACATCCTCGACAGTTCCACTGTATAATTTTGTTGGACATATATATATATATATATATATATATATATATATATATAAAATTGTAAATAATTTAAAGGACTATTACAAAAACAAATAAATAAATAAATGTATAAATAAATAAATAAATCTCTCTATGTATAAATATAAATAAATACTCTGGACTACAAACACAATTATCACAGGTATTATCACAGATTTTATCACACTTTAGGTAGCCCTCTTCCGAGGTTTACCTTTCGGCCACCCCTTGGTCTTTTTTGGCTTGGTAATAGACGCCTCCGAGTTACCGGAGTCGTCTTCCGAAGAATAACTCACATCTATCGTCTCCTGACGTTTTCTTTTTTCAGATCCTACATCAGACAACGCAGGACCTTGACTGGATAGCGAGTTGACTCGTGACCTCGTCACCGGTGGAGGTAGTAGTAGAACTTTAGGCGGTTCTTCTCGCTGTTTTGTTACAAAAACTTTCTTTAGCATGGTAACTAATGTAGGTACCAGCTCTTTCACTAATTGGGCGATGTCAAGTTGGGGCGTCTTTTTCCGCCATCTTGGCGTAAGAGATACCTTGGTGTGGAGTTTGTGAGACAACTTTCCTACGCGCATCGAGATATGAAATGTTTTCTTTAGCTTTAATTTCTTGAATGGCCGATTCTTGTTTAAAGATAGGGCAATTTCTAGAAATGGCTAAGTGATTCCCTTTGCAGTTAACACATTCGATGGGTTCGTCGCAACGTTTGCCGTTATGCAGCTCTTTCCACACATGCACACTTGCATATTGTCGCAGCGCTGTGCTGTGTGTCCAAATTTCTGGCACCGGAAACACCTCATTGGAGCTGGAACAAAAGACGTACCGGTAGGACCAAGTAACCTGCTTTGATTTTGGTAGGCAACTTCGGGGTATTAAAAGTCAGTACATGGTTCGGTGTGTCTTGCAACTCACCGTCTACCTTTTTCTCATCCTTCTGACCTCTATAACCCCTTGGCTCTTAAGCTCTGCACATATTTCTTCGGTAGAGCACATTAAAAGATCCTTACAATTGATCACTCCTTGCTATAATTTAAGGTGTTATGAGGGGTAACCTCAATCTTATCACTTCCTAATCTACCTGCATTTAATAATTTATTGGCTTGCGCCCACTCACAGTTTCTATTAGCAAACCATCCTTCACCTTCCTTACACTTTTCATCTCTCCTATTAATCCAAACAACTGTCTCTGAATCAGGAACGGGCTGTCTTTACTGAAGTCGCCGTCGACTTTCTTAACGACCAAGAACCGGGGTATGACCGCCTTTTCTTGGCTCGCGTTAGGGTTTTAAAAGGACCCTTACCTTCACCCGAAATTGAGGGAGCGGGTGCCCCTAAAGATTCGTCCATGTTCTTGCCGTGTCCGTCAACATTGGGCTGACAACCCGCGTTAGAGGTAGCCCTACCCTCTAACGCATCCGAGGCATTACTATTCCCGTAAATTACATTATTTTGCATTTTTAAGCTACTGCCAGCTATACAGGGTGTAAAAACGTCCACCTTGACAGAGCCCTGTCGTACCGTTAACTTAATGACGGTAGTATCAAGGTAAGGGATTTGATACGACAGTGGTCCCTGGCCCGCTGAAGAGCTCAGGGCCCCAGGTTCGCTAAACCCGTACCTGCATGCAGGCCCCTGAGGGTTTCGCTCTTATTGTGAGCTCATCAAAGGTGTATACTTAAGTGCGGTATACGACTGTACAAGACGGCGGTTGGTCTTTTAAGCTCTCGTGGAGCAATGAACAAAAGTAAAATGTGTGTCTTGCGACATCTCGTGTAAATATTGACACGTATGAATAGTATAAACTAAGAAAATGCAGTTAACTGTAACGGCATGTGTGTGTTAAAGTGCAAAGCGCTATCTAAGCGATAGCTTTAATGCTTGTACCACACGTTGCCGATAAAGCCAATTATGAATTATGTTAATGTGCGTTAATTACTAATATCAATTTATGCAAATATCTTGAAGAATTTAACTATTAAAGTGCTTGAGAAATGTATGTAGATTTTTATTATGTTTAATTAGTACTTTAAATAAACTTATTATATCGCCGTAAATACAGATTACTGAATGCCGTAATATAATAGAGAACAAATGATCTTTTATAACAGAACGCAAATATAGAAGATTTAACCATCACCTTCAAGAAATTAAAAGCTAAAGCACGGATATTTAAAAGCAGTACCGATCGAACAAAGCGAAGAAGAATGTGATAGAATGCTGGATAACGCAGTGACAGCAATTATTAAATTACAGCAAAGACTGGAAGCCCTACAACTAGAAGCATAACATTACAAGACAAACAAAAGAAAACCTCTATTTCGGTAGCGTGAAAGAAAACGCAGGGATTGCTTGAGAAGGTAGTCCTGCTATAAAGTATTACAATAAAAGATTAACTATTTTATGCACCAATCTCAGAGTGTTTCAGTTTACTTCAACGTGACTCAGTTTTGAAGGTAAAGTTGGTAGGTACACCTATGAAAGCCGTAACAAATATTTTATGGTCGATCGTTAATACTTCGTTAGTGCTTCTTAGTGTTTCATAAAAGAAATTATCTCTCCCATGCATTTACAAATAAAATCTAATTTTAAGGGCGAGCCAACTTCACGTTTGATTAAAAGCACTAACAAAATTTTCACTATATTGGATAAGTTGTTTTGTTAACTTACTATCTGTTACATTTAGTCCAAATTAAGGCTTTCAAATATTTTGTATTAACCGCCAAAGATACCTCCGCCACCCAACTTACGTGAACAAAGCGACTTCCGGTTGAAAGTGGCATTTTTAAATAGGGGTTGGGAAATCGCGTCAGTTTTTGTGAAAACTAACTAAATAGGGGAAATGTCTTGTACACAATTGTTATTTGTATGATACAAACAAAACAAGATAGTCTCAGGACTGTTTAAATTTTCTTTAAAAAACTTGTAAGAATAATTTCATTTATAAAGCACTAACAAAAAGCGCTACCGATCGACTATGAAATTTTCTTTAGTGCTTCAAATGAACCGTGAGTTTGATAAGCCCATTAGAATTTGAATGTTTTTGGAAACCCTTGGGAGAGATAATATCCACGATAATTAGAAGTTTTATTTAAATTGGTTAACATGTCACTGTTGCAACGTTGGTATAAGTGATATACCAGGTTATTTATTTATTTAATCGTATTGTACATTTTAAATATTGTATTGTGATGTAAGTGTTATGTATGGTGCACCAGAAGATCAAAGTATAAACCTGTACAGTGTGGTGACGAAACCGTGTCAATTGTGGTTTGGTTCTGTCTTGGCAAAAGCATTTGCTGCAAGGTTTAGGAAAACCACTAAAACCTAAACATGCCAAACTTTACCCACCTCTAGTATTCATATGTACACAAATGTTAAACCAAGTGTAAACATTATAGAAGTGGTAAAACCAGGTGTAACAGGATCATGGTACACCCTCTTCCTCCCTTAGTCTTAAAGATAATTGATTAAAATTTGGGACATCTTATATACATAATAAATGACACTTTTTGACTATAATACATTTTTTTTTATTTTAAAATGGAATTTCTTTTAGCTGTACTTTTAATTGTATTTATCGCACATTTTAAAACAAGGTATGAAAAAATTTTTATTAATAGTACTAATAAATGGTACCACGGTACCAATATGGTTCCATTTGGAAAAATTAAGTTTTACCCTAAAAACAATTTTGATGAACTTAATTTGCTCATAAATCACATAATTTAGTATTTTGACGGGATTTCAGTTTTTCTAGCATAAGAACAAATAGGAACAGTCATGGCACACTTAAATGGAAAACTAAAAACTAAATTAGAAAAAATTTTGACGTTTGAAATGTCGCTTATGTGGTATCATTGGATCAGAAAATTATACAGAATTAAAAAATGCAATAATATACAGGGGTTGCATTTAAAATCAAAATTGGTGTCACTTCCGGCGAAACCTTACATTATAGTCAAAAAGTGTCATTTATTATGTACATGGGATGTCCCAAATTTCAATTTATTATTTTTAAAACTAAGGGAGAAACGGGGGGTGTACCATGATCCTGTTAAACCTGGTATTTAAGTTCAGCAAAGCGGTTTAACAAAGCTCTTGCTTTAAAATGGGGGTTTCTTTTTCATATGATGGCAGAGGTGGTTGATTTGTACAAAACCACACACCCGAAAGTCATGTTCAAAGTACGTAGCCATGGAGTTCAACATACAAATCCTGCTACAAAAAGTTTCACATTAATTTTTAAAACTATAGTCATGAACTCAAACATAAAAAATCATAACATACCGTTTAATTGTGAAGATTATAATTGCACTTTTATGTTTGACAATATAAAAAATTTGATGACAGCAAATTCAGAAATACACTCGAATGAACAGTTTACCTGTTCAAGAATTAAATTCAGCTATTAGTAAAAAAGAAGTTACTATACAAAAATTAATACATAAAGCTCAATTACACCAATACGTCGCAGGTTTCATTTAAAAAAAAAAAGAATGTTAGTAATGGTTACCAAAATAAACTATTTGGAACGCCGGAAGCAAATTCAAATCTTTAATAAAAGAAAGGGAAACCAATATTAAAAATGACTATCCTATCCTAGTGAGAATTTTTAATCAATGTTTACACAAACTACCAATATCATTAATTATAATTTCAATAAAAAACCTAGTTCAAAAATTATCTTAAAAGAAACGAAAGAAAATAGATTTTTCATTAATTACTTGATGATATTCATAATTTAATTATACAAAGAAAAATATAACTAACGATCAGAACCATATTTCACAATTCATTGGTGTAAATCTATTAACAGAATTTGGACTGGTAGAGATAATAAAACTGTAGTAACTGCAAATGTTGTTAAACAAAAAGTAGGAACGATGTTATTGCATTGCTTAATAGCGGTTTCAAAAGACATTGCCTCAAAAATTTTGAAATTTATAAGGCGGTTCAAACATTTATTCGAACTGGCTCAATAACCGTTACACAACGAGCCTTTAGGCGTGAGTGTAATGATCATCGAGGTAGAGTTGACGTTCCTCATATTCGTGAAGAAATCGTTGCAATTGCCCCAGAAACTGAAAGTTTTTCCAGGCGTCTGCGACTAAAACATATCAAATCCAACATTATAACCCTAAATGTTTTATTTCCAATATTCCATCTTCTTTAATAAAGAAATTACTGTTAATTATTATTGTTAATATTGTGATTTATATAAATATATCCTTAAAATAATATTTTTGAGATAATTTTTATGTTAAAAAACTGTGATATCCTTTTAGGAATTGTTTATTATAATAGGTAGGTATAATACCAAAATAAACGCAACATTATTCTATTAATACTAATTACAACACTGGCAATTAACCTACAATTAACTAAACAATTATTTCAAATATTTTTCAACAAATTATATATTGTTATTTCAAATGGTTACCGGATTAATTTAGCTCCTAACCACCAGAGAGAGTATTTACTGTTTGCCCCACTCTAAAACACGGACGATGTGTGTCTAAAAAGTGGGTAGTTTGTACACTCAAGTTTTCTCACACCTGAAAAGTCCCAAAAGAACGAAACAGCTGTCGAGTTATTCTCAGTGTTTGTTTGAACACGTAGTTGGCTATAATATCGATGATTGACTTATGTAACTGCTTTTACACATCTGTCGACAAAGTTGCTTAATACGAATGCATGTACGTACGTGATCGTTAACACGAGTCGACACTACGTGTCCCAAAACTTATTGTTGCATCTTTCTTTTGACTTTCCTTGACATTGTAGTTTATTACATCTTTTCCTGTTCTCTGTTTACACAGGCCAATGTGATGTGCTCCATTTAACAATATTAAAAATTTTTTTTGAAAAATGAAAGTTTATCTGCCACGACTCTTTACAACATCCTGTATAATCGAAAATATTTTTAAAATGTGCACTCATCAGTAAGTCAGTTGTTCTATGCCAACACAAAGTATGTGAAAATAACCACATTTTAAAGAGTTGGTGAGATTTAACGTGGTCTGCAATAACTACGTAACATATCTGTTTGAATGTTGGTACAGTGTCATTTTTAATAATAAATTTTTAAGTCATATAAAAAAGAAATACTACAACTCAAAATAAAATTTATTTTTTAAAGAGGAAACTTAAAAGTAATACTTTATAATAACAAAAAGATAAATTATTATTTAACTCTCTTCTTCCAGGTTGGGTACCCAACTCGACAACAAACTTATTTTCATTTAAAGTTTGCCAAAAATTCAGTCGATTGTTGGACATTGCAGGTCTTAAGACTTTTCATATTGCATTTTTTTTGTATGTCAAAACGCCTCGATGTGTTAAGATGACTAGTGTATCTCTAGCTGATTTTTAAATTTCTTCTGTAACCCAACCCAGTAAACACAGTTGTAACGGCCATAAGCGGGTTATTGGCGGGAAATTCTGTACAAATACGTACCGGGTGACCCAATAAGACTGTTCCTCGGCCATATCTTGGGAACCGTTCGTCGTTTGACTTTGGTGTAAAAAAAATATTAGGTAAATCGCCCATGAATTTCTATACATTTCCGTAATAAACAAAAATTTTTTTTACATTTGTTAAAGAGAATCAGTTTATCTATCATTTTCGTAAAAACAAAAGTTCAGTTATTTCAAAAACAAAATGGGGGGGTGTTTAATTGTTTTTGCAATAACCTGCTTTAACTTCTTAACGGTTTAACCGATTTTAACAAATTTACCGCGCGGTCCTCAATCTTCAAACATCCATTATTCTCATTTTCCCAATATTTGAGGTTAGGAACAAGATTTTGAAAAATTGTTTTCACTGGCCTATTTGGATGTTATTTGGCTACTTTATCATAAAGAAAAGGTCATATCATTCTATTTGATTTTTTTTAAATTTGGGTCATGGTGTCAAAACTAGCCCCTGGCGGAGAAGGATTCAACTAAATTAATTATATTTTCTTATTGCTTAAGGATTGCTCTATTCAACGATACCAAATTTGTTAAAATCGGTCAAACCGTTAAGAAGTTAAAGCAGGTTATTGCAAAAACAATTGAACACTCCCCGCCATCTTTGTTTTTGAAATAACTAAACTTTTGTTTTTACGAAAATGATAGATAAACTGGTTTTCTTTACAAATGTAAAAAACATTTTTTGTTTATTATGCGAAATTTATAGAAAATGCAGTTTAAAATTTTAAGATGGCAGTTACGCCCTCTGGTAGTCATTTTTAAAACTTTAAAATATTTTTTTGCGATTCTTCATGGCCGATTTACCCAATATTTTTTTTACACCAAAGTCATACGACGAACGGTTCCCGAGATATGGCCGAGGAACAGTCTTATTGGGTCACCCGGTACAACCGGCGTCTAACTCGACAAAGCGGCCAAGGGGATATATGGAGGCCGGACCATAACAATATTTACAGCATCGTTCCGATAATGTACCTTCCGAGCAAGGTGCCTAAAGGCAAAAAAACTCTAATCAATGGAGTCATAGCCAACTATGGTTTCCATTGAATTGTATATAAAAAAATGCACAAAATATTTTGGTTAAAATAAAAAATATTCAAAACCAAAAAAGTTATGAAGCTTTAAAGAAAACGGCATAAAACGCAAAACACTCTGTATCTCCCAAACGAGTCGAGATATCAAGTGCTGTTTAGACCATTGAATTTGTCTCAAAAATCGGGCCAAGGGTCCCGACCACGGTTTTTCCCTATCAATTTGCGAAATACCTGAAACCCCCCAATTAACATCGAAAATAAGACAGTTATCATTCCAAATTATAAAATTCTTCATGTCTCTCTCAGCTTCAAAGACACTAAAAATACCATCAACAATATTTTTAGCATTGCGTCAGGCGATACTCTCATGTAAAAAGAATTTTCTCATATCGGTTTTTTCTTTCACAGTTCTTTTTTTTTATTTCTCAATAATGTACGTTTTTGGCCATCCATTTTTGCCTGGAGGAGTAGGCCGTTGCCCAGTAACTTTCATAAATTTTAATGCGTTCTGCCATGGTACTGGATGTTTCGCTTTATCTCTATCATTCTTTTGCTGTTGTGTTAAACATTGGTATTTGTATCAGACTCTGTAAGAGTAGGTATTCCATTTTCTATCTAATGTTTCTTCTATATCTGGGGGGCTCCCAACATTTTGTAGTGTAATTAATGGTTCTGATTTTTCACGAGAGTGAAATAGATCTTGAAAGAATTGAAACTATATTATACTACTCTATTATAATTAAACCTTAAACCATCTGGATACTGATGATTTTCTCACGCAGTTGTTTCGACAATCTTATACGTTTTACACAATTTTTTAGAATAGTTTATGCAATAAGACCGCCAGAAAACAATTTATAAGCTCAGTATCTGCCACATACTGCGTTTTAAAATTGTGGAAGGTATGTAGGTACACTCATGAAATTTAAAACTTGGACACCACAATTTCTGTAAACAAAAGTTTGCACATTGTGAAGCGGGCTTAAGGGTATCATTTACAATTCTAACAGCAGGTAGTCTCAGCAGGGGTTATCTTATAGAAGGACTGTACAATGAATCATTACACTAAGCACGTTTTAGAAAATAGGTAATTTACGTTGCTTACTAATTTTTTCTTTAAAGAATATATTTGAAGGTATCGCTAATTAAACACCATAGCTCGATTAATTATCGAATCAAAATTTTGTTTAGGAAATGTTTACAAATGACCAATGTAACAACCCTTAGAGCAATATGACTCAAAGGAAGTAAATTAAACAAGCAAGGATATTCTATTGTTATTGAAACTTATTCATAAAGTAAAAGCCATTTCCTTATAATGCTAATGGACAGGATTTTCTTTTAAGTATTAAGATTACAATAGAGGACTTATAAACTTTCGAAAATATCTAATTATAAATATTTACACTGCAATTGCGCTTTTTCCTTAATAATTTCTTAGCAATAACATACACGTTCTTGGTTTTAAGTTGTCATAAATTTGATATGATATAAATTTGTGTTTCTAATATTACATCACAAACTAATCTTTATTCGCCAAAAATTGTTGCTTAAGTTGTAAAGCTTCGTACACACCTGAACAACAAACCGAGCAACAAACATAACAACGAACCGAAAGTCAAACAGAACGACAAACGATCTTTTATGATTTCCACAATCCGAACAACAAACGGAACGTTTGTGCTGTTCCATAATTATTTTCAGTAGTTTTCAGTTCATATATATTTATTATTGAGAAGAGAAAATTGCGGAAAACAAGAAGATAGTGCCAACCAAATTTTTACGCACAAAGAAGAGTAAAAATTATAATTTACTTCGCTTTTTTTTTTATTTTGAAAATTTCCCGCCCAAATGATGCTAATAGGGACATCATTTTTTCTTGCATTCTTAAACACTGATTAATTTAAAACATTTTTCTTCTGTCAACTCCATAATATTACCTAAAACACAACAAACCCACAAAAGGGAGGACAAAAATAAATAATTTAATTCTCCCGCATAAGTTTGTTCGCCGTTTTGTTTAGATTCGTCCAAACCTGCAAACGCATTCGCGCGCATTTTCTTTGATGTCGGAGAAAAAAACCGACAAGTTGCGGGAACAATCAGGACTTGCGAATCTGTTCTAAAATTCGTACGTAGCACCGTCCAAATTAATGTTCCGATTGCCGTTCGGTTCGTTGTTCTGTTTGTTCCTCGGTTTGTTGTTCAGGTGTGTACGAAGCTTTACAATAAGCATATTAATATGAACTATATCTTATGAAAGGAGAGTTATGTAACTATAATTAACGACTTAACGTTACGTTAGTAGATTCCATTTACTATTTACACATATTTTCTTGGAACATTCGATAATTAACTATCGGGATATGATGACCCTATACTTCGCAGGTTGTGCGCAACTGGATACAAGCAAATAACTTGAGCTAGCTAGCAAAAAGCCCAGATTTTAACATTATCGAAAATGTTTGGGCTCGAATACTTGCTGTTATCCGAAGACAACAAGGGCCAAATTTTATACCAGTAAACCGTAATGCACTAATTGCAGCCATTGATACCGCATGGGAAACGATTAATATTAATTATATTGATACCTTGATAGCGTCAATGAGCAGACGCCTCCAAGAATGTATCAATAATAATGGAGGTCACACCCATTATTGATTTCTTATATTTATTTATATAGTAATACCTTTATTTAAAAAAACGTTTTCATTTAATTTTAAACTATAACTTGGTATCTTAATTATAATTATGTAATAAATTCTTGTCAAAAACTAAATATATACGTTGACAATAAGAATTGCCTTAGTTTTTATTTTCACTTTTTATATTAACTACAGAAAAAATGAAACGTCATAAAATATACATTTTGTAAGGACTAAATATTATGAATAGAGAGTTTAATGATTTTTTTTAATAACTTACAATAATTAGTAGGTTAGATTTATTTAAAAATAAGTAATAATCAGTCAACCCAAATAACCATGTTTAGTTTTTGATTTAATTTAAAAGTTATTGCTTGTAGACGTTTTTTAAATCAAAATTATTTCTAATTTTATTTTGTAAACATTTCCTAAACAAAATTAATTAAGCAACGTAAATTACCTATTTTCTAAAATATGCTTAGTGTAATGATTCATTCTACAGTCCTTTTTTTAAAGAAATTGTGGTGTCCAAGTTTAAATTTCATAATGTACTGTGTTTTGGACATCTGCATTGAATTGTAAAGATACCCTGTGACCGAGCTATAAAATTATACTAAAAGTTGTGCCCGTCCACAGCAAGTGCAAATTCTTCATAAACTTAAATATGAAAAAATTTTGGATACTGTTTTGGCATAAACCAGCCGAAATGTACATGTGACAAATTTTAAAGGATATCTTTTTTATCAACTTTTATAATTGATGTCATTACCCTGTAAATAAATTCCTCATTATTAAATAACTGCTACGATTGTAATGAAATTTATTTTCCAACATTACTTACATTTTTCTATTACTAACAGTACGCTGCAGTTCTTTTAAACAGGTTCTTTTATTGCTTAACCCAACAAAACACCTTGACTTATTTCTATTCAAATGTTGATTTAAAAAAAAAAGCACTGACATATATTTCGTTACAATATAATTTACTTAAATCGTTTATTTACTCAAGAACTACAAAAGTGTGTAAGTAGTTCTATCTAATAAAAAAATTGGAATGTTTCACAAGTACCTTTTCTTGAAAACGTAATAAATTTAAAAATTCATCAACTGACGCTTTATAGATAATTTAACATAAAACAATAATATGCAGTTTACACATAATCAGTTTCAAGCTTGTTTTCTTAAAGTGTATGCATAAATTAGTAAATGAGACGACCACATTGAATATAAGTTACAATATCCTTATTTATTAAATGTAGTAAAAAAATAGGTACAAATGTGACAATACATATTGAGAAAAAAAAGCAATATACCAATAATTTTTTTCACATTTAATTTCAAATCTACTTAATAAGTAATTCTCCATTTAAAATTTCGAGTACCATTTTGCGTCTTAAATATGGCATATTTTCTTGACTGAACGATAAATCTGCATCTCTTGTAAGAAACTCGGCGTACGTGCACGCAAAACTCACAATTGTTTCCGTTCATCTGCTGCGGTATATCCTGGACGTTTTCCAAAGCCCATTTAGAAACATTGTACTCTGCGTGTTTCTTGTCTAAATGTTCTGCCTTCAAATAATTTAATAACGCTTCTAAGCAACAGTTGTTAGATCTTCCCATACTATCGTAGTATTTTATAGTGCAATTTCTGAAGTCGATTATGCTCATGCACCAATGCATACCTAAGTGAATTGGAACCGCGATAATATCGAACGAAAAAATATCAACCTTCCGAGTCCACCTTCTAAGAGAATTCGGCCCGTCTTTTAATAATTTAGGATAAAAGAATGTGTTCATTGCATACGCTTGAAGCCATTTGGGTTCTTTACCTCGTTCAATAAGTAAATTCATATAAAAGTTAATAACTTCATCATTTAACCAATTCAAACCATCTAAGGTTTGAATATCTGCCCGGGTTATATTCAGATTGAATTTTTGAGCAAGAACTTCGGAAGGACTCGATCGTTTGCCTTTTAGGGCACGATCTATTCGGTATTCGTCATCTTCGGACAATTCTGGGAAAGCGACTTCTTCGAATCGAACGGGAAACACTACATCTTTGATTTTTAAACATTTAACCATTTGTTCTTGTAATCGTTGAGCCTTAATTTCAGAAGTTACTTCGCCAAGTTTTTGCCTTTGTGCTGTTTGATTTCGGATGTCACTTTCGCATTTTTCAACATTTCTTTTGTATTTTTCAATTCTGTAACGATTGCTATATAATTTTACATAAACTCTAAAATATTTCAAGATTGTTTCATTCCTATTCGTAATGTGGTTTTTTAATTTTGAGTACCTACTTATAGACAATTAAAAATATATTGACAGCTCAAATTGAAAAATAATTTGAATTGAAATAAAATTAGATTATTTTTGATAATAAAAAAGTCCATTTTTTTCTTTTTATATTCAACATAAATCCTAACTCGATATGCAACAAATTGGGATGTGCATGTTCTAGTTTATCAAAGAAATGTATCTTATGCTGATGGATGATGAGAATAAAAACAAATTAATAAAAGATTGAATAGCGAAAATGTATTAATTTAATCGAAACAAAAAAAAATTAAATTGAAAACAATAAAAATTAAGTTAACGAATGTACATAAATGGGAGAGTTTAAAGAAAGAAGGGCATTAAGAGAGCAGCAAAAAGGCACTACAACAACACCAATTTCAAAACTAAAAAAATAAGACAGATTTTAAAGAGGCTAATTCCAACAAGAAAGTTACAGCAAAATTATTTCTAGAACCCCACACAATAGGAAAAATAATTGCAAACTGACAGAAAAAAACAATAAATGCGAAGGTAGTTTATTAAACAAATGATTTCTATATTACATTTGTTTTCGGGAATGGGATTAAACAATTGAATGCTAATACGTATTTATCTATATACCATTGGACATTTTTTACATTTTTTCTATTAATTTACGCTTTTCTCGAGTTTATTTGATATTTTGCGACAAAAGTCGATTAACGTTTTTTGTTGTTTGATTTGAAGATTATAACAGACTTGCATTCGTTTAAATAAGAGTTACCTTTTAGGATATAATATAACTTGAATATGATTTTTGTTTAATTTTTTTTACGTGCCTTTTAGACCTATAATTTTACGTTTTACTAGAAATTGTCTTTTACAAAAATTAAAAAGTTTTTTCCGATCGTAAATGTGTTTTAAAATTTAAATAACTATAAAGGTTGTAAAGAAAAAAAATTTTGAAATAGTATCGTTTTTCAAAATTTTCATCCTTTCTGCCCTTTTTGAGGGTGTTCTTTCAACAAATAAAAATAGAAATAAATTAAGAAGAATGTATACGAATTTTGAATTTAAAAAATGGTATTAAGAATTTTAAAGAATGATTGAATGTATAAACAAGATTTTTAGAATAATAATTCTAGTTAAAACAAAAATATTGAGGACGTTCTTATTTCAACAATGACTCAATTGTAAATATAAAAAGGTAAAGTTGTTATACATACCATTTTATTAATCTTTATTTGCGTAAATACATTTTTATTAACAATATCGGCCAAATTAAAAAAAAACAAATGCATACGTTCAGTGTCCATTTCGCTATTGATTATTTTTTAAACATGTGTTCGGATAAAGATTTTTTGTGCAGTTTTTTGTTCTACGTTTGGATGGTAGAAAGAAAATATACTGCTCCATTAAAATTTTTGAAATTCTGAATTTCTCCATTTAATTTTAATCCAATGAATAGTAGATTATTTTTTACAAGGAGTTAAACAATATAATTGTTGAGCTTAAAAGTTTGCTGGCGAGGCGTTCGCCGAGACAGCAAATTAAGCGAAACAATTATATTTTTTAACTCAAGTGAAATATATTATTTTTCTTTAAGCGTTTATTGCTAGTTTTTATGTGTTATTTTCAAATGTTCGAGATTTTTTAGTGTTATGGTGACGTTTTATTCTCGACAAATCAAGTTGGTACTTTACTGTTACATTCATAATATGACATAACCGAGGTACCAACCTCTAAATAGTTGTGAAAACAAAATAACTGTTTTGCTTTTAATGTCTAGACAGTAAAAAGAATTTTTAGCGTCTGCCAGTAGTTCAATAATATGACGTTTTATTGTCGCTTGAAGAAAATAGTAGATTATTTTACTAGGAGTTAAACAATATAATTGTTGAGCTTAAAAGCGAAACAATTATATTTTTAAACTCCAAGTGAAATATATTATTTTTTCTTCAAGCGTTTATTGCTGGTTTTCATGTGTTATTTTCAAATTTTCGAGATTTTCGAGTGTTATAGTGACGTTTTATTCTCGACGAAACAAGTTGGTACTTTACTGTTACATTCATAATATGACATAACCGAGGTACCAACCTCTAAATAGTTGCGAAAACAAAATAACTGTTTTGCTTTTAATGTCTAGACAGTAAAAAGAGTTTTTAGCGTCTGCCAGTAGTTCAATAATATGACGTTTTATTGTCGCTTGAAGAAAAATACATTTAATTTATAGTAAAGAGGATAGAACATGTTTTGGTTAACAGATGCTAACAACTGATTTGTTTGGAATAATATACAAGGTATTTGAGTTAAATTTAATTCGTCGGTAAAGTTAGCACTCCCACTTTGTGCAAATTTAAAAAAGAAACCGATGACAATAGACCCGATTAGTGTGACGTCACGTACAAACCGCTAAATTCAAAATTCGGTACTTTGCAAAATTGTGGACGAAAAAGTGAACCTTAAGTACAAGGACTTAAGGGTTATATTCAAATAGATCAATAGAAGTTGGTTGGTTTTCCAATATATACGCATAAATAAGAGAAATCGTTGTCATATTCACTAATTCTGAACCTTTATCTTTCATCTAGTATCAATATTACATTTTCAAATAGCATATTTTTATTATAAATTAAAATTAATTTTATACTACAAATACATGCGCAGAAATCAGCTGGCGGGAACAGTAATTTTAGAAATACGCACCGGGTTAACCATAACCTAATTACTATGAAGTACTATTAAATTAAACTATAAATTACGTATTATAAAGATCAAACTAATGAAGTAAACGAGTCAATAAGCTAATAAAGAAACAAGAGTAACGCCAGGAACAACAAAGGAAAACAGCAATTACAAAGTATAAGGTTAACCCGGTGCGTATTTCTAACATTACTGTTCCCGCCAGCTGGTTTTTGCGCATGTATTTGTAGTATATAAGTTAATTTTAATTTATAATAAAAATATGCTATTTGAAAATGTAATATTGATACTAGATGAAAGATAAAGGTTCAGAATTAGTGAATATGAAAACGATTTCCCTTATTTATGTGTGTATATTGGAAAACCAACCACTTTTTATTGACCTATTTTATTATCACCCTTAAGTCCATGTACTTAAGGTTCACTTTTTCGACCACAATTTTGCCAAGTACCGAATTTTGATTTTAGCGGTTTAATTTGACGTCACCACTGATCGGATCTATTTAGCAATAATTTGTACTCAAAAATTAGAATTTGAACCCAAATAGATCTGCTGCAACACCGATTTTTAAAGTGGGGGTGCCAACTTGAGCTCAAACTAGCACCCCAACTAGGTCAAAATCAAATTTCGAAAACACAATTAAATACTTTTACTAATATATGAACCCACGATGGTTCTCCATAACCTCAATAAATTAGTTAATAATAATTTTTTTGGATACAGATCCTGCATTAGTAGTGTGTTGCTCTTTCCTAGCAGCTAGACCGTTGGAGTTTATCATTACAATACAATTTTGTAAAGTACATTTAACATTTTGAATTGTGCTCAAATTGTGCCATAAAAAAGATATTTATTAATTTTGAAGTTAACATAGAAAAAGCCTATGCCAACTTTTCCGTGGGACACAATGTATAGTTAAAAAACAATTTAATATCTTAAAAAACTACTGGTTTTTATTCATAGGATACCTTCAGTAACAATTAAAGAAAAATTTATCTTATAGCCTTGAAAGGTTTAAAAACATGCTTTTTTCCATCCCGTAAAAATGGTTAAAAATAATTTTTTCGAAGTAGATCTTTTAAACCAACTTATGTTTAAGAATTGAGGTTTCCGCGGCCGGAGTCATTATTGGAACAAAAACGCCTTCCGGCGTTTGACCGGTTACCTTTCCAGCACGGTCCAATCCCGGAAAGCGTTTTTTGTTCCAATTATGTTTAATATAAAATAACCCCTAGGAAGAACAACGCACCAATGTACGACCCTGTATAATTTCAGTACGCATTTTTAACGGTTTCGCAAATAAAAAACAATGTTTGATATCTTATCTATCGAATTTCGAACTAATCTGTCCCCATGATGATATATTCGTAATGTCAATAATTAGATTATATTTCATTTTTTACTCCATGTCCTATAAATAAGATGGGGAGTTACGCGAAGTTTTCCAAACCGAAAATTTTAACACCTCTTTTTTTTTACACTTTTTCCCACTTATTAAAGTTAGAATGTTATAATAAAGAAAAAAAAATTATGGGACTTATTTATAATAGATCTGATTAGAAATTGGACATAATCCATATAAAAGCAAAAGGGCCGTTAACCTACGTAAATTTAATAAAATATTTATTTTACACTTTTATGCTTCAAATAAAAGTTGTTTGTAATTTAATTATACACAATTTTTGTTTAAACTATTTTTGATCCAATAAGTAGTGATTGAGATATGACAATCACGTGACACTAATTATTTTAACAATATCCCAACAATATCAATGATACAAAAAAACAAAAAGTTGTTGGAAATTTTATTGTCCCAACTTTTGTTTGAATTATTTTTTTTTTTTTTTACGCAATTTTCATTTTCTTTTTGTCTAAAACTTCAAACATAGTTTTGTCGAAGTAGGTAATTTAAACAACTGTTGGCGTTTGCTGAAATTTATTATTCGATTTTACCAATTCTGCCGTGCTTAGCTAAAACACAGTACCTACATTTTTTATTAATTTTGTCTTTTCTTTTGAAAAAATATTTAATGTGGCTGAACGCTTCATATACTCTTATCAAATCAACTTATACTGTTGGAATATCTTCTTTAAACAATTACATTAAATACATGGCGAAACTAAAAGACATATACAACATTCATTTTCTCCGATCTACAAGATGTATAGAACTCTGTTTTAGTTAAGCACGGCAGGATTGCTTCGCGGTGGACTTTTTCTTATTAATCGTTGATTTTTTCCTTTCAACGTATGGGTTTTTATTAACTTTTTCAATAAAAATTATTACCTAGTCGCAACGCTTTAATAATAGCGGGGGACTACATTTCAATTTTTTACATTTATGGATGTAAACATTTATGTAGAATCGATGTGTATAAAATTTTTGTGATAAAAAGTAGACTTCTTTACAAAAACTTCGTAAAACTACGAGAAAAATGTAACTTGGCGTAGTCGCGCCGACTAAATTAACAAATAACTTTATAAATCTAAAAGGACATTTAAGTTTTTGCATTTATAGATGTAAAAATTAATGTAGAATCGATATGTATAAAAATTATTGTGATCAAAGGTAGACTGCTTTACAAAAAATTCAAAAAACTACGAGAAAATGAAACTTCGGCGTAGTCGCGCTATGTAATTAATGAATAACTTCAAAAATCGAAAGAGACTACATTTTAGTTTTTGCATTTCCGGATGTAAAAAATTTATGTGAAATCGATGTGTATACAAATTTTTGTGATAAAAGGTGGACTTGTTTACAAAAGCTTAAAAAAACTATGAGATTCAGCGTAGTCGCGCGCCATCTAAATTAACAAATAACTTAAAAAATCGAGGGGGAATACATTTTCGTTCTTGCATGTATAGATGTAAAAATTAATGTAGAACCGATGTGTGTAAAAATTATTGTGAACAAAGGTGGACTTCTTTACAAAAACTTCGAAAAACTACAAATAAATGTAACTTCGTTATTGTCGCGCTCTAATATAGGGTGTCCCAGTAAAACTGACACATTTAAACTTAATTATTGACTAAACAAAAAATTATAAAAATGTGCGGTTTTTACAAATGAGTTTCAAATTTTTAAAAGCTTATACAGGGCGAGAAAAAAAATTGTCTATTTTCAACTAACATTTACTTGACTTATTTAAATAGAACACCCTGTATATTTTTACACCATTCGAAAGCTTCTCAAAAATGTTAACTTCACCTTATTTGTGGAGATGTAAGTACATACCAAATTATTGTTTATTTCTGCACAACAGAATTATATTTTGTAGTTTATAAATTGAAATAGTTGCGTCTCGATTTGTATCAAAGTGCATCAAAATTGGTAGAAGTAGGTTGTGGCGCCCAAAGAAAAATAAGAAGGCAAAGAGTATGAGACGTATGTGAGAACTTCATCAAAACTATAAAACAGTTAATATTTTCGAAGACCTAGAGATGCAGAGTGAAGATGAGTTGTTAACGGAAACAACAACTTCACAACCTTCTTTACAACATGAAAGGTACAAATAATAAAACATATCCCCACATTTTCAGAAATACTTCTGTCCATGTACGTCATATAAGTGGAACGATATCTTCAGATGAATACGATGTGTAAGATAAAGCAAATATACAGGGTCATTGATAGTCGATGGTAGGTTAGACGTTTATGGAAAACAGGGCATGGAGTAATCTCAAAATGTAGCTACTGCCATAAATAGACACGATCTATCTTTCTAAAATATTTTCATTTTGGCGGTGTTGCCTCTTCTACTCAAAAGTAGTAACAACTTGTTAATTTTAAATAAAACTCCATCATTATTTAATTTTTAGAATCGCAATTTCTTACTGATATTTTTTCTGAATAGTTCCATATACCTATCTACACCGGTTTTCGAGGTAATAATTATTTTAGGTTATTTTCTTTCAAAATATGATCCCACCAAAATTTAAATTTAGCTGTTATTTGAACCTATATAAGGCTCAAATTTTAGATGCAGTTTGCAAAAGCCTTGTATTTAACAGCTACCTAAATAAATTTATTTTATCTTATACAGTGCGGTTTAAAATTAATGAATTTGACGTGACATACAAAAACGGTTAAAACTTTATTTTTTCAAATAGAACACCCTGTATATTACTTGAAATTCTGATATACAATTAAAACGCCTTCAAGTTGATATAGCATAGTGGTGTAGCTAACTCGTCAAATTTTAGAAATAATCGCAATAATGATTAAAAATCACATTGTCTTCACATAATTTGCATTAGTTAGCCATGGAACGCCATGTGATTTGACAATTGCTTAATTATTCACTGTGTTTGACAGACGTCGAAGTTTTGAGATTGTGATTTAATACTTATTCAAAAACAAATTACAATGAAGCGAAATAATTACTCGCATGAAGTTTTGATGAATCTATTTATTCTTCATGGACAATGTGACAAAATTGTGGCAAGAACATGTAGGAAACTCAATGAAATGTATCCTGATTTGCAACCAATGAACGAAAGAAAGTTTATGCTTTAAGCTTGTTCTCCTGTATTCGCAATAAACTTTCTTTCGTTCATTGGATGCAAATCAGGATACATTTCATTGAATTTCCTACATGTTCTTGCCACAATTTAGTCACATTGTCCATGAAAGATAAATGGATTCATCAAAACTTCATGCGAGTAATTATTTCGCTTTATTGTAATTTGTTTTTGAATACGTATTAAGTAGTAAACCACAATCTCAAGAACTTCAACATCTGTCAAACGCAGTGAATAATTGAGCAATTGTTAAATCACATGGCTAACTAATGCAAATTATGTGAAGACAATGTGATTTTTAATCATTATTGCGATTATTTCGAAAAGTTGACGAGTTAGCTACACCACTATGTATATCAACTTGCAGGCATTTTAATTGTATATCAGTTTCAAAAAATATACAGGGTGTTCCATTTGAAAAAATTAAGTTTTGACCTTTTTTGTATGTCATGTCATTGATTATATGACGGAGTGAGATTGGCAAACCCCATATAAAAATTGGAAACACCCTAACCGCATTCGGCCACTAGGCGGCGATACTGAAGTATTTGCAGTACTGCATTCAAACGCTCAAATTCGTTAAAAAGGTTATTGTCATCGCTAAATTTTGTAGTACAGTATTCAATTGCTTGATGTCGCTGATTCAAATTGTTATCGCTGAAAAAATGCAAACGGTATATAATGTTCGCGTTGAGTAAACAATGACGCAATCCAAACTTTCTCACAAGTTGTTATTGAAGCAGTTGCATTCCGTTACGATAAGAACTGAAAATGTTTCTTCTTTTGTTAAACGGTTCGCCGAAATTTGTGCTATAGCGACAACTTGGAAGATTTGAAGATACAACGTTTATTATTTGCAAAGTTGTAAAAATGACAAAAAAAACGATTTACAACTTCTTTTCCAACTCAGCACGAGCTTTGTTTATATACCTAGTTCAATTATATAAACAAAGTTACGACTTATCTAGAGTAACGGAAAAAACAAGTCAGGTGTATTTTTTAATCGTGAGACCGTTCCAAACACACGACCTATTTTTTAATATTTAAGTATAAAGCATTACTATTTTTGCAATATAAATTATCTGGAATATTTTATACAATTGATTTGCTTTGAATGGTGGTTTTTAATGTCTGTCTACGTTTATTGTTTTGACTGCATTTAAAAATCATTGAAATTTAAAACCGCAAGACTTTGCTTAACATAACAAACAATGACATAATTAGCTTCGCAGAGTCAGTTCTATCATATCAGAGTCTCGATAATCAGACTGGTACATAACTTTGCTTCTCAAGCTCTAACAAGATAATTTTGTACTAGCAGCGCCATCCATTGTAATTTTTTTAATTATAAACTGCATTTCCAAAGCTGCCATAAGCTTTGCCAATCTGACTCCGTCGTATAATCAATGGTCATGTCAAAATCATTAATTTTAAATTTATTTAAGTAGCTGTTAAATACAAGGCTTTTGCAAACTGCCTCTAAAATTTCAGTTTTATATAGGTTCAAATAGCAGCTAAATTTAAATTTTGGTGGGATCATATCTTGAAAGAAAATAACCTAAAATAATTATTACCTCGAAAACCGGTGTAGATAGGTTTATGGAACGATTCAGAAAAAAATATCAGTAAGAAATTGTGATTCTAAAAATTGAATAATATGCAAGATGTTTCATTTAAAATTAACAAGTTGTTACTACTTTTGAGTAGAAGAGGCAACACCGCCAAAAAGAAAATATTTTAGAAAGATAGATCTTGTCTATTTATGGCAGTAGCCAAATTTTCAGATTACTCCTATGCCCCGTTTTTCATAAACGTCTAACCTACCATCGGCTATCAATGACCCTGTATACAAGCAATATTAGTAAAAATTTAATTATTCTGCAGCATTATGTTGCACGGATATTGTACGGAAAAAACTTCTACATATGTAATGAATCACCGATACAAGGCCACCGAATTGTATAATTAGGCTATGTGTTGAATTGGGCAATCACATTGCAATACCAACACTCAAAAATTTCTACATTAGGTCAATTATATATTGCTGAAGAGAAACGCAAGAATATGGGTTTGGTGAGCTGCATAGTATTCAAGTGCACTATGTGTGAAAAAATTATACAACACTATACGGAAAAAAGCTACTTCAGATATCAATTATGGTGCTGTGTGGGGAAGTCTAGCAAGTGAGAATACCTTTAGCCATTTCGAGGAGATCGTCAGTTGCATGAATATTCCGTCAATGGCTGACAAAATGTTTTATGATATAGTAAACCGCTTGGGCAAAGTAAGTTGTGTTAATTTTTACCTAGTGTCCTCAAATCTCAATTATAACTTTTTATTACGAAGTTTGTTTTATTTATGTAGGAATGGAGGACATCTGTATGGAAATCCATGGAAAATGCTGGGCTTCAAGAAAGAAAAAATGCTATAACTAAAGGGTAAATATGTCCTGATGGAACACCATGGATTACAGTGTATGTGGACGGGTCATTTATTAATTAAATGTTATGACTTGTGCGTGCGCACACCTACTCTTGATTCATTTTACGAATTCCATGTACTCTGCATTCGTATTGATTAGTGAACTGACGAATGTTAATGTAAGTACTGAGGCCAATTATTGTTCATGATTGTCTGCTCTTTAGGAGCTAATTAATTTTTATGACTTAACGCATGCGTAGCATGCTGGCTTTGTCTAGTCTAATTTTAAAATGCGAATCTTTTATTTTTTAAACTAGTTTGTGGTAGTAACAATAAGTCAAGAAGGTCTACTCTCTTCCAGACAATAGTGAATCAATTTTTATGCTTGAAAACCAATTGTTTGCATTGAAGATAAAGAATATGCATGGACACGAAAGATGCAAAAACATAAGCAGCCAAGATAACAAAAAAAATGTGAATTTACATAAATCATAAGATTTAGACAAAAATAATTTCGAAGGCGAATGAAACAATCTTTTCTAATATACTATACTTACATGCGTTCAAGCCAATCCGTGTGAGTTTCTTCTGATGCATCAACTATTTTCTTGAGACTGTTAACTCTAGCAACCTTAATATCAGGTTTAGGAGATGGTGGATTTGGCAAAATTTCAATATCGGAATCAGTGTCTTTAATTGCTATTAACTCCGGCGGAGACTCGCCCAAAACTTTTCTGATGGTATCTACTGTACTCATGTGTTTTCTTGGAACATCAGCAATACCATTTGTAGTTAAATCAACGAAAGTAGTCACTTTGGTATCTTTATTCAAAGCCATATTAACTAGTTTAGAACCTCTTTTTCTAGAATCGTCGATAAATATTTTACCCACTGGAGTGCTATACTTAGAGAAAGAATTGTTAAATGAGTAATTGTGAGCTGCAGCCTGAGACAGTAATTGCTTGTATTTCATTTTTTCATCTAAACGAAAAGATTGATCTAACACACTACTGGCAATTGGGCGCCTATTCGTTTTAAGTTTGTTTTTGATATCAATCATGCTACTCAAAATTGGAGAATTGATTTCATGTTTAGTATTTCTATTTTTATTCTGATTATCGCTTAAGTTACTGTATGGCTTTATATATTCAAAACCAAGCTTTTTAGCTCTCAATTTCTTCTCTTCTATACTCTTCGTGCTCTTTAGAAATACAACATCATCATCTCCATTTTGTTGTACGTTAGTACTTCTAGACAGTGTGCCGTTTGGGGTGGAACTGAACTTACTGCCATGTTTTAGTTTAGAGATTTCCAGAATATCGTCATCATCATCGTCATCTATTACTAAAGTAACATTTTCCTTAGAACTATTTGGCTTATTTCGATTAAAGGAGGTATGTAAAGCGCTACGTCTTCTTATTGTGTTTGGAGAATACCATTCCTCACCTATAACATGCATAAGTATAATTTGCATAAGGATGATAAGGTGGAAACTGACTATTGTCATGTCACGTGAATTCACGGAACTCACGGCACGATTAATATATGTGCAACTTAACTTCACATAGTATTATATGTGTTTAAAATCATACTATTCTAGTCAAATGTGACATCATGTTTACATTGTTTTGTATAGAAAAATGTAATTGAACTTGTAAGTCAGCATGATCGGCTATACCATCACTCAATAACCAAATATAAAGATCAGAACAAGAAGCCTGGGAAGGAGACTTTTAAAAATAACACGTAAATTTCATGAATCTAATTACTTCACTACTGTTAAAGCAGTTACGTTATCTATATCTTCTTCCGAGTCTATTCCGCTCCATCATTACTATTTACTAAATGCAAGACATGAACTGCAATGATATCTGCCTTGTGACACTATGTCTCCTAGCATAATAACACATGACAATGGTCTGTTTTTGCCTGAACTTTAAGCATCTAAACTTTCTGATTTTATAATTTAAATGCGAAACTAACCTTGAGATGAGCCTTGTGTAGATGGCGTTTGAATTTTTCGCATCTTAGCATTAACGGGGCTGTAGAATAAGTCTGGGGACAATCTGAAAAAGCAAGATTTAATTAGGTAACCCATGTTCGTTGTTGGCTTAGCTCGCTCACTTTCGTTTTCGATTATCGACAGAAGAGAAGAAATTTTTAATGTAACCAATTATGTCGACCATAGTTGAATTAATTACGATACTTTGTCGCAAATTTGAAATAAATAACACATACTTTTAACTGCAAGTTGCAGAATGCAATTAAGTTAACAAAAGTGGGGTGCAGGCCATCATTTATGGATTAACTGAACTTATTTATATAAATTTTTTTAGCGGCAACTTTAAAACATAAATAATAAAACTGTAGTTATTAAAATGCTCCAGATTAAGTTAGTAAATAAATGTTTGACTTAATTTATCACAACAACGTTATACAATTCAGTGTCGGTAACTCAAAACGAATTCAAAATGGCAGAAGCTGTGTGCCATGTTGTCATTTCGTTATTGAAGAATCGATTTGACATTTTTTATATGTATCTGACAAAATTAGGGTTTTTATTTAATAAATATCTAATTGAAATAATACGTTTGATATAAGTAAAAATGAATATGAATAAAAAAAATATTTTATAAACATTTTTTAAATATTTTTGTTAATAGTTTCTAAATATGTGGACAGATGGCGGCAAATGAGAAAAGACAACATTAAATTACATATCGTGAAAAACATAATATTTTTATTATACTTTCAGTAGTTCTCTACACAGTAAAGCAGACAATAACTGAAGAATTGCAATTTAATTTCTAGCGGTAAAATGATTCTGAAAGAATAACAAATAATCTGCGTTCCCGCCATTACTGAATCTTATCTTCCCGTCAGTGGCGTGTCAATTGAGGGGTCCAATGGCCCATGGAGCTGCGTTAAGCCTCTACAGATATATTCAAATATAAATACATCTATTAAAAGTAGTTTTTTGTACAAAATTTTACCCAAGCACTTAGAAAGTTGTTTTTAGAATTATATATCTGCTTGACTATAAGACTTCTTATTACTAAAACCATAACACCACTTCTCTATTTGATGACGTCACATGAAGTGACAAGGACCAACGTAAGTAAAACGTCTATAAGCAGCGACACTTTTACTTTACAGCTAGCATAGGAAAATCCTTAACAAATCTACTTTCAATGCCGTTTTTTGTAAGTTGTATCAGAAATACTTCTCCCCGGAAGATGATTCTATAATTGCATATAAACTTCCCGAAGTTGCCTATAGGTGGAAATACGTGTTACATTAGTATAATATTCTAGTTTCCTGTTATTTTCACACCTAACACTTAATTTAAAATTAAAATTAATTCAAACAAACTGAATAGTATATCCTAGTAATATTTATACAAATGAAATATTAAAAACTTAAAAAATATTATTAAATTATTGCGTTGTTCCGTCGTGTGGTAACATTATTTCCGGTATTACAGCGCGCAGCCATTTTTGATAAAATATAATCGATTCTGAATTGATATTCATCACGATACTATAATCGCGATATTCAATCAAAGACGAAACCGGAAAGACAAGCATAACGCCATCTATCGGTGACTAACACGTATAGAGAATCTACTGCTTGTATCTATAGGACGTTCTACATTCCGGGAGAAGTTATGTATTACTGGTTATATTCATTGCCCGATCAACTTTATATATATATATAGAAATAAGTTTATTATTGCACAATATAATCAAGAAACTACTTTTGACGTAATTCTAGTACAATAACTTCTTAAAAGGCGGTTACACTTAGAGTACACCATCTCTGGGCACTTTGAAATTAAAACTATCCTATTAAGAAAAACGAAAATTGTTTCTGAGAGGGAAGGAGATCTAAATTGACCTTCAACATACCTCCATTATTAAGGAAAATTGCCGTCAAATGTTTAGTGGCAATGTGAAATCACATATAATACGTTCCTTACCTGAACAATTTGTACCAACAGCGTAAGAAATTGCTAAGGAAGGTGAGGTAAATGTGCGACCACATTTTATTATTCTCTGTTTACTATTTTTATCCCTAACTTTTGTTAATATACGGGTGTCGATAACTTATGGATGTTAAAACTTTCAAAAAACTAGTTTTGGCCACTTTCGTGGCCAAAATTGATTTCTATTCAAATCCATTTGTCGCCACCTTGTCAATTTTAAATATTTTCACCAAACAACTATTAGGTCGTACCAGAAAAACATCATTTCCCCCGAAATGTATATGGCCCAGATGATTCCATATTTGCATATAAACTTCCCGAAGTTGACGATAGGTGGCGATACGTGTTACATTATTATAATATTTTATATTTCTGTTATTTTTACACCTAACACTCAATTTAAAATTAAAGATTAATTCAAACAAAATGAATAGCATATCCTAGTAATATTTATACAAATGAAATATTAAAAACTAATTTTTATCTATTTTTAAATTATTGCGTTGTTCCGTCGTGTGTTAACATTATTTCCGGTATTAGCGCGCAGCGATCTTTGATGAATTATAATCGATTCTGAATCGATATTCATCACGACACTATAATCGCGATATTCAATCAATGACGAAACCGGAAAGCCATCTATCGATAACTGAAGGAAACACTAACACTTATAGAGAATCTACTGTTTGCATCTATGGGACGTTCTACATTCCGGGGAAAATGATGTACTTCTAGTCGTACCTATTCCTGATTTTAGATGGCAAAGGTGTTATTTGAATATAGAGAAATAGATTTAAAAAACACCATTCTTGCTGTAGAAACCGCTTTGGCATGAAGGTAAAGACACCGACAAATCGGTTTCAAGTTCCACGGTCTATCAATCTTCAAAATCTTTTGGCAAAGTTGAACTAGAATGTGTTTTGGGCACCGAAGTTAAAGATACTCTAGTGGAGTGGATGAATCACTGCACAAAGGCAGGATTTCCAGTTGACAAAGATGGTTTAGTTAATTTACTCTGTTAAACAATTCGTTAGTAAATCGAAAATGAAAACACCATTTAGGGAGAATATTTCAGGTACCAAATGGTACAAAACAAAAAAAAACTGAGTATATCAATAAAGCACTTGCAAGTGTGATACGCGAAAAAAATTTAATGTGGTTCACTGAAACAGAAGGTTTGCTAGGAGAGAATATAGGAATTTAAAATATAGACACAGAGTATTTAACAAGGACGGAAGCTCTTTTATTCTCAATACAAAAGGCTCACTTGTGATTGCAGAAAAAGGTAAAAATGTTTACGCTATACATTTGTAAATTCCGATAAAGAAAATATAACAAATTTCGTAACGGTGAACACAGAAGGTGTGATAGCTTCAACACTCACTTTTTATAAATTTCAACGTCTTGCAAACGTCTATAATATTGGAAACGCTCTAAAGGGCTGGAGCTTTGGCAGTTCTAGTCAGGATGAATGACGGCTACAATTTTTTTGAATATTTTGTAAACGTGTTTGATCCGTTTTTAATAGAACAGTCTTTCGTATTTTCTATTATTGTCTTCTTAGACGGATATTCTTCATTCTTCATATTTTAGTTTAAAACTAAGCAGATTTTGTCGAACAAAGCAAATTATAATACCACTAAGTACAACGCATAATGATGCAACCGTTAGATGTGGAAGACTTTGATTCATTAAAGAAAAAATTGCGAAAGTCCCTGAAGAAATATTGTTACGAAAATAGAAAAGAAATAAAAAAACGCAACCTTCCAAATGTTTTAAATGCAATTTTAAATGATGTATCAACTGCGTCAAATTAAAATAAACGGCTTTCGAAAATGCGGCTTTTCTCTCCGTTTAATTCTCTTTCAGTGGATTACACAAAATGTGTTCAAGATATAAAACCGAACAATGTAGAGGTCGTAAAAAATATTTCCAAAAAGCCGAAGAGTCAAAATTTGGATCATTTAATTTATTTAGAAAGTAAAATTAAAAAACCACTGACATTTCCACAGTATATATTAATTATATTATTATTTAATTATATTAAGACCCTATGTCTTTTTCAGATTTGGTTCAAGTTTCAAGATGATTTGACACCTCTAGACAAAAATGATCAGAGACCTAATGAAAGTAATATAATGGAATTTGTTTTCCATAATTTTTAGATTCTGAATAAGTATAATGAACTACGCTTTGAGGAAGAATAACTTAAATATGTGGCAGAGGAAATACTGAGAAGACCACCAAAAAGATAAATATTATTAGTTGCATAATACTGAAAGCCCCTGATGAATATTCTCAGATAATGTGAAAAAATGATTGTACTTCCCCGAAACAAAACGAAGCTAAATAATTTCCAAAATCGAAATGACGCCGTCGGAAACGAAGAGAAAAGTCAAACATCTAATTCAGAAACGCCTAAGAAAATTTTTATTTACTCACGATGGAAGAAGATATTTCTACTGATAAAAGTGTAATACATAACAAAGATATTACCAAATCAACTGTAATCTACTCTGAAACGTCTTGTGATAATAGATTAGAGAACATATAGATATTAAGCTTGATATAGAACCAACCAAATCTATGAAGCTAATTCTTAAAGAATTTAAAAAAAATAAAGCAGCAAAAAAAGTTGAAAACAAGAGAATAAATAGCCCTAGCGTATTAACTTCTGATAATGACTAGAAATTGAAGAAAAGAAAGAACAAAAAGAAGAGGAATTAGAAAATCTGATACAATTAAGATAAAGAGAGCCAAAAAAGAAGAGAAAACTTGAACATAGCAAGAAGCGTCCATCAAGGAGATCAAGAATGCATAAAGAAAAGGCCAAAATCAAAAAGGCTGAACTGACTGATCTTCAAAAAACTGAAAATGAAAGGTTGAAATCAAACCAGGATCTTATGTGATAGTAAAATATTACAACAAATTTTACACTGGAAAAGCAGTGTAAACAATCCAGCTGTATAACGAATTTGTCGTTTCAAATATGGAAAAAAGCGGTTTTAAATATTGGAAATAGCCAGACAAAAAAGACCAAATCACCTACAAGGAAGAAATCACAATTTGTCCGATTCAAGAACCTTGAAAAAACCCAACGAGGTATATATAGGTACACTTCCAGAAATGGATTAAATTAGAAGATTATCAGCTGTTTTAGATTTGTATAACTTTTTTTTGCGAATAAAGTGTTTTTTTTTATTATTTTTAATTTGTACCTACCTATTTCTTCAGATATAAAAAAATTATTTTGTTGAAGTTTATTTTATTAAAAAAGTGTAAGTCATGGTAACCACAACCGGAGACATTCAATGTACAGAAAATGGTAAATGGGTACCGAGAACTCGTAGAAACAGAAGTTGAGCTCATTCTTTTGATTTTATACGGCTTTTAACGTTTTGTCTCTTTTAATAAACTGATTAAAATATTAAACTTTAGACGGAGATAAAAAGTATGAAAAGATTAAAAAAAGTAAAGCAAAACATATTTTTAGTCACAATAAGAGACACCGAGTAGCTAATAAGGTGGCGAAAACTAGGTTCGTTCACCATATAGTTTGTGATTGGCTTCGGTTGGAAGTCAAGCACACACACTCTGTGATGATCTCTGTATGTACTGGATTTTGGGGATACAAAAAATTAAGTGTGTAATTATTTATTAAGAAAATTATTTGATAAATTTAAAATAAAAAATAAAGCTTAAAATTTAAAAAAAATCACAAAGTATTTGTGAAGCAACCGGAAGCAAAAGGTTCCAAACATAACCCAGCCCAGACATACCAGAGCACTGGTACAACACTGGTACTGTTTCGAATTTGAAAAACAAATTCGGAATCGCTCAATAAATCTTCGTTGCAATAACTGCGTCGGTAAGAGGTTTGGCATTTTTAAACGCAAGTTTTCTTGCCTTTTGCAACCCTAGAAAATCCTGCCACAGAATCATCAGCCGTTTTGCAAAAAAAGCGCAACTGCAATGGTTGACCCTGAGTGTAGACTTGGCGTCGACTTAAATCGGGAAAAAGAGAATTCAAAGATATCAGTTCTTTTTTTATAAAAGAGTTTTTAAAAAGAACGTATCAATCACTGAGTCAACCTGAAGTGAATTAAAACAATCTGAGATTCGTCTATAAAAGAACGTAGCTTAAATTTTATCGATTTTTTTAAAAACAAAGAATCGGCAACAGTGCATAAATTCTGTTAAGCAAACCTAAAACGGGATCCAATTAAGTCACGCAGTACGGAATAATAGCCACCGTTTCATTACAATCCGCGACAGCAATGACATTTACACGAAATTTACAAAATTAATTAAATTGGCGGTTTTTGCATTAAAATTTGAGTTTTTTTAAAGTTTAATGTTAAGATGAATCCTTGTACTGTACCTGTGCCTGCCGAAGATCGAGATGGAGATCAACGTTGGATGAGTATTGTAATTAATTTAGTAAAAATTTGCATAGCTTTGAGCAATTTGTTTACTGAAGCATAAACATACCGACTTCTAATTTTTATTTTAGCATCATCGATTTCTATCTGAAACCAGAGAAAAAGATCCTGACGTAATATTTATTGGTGATTCGATACTTCAAGCCTTACAACATACAGATTATTGGAATGAACTTTTTGCTCCACTGCATTGTTTAAATTTTGGAATACATTGGGATCAAATTCAAAACGTTTTATGGAGAATAGAGAATGGAGAATTGGATAATGTACAACCAAAAGTAAGAGATCAACTCTATTTACTTGTAGTTTATGCTCCTTTTTTAAGGTTATAGTTTTACATGTCGGAACTAACAACTATTTAAATACTCCTGAACAAATTATTGAAGGTATTGTAGAAATTATTAATACAATTCGAGATAAGCATGCGGATGTTTATATAGTTGTACCGGTGAGTACATTGTTATTAATGTAATAAAATAAATTTATACTAAATTTCTAGACACTTCTTCCAAGAGGTCATGCTCCAAACCCCTTGCGGGATCGGATATCACAGGTGAATGATATTTTAAAAACCAAAGTAGCCACTTTACATAAAGTTGAAGTTGTCGAAATAGATAAAGGTTTTGTACATGTCGATGGTACTATAAGCCATCATGACATGTATGATTATTTATTGCTCACAAATGCTGGCAGCAAAAAAGCTTTTGAGCCAGTGCATGAACTATTAGTACAGTTACTTAATGAGGGAGAGACTGAAAAAGATTTAACCCCCTCAGAATAACTCAATGCCTTTTGTACCAATAACTTTTTCCCAAAACATTAAATTAGTTGCATTTTTTAGGCCTAAGATCTAAACAATGTTTCATTTAAAAAAAATAGGCTTCAATTTACGTAGTTTTTAGATTTTGATCTCTATTATTAGAATTTAAACACTTATTTGTTAGAACGCTAGCTCAAAGGTATTACCGACTGCATTTATATTACAGAATTGCCGCTTTTACGTTTATATACTCGTACCATTTTTTACTAATATTTATATGCATCATTCGTCAGTGGAAACCAATTGACTGATAATCTTAAAAGAAATTATTTTTTTAAATATTACGCACGGTTGTATTTTTTTTTAACCGTCTTTGTTTGTACATATCGAGATCGTCTTATCATCATGCGTGGCGTTTATACAATTTATATGAGGTAGTACTGTTGAATGAACCTTTTACAAAACAATCATTTATGTTTAATTTTTTTATACATTTCTAGTACAAAGTCAATTCGAGTTAATAAAATTTTGTAGTTATTGCTTTGTATTTAATTATGTTGTTATTAAATTGTGATTATTACGTTTGAATATCGTATTTTATTAATTGATCCTTATTGAATATAAATGAATAAAATTTTAAAGTGAGATTAATTTTTGTTCACCTATTGAACTATTACTTGATTTCATGTTTAATAAACTTCACAGTTTGTATGCAACTAACAACACGTGTACATTCCTTAACAAAATTTAACAGGTTGACTTCCACCACGTCCATTACAAAAATTTCCCCTGACGCCAAGTATAAATTAAGAAACCCAATTGGGAAATAATTTAAAAAATAACGGCGTCATTTAAAACTTGGTAGTGAGGTCCATGCCCATGTTGTCACGTGACATGGAAAAATTAACAAACACTACTTCAATTCAGCATATATTAGTTCAGTCATCCTGTCAAAAATTTGGGTCCAAAAAATTCCAATGGACTTTTTCAACGTATAAGGAAGTATTTTAGTGCGCTAAACACGATGGTATGGTTCAGCTTGAGCTACCGGATACGGAACATGCCGCAAATCGCTGATTTATGGCCATTTTCGGGTTTTTCGAAGGTATACCAAAATCTATGCATTTTTATAAAAATAGTTAGGAAAGCAAAGTTATAGTAGTCAGAAATACCCGTAATCTGGTCCAAACTAGATGGCGCTAGAGGTCATGACACTCAAAATATGGCCGTTTAAGCGTCAAAAAATAACTTTTTCTAATTCTAATTTATGTTTTAGTGGTTACATGAGAAACACTGTAGGTTCCAAGTATTCAAAAGACCATTTTTTAGCGTTTGAAATATTACAGTCACCTTCAATAGAGGCCGCGTGCTCTTAAAACTACATACCTACATCAAAGATGACATTTGTCCAAAACTCCTTAATATTCTAAGTTTATATATTATCCCCTTTTCAATTAACGGGCCTTCTGTAGGAGTGGAAGTGTCAAGTTCAATTAAACATTCTTGCTCTTTATTGTGCCATTAAGCTGATAAGAACAGATACTACACTTTGATCTTAGCCATAGGCCAAGAAGCGATCAAAGATGACGTTCTGCGCACAAACGAAAATTAGTTAAGGTAGAGCATCCAATTTGAGAAATACGCAGTAACTTGCGAAAATTAACTTAAGTACAATTTTTTCTCAAGTGCAACTACTGCATTCGTATCATTTCAGGTTGACTGCCCAGGCGGCCGTATATACTAAATATAAGTAACTAGACGAGTAACCCCATGTTCGCTTTATACCGAAAGATGAAGCTAGCATGCTACATAGAAAGAAAGCATTGAAGAACGACACTAAAATATCACGTGACGAGAGGAAGTTTTTGTCAGTGGAAGTGGGATGTGTCATGTATTTTAAGTTGACAATGATAGTTGTCATGCATTTTAGATTAATAGTGTCAGGCGCGAACATACATTGCACCTTTTCATATAGTCAAGTCCTGGGAAATTTTCTACAGCAAAAATATCCAAAAAATTTCAATGCACTTTTCAACGTATAAGGGAGTACTTGGGTGCGCTAAACACGATGGTATGGTCCAAATTGAGCTACCAGATACATGCCGTTTTTTGGTGCAGTTTTTGGTGTTTTTCTGTTTGTTATGCCGACTTATGGCCATTTTCTGGTTTTTCGAAGATATAACAAAATCCATGCATTTTTATGAAAATAGTGAACAGAGCAAAGTTGTAGTGCTTATCAACACTTATCATCTGGTTTAAAGTAGATGGCGCTAGTGTTCTTAGAACTCAACATATGGCTATTTTAATATGGCGAAAATGGTCATTTTTGCGTTTTTCGAAGATAGGGCCGAATCTATGCATTTTTATAAAAATAGTTAGGAAAGGCCAAGTTATAGTAGTTAGAAATACCCGTAATCTGGTTTAAACTAGATGGCGTTAGCATTCTTAAAACTCGAACTATGGGCGTTTTAGCGTCAAAAAAATTATAACTATTTGTCTTTTTTTCACAATAGGACAAAACCTGCGTATTTTTACATGCTTATGCATGCTCTACCTTAACTAATTTTCGTTTGTGCGCAGAACGTCATCTTTGACGTAGGTATGTAGTTCTAAGAACGCGCGGCTTCTATTGAAGGTGACTGTAATATTTCAAACGCTAAAAAATGATCTTTAAATACGTGGAACCTACAGTGTTTCTCATGTAATCACTAAAACATAAATCATTGCTTTTTACATTACTTATTTAACACGCGACCAACCGATTCAAATTCTAACAAAATTTTACTTTAGCTGCCGCCACTGGTTACTGCTCTAACCTACATTTAAGTTTTGGCTATAGTCAGTTCACCACTTGTAATCCTTGTTTCTTACTGAGGAATTGTTATCTCACAACAATCTCTACAAAAGTAGTGAAAGCGTAGGTACACATCGCCACGAAAATGTGATGTTAAAGTATTTAAACTTTGTCTCGAACTTTAGTTTCACTACATATCGCCAACGCAGTAACCTGCGCCAAATAAATTTAATACCGAGTTTTCTTATATATTTTATATGAAGTGAACTATTGCATTCGTAGATACTGCACTGAACTAGCAATTCAAAGAACTAACATTTTTGTTACGTTCTGTATATAAAAAAACATAATCTGAGAATTTTACTTTCAATCTAATTTTATGTAAGTACATTATGTCCTAATTGTTTAAATTCTGTTAATTACATGAGTTGTAGCACAATCGCACAAAAAATTTAAAGTATTGATATTATGTCAAATGGAATTTGTAGGTTTTTCTAATTAGACCTGGCGGCAATTGCAACTAGTAGGAATTTCCTATAGTCACACTTCTGTCAAAAATACAATAATACTTTCGGTTACTTAAAAAATTAAATGGTTAGTGATGTGTAAATGAACGAATAACACTCAAAATTCTATATATTTATACAAATACTAAACAAATTTGATTTGGATTATAACTCGCAGATATCGTACAAGAAAGTATTGGGGTATACGTCAACGAGAAAAATTGACAAGATTCAAAACATTTCGTGCAGCAAATAATTATAAATAAAGAATGCCCCTTTTGGAAAATCACAAAAAGTCCCGCAGACGTGGTTAAGGCATTAAAGGAAGCAGTTAATTCGTTAGAAAAGGGCGATAAGAAGGCGGAAAAGGCGCAAGAAGATGTTAGTAAAAATTTAGTTTTAATCAAAAACATGTTGTACGGAACTTCCGATGCAGAGCCACAGACTGATATTATTGTTGCCCAGTTAGCCCAAGAGTTATACAATAGCAATCTTCTTCTATTGTTAATACAGAACTTAAATCGCATAGATTTTGAAGGAAAGAAAGATGTAGCCCAAGTGTTTAATAATATATTACGAAGACAAATTGGGACTAGATCTCCCACAGTCGAGTATATTTGTACAAAGCCAGAAATATTATTTACATTAATGACTGGGTTTGTACATGATTATGTAATATTTACTAAATTACTTTTCGTTTTTTAGTTATGAGCATCAAGAAATTGCTTTAAATTGTGGTACCATGCTGCGAGAATGTGCCAGATATGAAGCTTTAGCTAAAATAATGTTATATTCGGACGATTTCTATAACTTTTTTAAGTACGTCGAAGTATCCACTTTCGATATTGCATCAGATGCCTTTTCCACTTTTAAAGTAATGCGTACATCAGCTATAACAAAATCGAAAATTATCATTAAACTTGTTTTAGGAGTTATTGACTCGCCATAAAATACTTTGTGCCGATTTTTTGGAAATGAATTACGATAAGGTATTTAATCATTATCAACGACTTCTTAATTCAGAAAACTATGTAACGCGTCGACAAAGTCTGAAATTACTTGGTGAACTTTTACTTGATAGGCATAATTTTACAGTAAGTATATAATTATCTGATATTGGATTATTCTTATCTCGTATTGTTTGATTATGTCCTTGTAAGAGATAAAATGAGGGTATAGAAGGAAGTGATTAAATTTAAGTTTGTTAGTACCAAACGCTATTAAGCTTGATTCACA
Source organism: Abscondita cerata (assembly GCA_030710515.1). NCBI lineage: Eukaryota > Metazoa > Arthropoda > Insecta > Coleoptera > Lampyridae > Abscondita > Abscondita cerata. The sequence goes on along the minus strand of JALBCR010001089.1, from coordinate 207,883 downwards.
TATCAGGCGCCTAAATTCAAAACCCTTCAATTTGACTTTTATGTCAAATTATATTCGTCCTCAAGGTACCTACTTGTACTGATATTTCTTTAGTGCAAATTCCGACAATTAACATTCTAAATTCCGTCTTAAAAATGAGGCTTATATGCAAAAACTGACACGTCTATACAGAGTTTTTATTTAGAGTACGACATGTCTAGGCCGTCCAATGAGAAATAAGATTTTTCGTGTGTATTAAGACAAGCTGTTTTGTTCAGAAAATATAGACGTTAGAAACGTTTTTTGGTATTTCTTTAAAATTGTTTTCAATTGACTTGTTGGGTTTTGAATTTAGGAGCTTGATATATATAAGACTGTGTCGTTTCGCATTAGAATTATACAGAAACCGCTTTTAGATTCACACATATAGCACTGTGTGCCTACTGTGTCTTCTTCAAGAGCTATTCATCATGGCCATGTTTCACAATCCTATTACTATTAAATGCTTCAATTTTTTTATTGGATTCAGATTTAATTAAGCCATAATTCATTGCAGATAGGTGGCTTTAGAATTGACAATAATATACCAAAAAAAATACTTGTGCTATTTTGAGAGTTTTTGTTAAAGCTCAAAGTTGCCATGAAACTTCAACTTAAAGAATGCCATAAATCCTAAATCGGTCAAATTAAAAAATGTTATTAGCAATACTTGGGTTAGGTTAGGTTTAAAAATAAAATTTTTTTCAAATGCGAAATGAAATTCAAGAAAAAACTTTCTGGTTTCCAACTAATGACTCATCACTTGATCAATCGATGGAGTCAAAATTTTGGAACACGTACTTCACATGGTGCTCAAAAATTCAAGTGATAATTACAATCTCATTAATCTACATGATATTCCATTCGAATGAATTTGAAATAAAGAAATACGTGGACGTGAAACTACGCGCCGTTAGTGGTGGGACATCCTGTATAATTCCTTTTTCAAACTAAAATATTTGAAGAGATAGACCAACGACATAAAACACGGTTGTCCCCTACTCCTACATGGTTGAATACAATCAGCACAGCAAGTCCTAAATGTGCGAAATAAGCTTCAATTTTCGTCTGTCTGTGCTGAGCATATTAACTGGGGGACTTTCCCAAATGTATAAATCTTAGTGGTCGCTCATTCACAGAATCAATAATTGAACAATACTTACTAAAGATATTTCTGATGTATTAGAGCAAATGTATTTGACATATGGTTTTGTCAAATTTGGTAAACTTTTGAGCATATTAATTTTGAATCATAATAATATTCTGAATCTTATGCATAAAAAATATTCTTCGTACCTTTGGTACTCTTTAGTGAAGATGAATAAAGTAATAGGTAGCTTAATTGTAGAACTCTGTGTAATCTGAACTTATATTTTTCTTATCACCTCGGTTCTCTGTCCACGTTGCTAGGAACATATTCGATGCGAAAATCGATCTTTTTTTAAATTCGTCTCGTATTAAAACGGCTCGAGATATTTTCGTTTCGAAAAAAGTTTCGAGTTTACGAAAGATGTGTCTTTATTTTTCGATTTAGATTTTTTTTTAGATTACGAGGGCATCTTTGAGGTTAAAAAAAATGTTATAAATAGTCAACAAAATTTCAAACAAATTGCGCCGTAATTTTAGCACAACTCGCTTATTTTCGGACCGATTTTCAAAATTAGTATTTTGGCCGTTTCAGTTTTTTTTGACCTCGCGTGTTTTCAAAAGTTATAAGCGAAAAACTTTTCTGAAAAAATGTCTATCGAAAACTAAAACTGCCATAATTTCTAAATTATAATCGATAAAGAAACTTTATTTTAAAAAAACGTTCGTTTTGCGCTCCTGTAATTTTTACATTTTTATAACTCCGGAACCGTATTACGTAATACATCAATAAAAAAACATAAGATTCGTAATTTTGCAAATTTTCGAATGGCTTAGCTGTTAAAGGTTCAATTTCACCCGAAAAAAATGTTTTTATGGACGAATTTGGTGGGTTAGGTCCCGGAGCGCCTTTCACGAACCATTCAGCGTTGAAATCTTTTTAAAACGTAACATCAACATAATCTTATTATTCCATAATATGTTTGTGCTAGAAATATGGTTCAAAACGAAAAGAATCGTAATTTTGAAAATTTTTGAATGGCTTAGCTGTAGAGGGTTCAATTTCACCCGAAAAAATCTTTTTATATACGAACTTGGTGACTCACACGCGTAACGGCGAGCGTTTTGCGAACCAAACCGTCGATCTGCGGTCGAGCCAAATAAGCTCTGTTCTAAATTTTTTTATTAAATAATTTCTATTCGCACTACATTATTTTAGTAAATTAGATTTTTTTTGTACGAGGGAATCTTCGAGGTTAAAAAATAATCAAAAAGGTTTCAAACAAATTGAACCGTAATTTGACCACAAGTCGCTTATTTACGGACGGAGGTGATAAGAAAAATATAAGTTAAGACAAGCATACCCAGTACTGGGCCAGTGTTCTGTATATCGCGGCGTGCTGTTGCATTGGTAGGATAGGCAACGCACTTGAGGGAACGGTGTTACTTCGTTCGTCAGGCTCCTAGGGCCCTGGGCTCAGCTAGTATTGTATAAAACCTATGGAAACACTGTTAGGATTTGTGCAAGTTTAACATGATCTAAAGCATAAAAATTGATATATTTGTGTACTAAAGCAATTGTTCAATTCCCAGATATTAAATAGTATCAATGGTTCGAATAATCAATTCTTAACAAAAGTTTAAATAATAAAATCTTATTAATTTATGAATGTACCTCTACATCACCAGCATATTTAAACAAGCATTTTTAAATTGCAATTTCACCAATACCAATAGGATAAATAATTCTAAAGAGCAATAATTTATTAACCAAGTCTGTGTATACAACGTGTCCCAGTGTAAGTAGTATTGTATGGGTATCTTTGTTATTAATAAAGATAAGAGACTCGGTTAAATGGGCAATGTTGTACATATTTTCATGATAATTGAGATGACGTTAACTAGGATTAAAAATTCCGTCTCACTTCGAAGAGATCCGGAAAAACCGAAAAATGCCATTTTGGAATATATCAATTATTTATTAATTATTTAATTAAGGAACCTATATCATTCAATAATACAGAATCCTTGTATTTAACAATTATTTATTATATTTATTTAAAATTCTTATTTCACTTATTAGGAGACTACTAAACAAAAAAGTTTCTTCACTAATGAAGACAAATTGTAATGTTTGATAATATGGTGATTTTTCTCAATTTTTCATTTAATATTATGTTTTGTCGAAGAGATCAACGGACATTTCTATTGGAGGACGGATAGAAAAGCTTCTGTTTTTATTGAAAAAAAAAAGACTGATAAACTCAATTATTTTTAGCACTGACCCGATGAAGTATCGGTTTACGATGCGAAACGTCGCCAAACATTAAAAAAAGAAGTTTTTCTATCCGTCCTCCAATAGAAGGGTTCGTTAATATCTCTTCGCCAAAAACAAACTATTAAAAGCTAACTAATTTATTTTCAAAAAGATTATTGCAATAACGGTTTTGGAGATATTGATAATAACCTTCTCAAGGGCGCCATATTGGATTTATTTTTTCATAAATATTTTCTTACTCTTTTTCTGCTTTCAATAATATATCACATCACATGTTTGAAGTAAAAGAACTTGACAAGCCGGTTATTATTTATTATCTGTTAAACCATAGAAACAAATGAATTTTGATTATTGTTTATATTGTCACTTTCGATTGTTTATTATGCGGATTTTCTTGGGCGTAGTGATGTTCATTGTGGAACAGTTCGGAAAGTACGATTCGTCACTCCATAAGGATGAAACCATCATTTTCTGCCGTTTTATTAACAACCCACCTGCAAAATATTCTTTGACGCAGATAATCATTTGGCCGTAAAGTTTGAGCAACGTGTAATTTATACGGAATGAACATGTTTTCTTATAATTGTTACGCTTTAGATTTTTTAATATTAAATAGAACTTTTATTTTCTTAGTTGACACTCTCGGATTAGCTGCTGCATACGCCAGTGTTAGTTCCTCTTCCTCCTCATTTAAAATTGTTTCGTGTTTGAGTTTTTTAATGATCTATATCCTTTCGGATTTAATGTGTTTTGTGAAATATCGTGCAATTGTCAAATCGCCATTGGAAAATTTCTTCTATTCAATCACTAATAATACTGATTTCAAGTAATCACCAATCTCTTACTTTACAACAAAGTAAGAAACAATCGAGAGTGGCTCACAATTTAATAATCTTTTATTTCAAACATATCATGGGACATCATTGAAAGCAGAAAAAAGAGTAGAAGTTAGTTATAAAAAATTTCAATATGGCGCCCATTTAAAATAAGAAAGTTGCTATCAATATCTACAAAATCATTCTGTGGTAATCTTTTGAAAATAGATTATAGTTTTCCTTCATTACTTCTTGTTTAGTAGCTGTCCTAATAAGTGAAATAATTGATATTTTCGAAAATGGCATTTTCCGTTTTTTTTTCGGATATCTTCGGAACGGATCGGAGTTTTTGATCCTAGTTAACGGCATCTCAATTGGCGTGAAAATCTGTACATCATTGCTTATTTAAGCGAATCTTTATTAATAACAAAGATACCCATACAATGCACAAGCTTTCGATCACATAATTATAAAACAACACAACTATAAGTTATACTAATTTTACCTCGGGGCTTGAGTTCATTTAAAAAAAAATTTTGTTTTTAAAATAACAAATTTATGTTTTCAATCCATTGCATAAATGTATTTATTACATGAACAATGAAGCACAATATTTAATGAACTTATTTAATACGTCCACGTTAACGAGAAAAAATTTAATTACTAAAAAGTATTTCGTTTTACATTGAATAAAATTTTATTATTCCGGCCGACATGATGAAATATCTTCCTTAAATTCGATACTTCATTTACATCGTTCCCAAACTTTTCAGTTCTCAAAATTTATTTCGGTCACATTAATTTAACAATTGTTCGTAGCGTTTCTTAGCTCTAATTAAAGAGAGGGGAAGGAAGTGTTAAACTTACCCAGAAGAGAGTTAAAACTACTTTGTGGTAAAAAGATGGGACTGGTGGATGATGAAACACATGCAGGTACTGTGGTGAAGAGGTGGGCGCATGTACCACATCATTATGAGGTGGCCAGCCCTGTGCTTAAAGAGATACAAACACTTAGAACTCATTTCCATTTTAGAAGAAGATCTACTAAAACTCTCGACTAAGGATCTGATCGAATTTGTCAAAGACATAGATCTTTCCTAAGTCCAACTAGACGGGGACACAAAAGATCTAATCTGGTTGCAGTGCAGGAGGTTCTTTCCATGACACTCACCCCATAATAATAATAAAAATACATTATATTTTTAATTTCGATGACCGATTTATGCCATAATGATGATTACCTGTCTGGTTTTTATTCACAAACTTCATAGTTATTTACATTTTGACTACCAAATTGAGAGTGAGTGCTTTTAATTCGATATTAAATCGTTCGGATCTTATTTACGACTAACTATGGCATCTTTCTCTGCTCGAATTAATGTTTTTATCCTTTGATTCATTTTCACTTAACACCTGCATGATAATTTTAATCTTTATCACGTCTGCTAGACGCCAAACTAATCTGCATTTTATTTAATTTCGCAAACTTGCGTCTTTGTCACCTTCTACATCCCACTGATTCAATAATTTAAACATCCGCCCTGAACCGTTTATTGAAACTAAACGAAAGTGTTGTTTACATAAATAAATTTAATTGCTTTCTTAAATTAGTCGGTCTTTAGAAATCTTATTCAACTTTAATTACCTTAAATTGACGTTTGATTTGATTATAACATTACTATAAATTCAATATTGATTAATTCTGGATTCAAAATTTTTTTTTATTATTTTTTAGCTCAATATATAATAATCAATTATAACATGTTTATTCTTTATATTGGTGAAATTAAATAATTTGTTAAGGCGAACTTGCAAATAATTCAATGCGATGGTGATGTATAGCTACATTAGTAAATTAATAACTTAAAAAAGCGAAACTTGTTTAGAATTGTTGATTCTATTCAAAATCTTTGCCAAATTGTTATTGAACTTGTGTATCCGTTGCATTACAGGATTTATTAACAATGGTCAAAATACATTAGTAGATAGAAAAAATGTAGTATAATTTTGAATAAACTATCTGAAAGGTTTTGATTACAAATTGGTGTGTGATAAAATTCTATTTAAAAATAATGTATACGATTTTTTAGGTAATGACGAGGTATATTTCGAATCCAGACAACCTTAAACTAATGATGAACATGCTAAAAGAGCGGTCTAGAAATATTCAATTCGAAGCGTTTCACGTTTTTAAGGTAATTAATACGAGAGCGGTACCGATAACTTGTAGTACGCGTTATGATTTAGGTTTTCGTCGCTAACCCTAATAAGCCAAAGCCTATCCTTGATATTTTACTTCGCAATCAAGATAAACTTGTCGAGTTCCTTATGAAGTTTCACACCGATCGAGCCGAAGACGAACAATTTAACGACGAAAAAGCGTACCTTATAAGACAAATTAGAGAACTACGGCCAGCTACAGATCATTAACGATTTTAGGAATTAATTATCACTGTAATACTTTATATACATATATAATGTATTAGTGCTGTTGCTGTTTATTCGTTGCATTTATAAAGACAAAATATTTTTATGCACCAACTTGTTTTTATTATTTTAATTTGTATATTAATAAAAAGCGTCGCAAAGTAATTTATAAAAAATGAATAATTAATACAAATTTGTTGGGTTTAGTAAAGTTTGAACATTATTAACTTTATTAACTGTGACGAACTACAACATCAACTAATATTAACCTCAGTGCTTGTTTTGGGATGGTATGCAATGCGTTAAGCATTTCGTTAGATAATGGGTGTATTAGATTTTATATTTATTTATGTGCAGGAAACCCATAAATATGTCGATTTTGTTATTATTTTAATGTTTAATTATGTAACGATAGTAATTGATGTTTATTTAAAAGTTGCGTTGCTTGTACATTTTACTTCGAGTTCATTATTTATCGCTTTTATATTTGTTAAAACGGATTTTGGCAATTTTGATGCTAAAATGTTTAGAAATAAAGAGACTGCAGCTGTAATTAAAACAAGTAGAATATACTTACCATTCGACACTATTAAAATTTCAATATTATGTATAGGGGTGCCTGTTAAGTGCTACACACTATTGTAGAGAAAAAAATTATCAATTCTAAAAGCCAGAAATAAAATAGTTTTTTAAAGCAAATTTTTAACAAACAGTAACGTTTTGGACTGTTAATTTGTTATTCCCGTTGGCGGTTTTATGAAAATTTTTAGAAATAGATTGTGAGAATGTAAACTTGTTATTAATTTTAACCGAATTGTTTTGATTGTATGTATATCACATTTATAATATTGTTCGTGCATTGTTTTTTTATTATTCAAATTATTTTATATTAGTAGTTTTATACAAGTTTTAATTATTTTCAACTAACCATTTAATTTTATCGTATTTATTTAAATTATGTGCAGAATGAATAATAAAATAAAATATACTTCCTTTAGCATTAGAATTTGTTACAAAGTAATGTTGATTTCGCGTCATAAAAATAAATTAATTACAGTTAAATATGCGAAGTAATTCGTTTATGTGTTTTTGACCATCACTAATTAGTTAATTCCGTTAAGTTTTCTATACGATTTTTATGTTAATCAAAATTTGTTCATGTAGAAACCTTAATTCTTTTTTTAAACTTTAACGCTAGTACAAATTTAGAAATTATTCATCTTTAAGGAGGTGTAAAGAAGTTTATAGTTGGGCAACTTTCATACAGTTTGCGTAAACAGACCTTTATCTAACTTGGGACTTTTTTCTAGGGAAATTTAATTTTTTTAGTAGTTAGACATTTAACCTACCGCCAAAAGTTTAATGTAATTATTATTTATAGTTGTGTTACCGTACAATCATAAATGGGGTAATAATTATTACAAAATTCGAGAAAGTATTATCTCAATATACCTACATGAGTAGTGAACGTAATTATTTAATAACATTTTACTAATTTTTGTTTTTGTCTCGTAACCACGACAATGTCGGTCCAACGACGTATATCAATGAATACATCGCTGAGAAACGCAAGAATATTCGAGGATCAACCAATTAGCAGCACCACTAATAAAAGTAGGCGAAATTCTTTCGAATGTCATAATGACAACGCTCAATTTCCATCTCTCAGCGAAACAGTTAAAATCAAACAAGAGATTGATATTGATATGGATACGAATATAGTTTGCAAGCTTGAACCATTAGACCCGGACGAAATCAATTTTAACATTTCGCAAGAAGAATTCGACAACATGACGATTAAACAGGAATTTGAAGATAGCAACAGTAATTCTAATTCTTGTAGCAATAAATTTGGTAAAAGCGAAAAAGTACGGATGTTTAAACGAGAGGCCCCTTATATAAAACGAGAAACGGACACGGACACTGTCGCTAAATCACCTCAGAAAGAAACAGTAAGTTACGAAAAAGATCCCTGTATATTAGCAAGAAGACAAAAACAAATTGACTACGGTAAAAACACCCGAGGATATGACAATTACATAAAAGTCGTTCCACGAAACGAACGAAAACAAAATGATCCTATGACTCCTAACAAGTACATTCAGTATTCTAGACGTGCTTGGGATGGTCTTATAAAACAGTGGAGATTAAGATTACATAAGTTTGATCCTTAGCTTCCAAATTTTCATTTTTCTTTACTGTATCAATCGTAAACGTGTAAATTGTATGTTTTTACTTAGACATAATGTTTTAAGTTTATTTACGTTTTGCGTGTAAGTCCAAAATGCAGGTTGTATGTTGTATGATTGTTAATTTTCATGAGAGTATGTGGTGGTTTTAAAACTGAAATGTATATATTAGTACATAGATTTTTAATACATGAGCTTTTGTAGACATAAGTTGCTTTTTAAAATAAGTGTTTATTTTTGTCACACTTTATTTCTGTAAATCATGATTTCAACTTAATACATTTAAAGAATTGAATTCACTCTATTTGATCTGTTATCTTCTTACAACTGATGGAAGGCGCTGACTGTTATAAACTTGTTTGGGTTTAACGTTTATTTCTACGCGTTTTGTTATTGACTGAATGCCATATAAAATCCAATGAAAACTTTTCTCTCCAGAGGAATCTAAAAGTTAGAGGAATCGACGAATATTTTATTTCTTCTTTTTAATTCACGTGTGGGTTAAATGAATCTGAGGTCTACTTACAAAACGTTTCAGATAATCTATTGATACTTTGAATCCAAAAACTGTTTCATTAGGTCCATTTGTAACGTTTCTTTGAGAATAAAGACTTGATAGAAAGAACATCATTACAGTAATGATACAATGTAAGATTTTTGTCAAAATCGTATTACATAATATATTATTATATAATTTTGGGCAGTTTGAATTGAAATCAAATTTCTAGTGTTCATATATTTATCCGAAAACTCCAGTGAGATGTTGAAATAACATCATGTGTATGTTTTTGATTATAGTAAAAAATAAAACGCGCAAATACTTATTGTAGACGGTCTATTGTATGTATTTACTGTTTAAATCTGATTTAAGTAAATCCCAAATGTGTCGCGTACAAGCAGAATCCGACACGTGTCAAGGGTCTACAGGAAAATTTCGAACAAAAATTTGATAAAGAGCTTCGTATTTCGATAATATCCAAATTAAAATTTTAGAAACCGCTTAAAAATTGATTCTTAAAATGTTCTATAAACTATTTAGAACAGATAACTGGAGTTTTTTAAATTTAGAAATATAACCGTTATACCCGGTTTATTAAAAAATATGGAAAATACAGTTTAAGAAACATTACTATCTTAATTTTAAAATTGTAAAGATGGAAATAATAAATAGAAAAGCTCAAAAAGAATTGTGAACATTGTAGGTTCCCAACTATAAGGCGTTTGGCAAAATGAACAAAGTAATATAAATGGTAACGGATAGCGATGATGGTACCGGTTACATATACTATAAAGAGATGAAACTGACAGTGTGTGTTTCGTTAAAATTATGTAACCATTATTATCGTACACTATAAGAATATTTTCTTTTACTGAACCCTTTGCCAGCGTGTGAAAACAATTTGGTTTGAACCCGGACCGGGGGACTTTTAAAGTAAATGCAACCTGGTTTAAAAAGCACCTAACATCAAACAGACAAATTTTTGCTGCAATATACAACTCGTATTGCCGTAGTGATAGGTACTTAACGTGTCGTAACACAATTAAATCTGACCGTTGCATAACATAGTCCTAGAAGATACTCTACACCAGTGATAGTAAGCTTTTTTGAGAATTGGTTCAGCTAGTTTTCTATATTTTTTTAATATTACTCCGCAGGTCACTATAGCGAAGACTTTGGCTCTTTTTTTAGTTTTCACATCTAATATTTTGTGTGAATATACGTTTTAATTTAGTTTATATAAACAATCAAGATATCAGGAAAATCGTCAGTCAGTTTTTATAAAACTTTGCATATATGTGTTATTTATAATAGTGCAAATCTGATCATAGATTTTCAGCATAATCTATACAAGCCAAAACAGCCGTTACCCTACATAGATTTTCGAAATCTTGGAATATTTACAATACTATTTATGTTACATATTTTTCCTCAATTAAAAAGTTGTTTATAATTTAATTATACAAAACTTTTGTTTAAACTATTTTTGATCCTATAAGTAATTACTGAGATATGGTTATCACGTGACATTAACTGTTTTAACATTGTCTCCACGAATATTATTTATACAAAAAAAGATATGAAAGAAAAAGTGTTAGAAAATTTATTGTCTATAAGTTTTATTTGAACTATTTTTTCTAACACACAATTTTCATTTTAACTCTTCTTAAAAAAAAAGTGTGCGCGTGCGGTATCTCGTTTTGTTCCGACGTAGGAACGGTAGTTGGTAGCAGGAAGCGTTTGTATTAATGGCTTACCAGTTAGATACATTTTACAATTGTTGGCCGTTACTGAAGTTTATAATTGCTTCGCGGTGCACTTTTCTTCTTTCTTATATGTTGATTTTCCTCCAACGAATCTTTTTTTTTACTTTTTTTATCAAAATTATTAATTGCGAGTTGACGCTTATGCGTTTATTTTGTTCTGTTCTAACAAAATGTTTTATATCGCCGCACACTTTCGACACTCTTTTACACGTTTGTAAGTATCAGAACGGTTTGGAGTTTTGCACAAAACGCTTGTTTTTAAATCTTCTTATACCTATAGCATTTTTCTCACAAATATCTGATGCATAGGGGAAACTGTTGTATAGTGGGACAGGTTCCATAGTGGGACAATTCAAATTGCCCGCCAACGGTATCGCTTAAAATACCGAAAAAAGTTGTGTCAACTGCATCATATATGCGCAGTGGATATACCCTTGCCACTCGCCGCTAAAGTCTTCAGTATGGCGTCAATCTTGTTAATGTGAGCATCAGAGTGTCAAAGTTTTTTTATACGACCACGTGTTGGGCACAGTTTAGGCCAGAAATATTCATTTGTTTGTTCCGTATTTGAGAATAATTGTGCCCGAAGATGTCTTGAAGGTGAGTTGAGGTTAGTTTTCAATGTTATTTGTTTGTTTTTTTTTAATTCGGAAAATGTTAAAAAGTGTATACGGGTGTATAGTGGGACAGAATTTTCGGGTTGCATATTGGGACAAAAAATTTTTTGCTCTCTAATAGAATATTTTGTTTCTTTCAAGTTTAACTCTCTAATTACCTTTTTTTCCAGAAATGGACAAGAAAAGGGGCCGAAAAATAAAAAAATCGTTTTTGAGAGTGGGAGAATACACCTTGAGAATGCTGAAAAAATGCGAAAGGCAGTAGAGGCTGTTCTTAGAAATGAGATCAATATTAGGAATGCTGCACTTCAATTTTGAGCAAATCAGCGTTGCATAGACACTTGAAAAAACATAACATCAATGAAGCAAACACGCAGGAAGTAAATTTTCAGAGGCAACATGGCTTTAAGCAAATTTTCAGTGACGATGAAGAACAACTGCTTAGCGAATATTTAGTTACTTCATCCCAAATGTGCTACGGATTAACAAGCAAAGAAGCTAGAGAGTTGGCTTATAGATATGCCGACGCAAATAAGAAAAATATTCCAAGAAAATGGTCAGAAAATAAAATCGCTGGGGAAGAATGGTTCAAACTTTTCCGAATCCGACATAAGATAAGCCTGAGAACGCCCGAGGCCACAAGTCTGAGTCGCGCAACTAGCTTCAACCGCCACAATGTAGAACTTTTTTTCAAAAACTTGCGTACAGTTCTGGACAAATACAGTTTCAACCCCAACCAAATTTTTAACTGTGACGAAACTGGTGTAACTACTGTACATAAGCCTCCAAAAATAGCTGCACCATGTGGTCAAAAACAGGTTGGTAAAATTACTAGTGGCGAAAGAGGTATACTAGTAACAATGTGTGCCACTATATGCGCCAATGGGACATTTGTACCACCCTTCTTCGTATTTCCACGCATACATTTCAAGCCACACATGCTGCTTGGTGCTCCCCTGGATCAAAAGGAACAGCGAATGCTAGTGGATGGATGTGTGGTAGTAATTTTATAGAATACTTACAGCATGTTTCAGACACCATACATTGTAACAATGACAATAAAATTTTACTTATTCTTGATAACCACGAGAGTCATACAGATGTTAGGGTACTTGAATATTGCAAAAACATGGCATAGTTCTTCTTACATTACCACCTCACTGTAGCCATCGCTTGCAACCTTTGGACGTCAGTTGTTTTGGCCCTTTCAAAATCTACTACAACAGATCAATGGATGACTGGATGCTACAAAACCCCGGCATTCCTGTGACAATCTATAACATCGCCGATATAGTTGGAAAATCGTTTCCACTAGCTTTCACACCTAAAAACATTATCAAAGGATTTGAAAAAACTGGCATTTGTCCTTTAAATGTTACGTGTCAGACCGAATTGAAACCGAGAAACCAGTTCAATTGGCCAATACAACTGCAGATAACTCTGTTGAAAATCCAATTCCAAGTTGCTCTGGAATGTCCAGCACTGGAATAAAATCACTCAAAGAGAATATTGTTACCCCGGAAGCTGTAAGACCATTTGCAAAGGCTGCACCTCAAAAAACAAATACTAGTGCCAGGAAAAACTACTTCTACTGTATTGACTGATACTCCCATAATTGAAGAGAAGAACGAAATATTGAGGTTGAAGTTGGAAAAACATCTCAAAAGCGACAGAGAATTGAGAAGGCCAAGGAAGTTAAGAGAAATTTATTCGCGCCGAAAAATGACAGCTCAAGCGAGAGTGACTTTTCAGTGACTGAAATATGTGATGATGATTCAGATGCGGATATCTCCGATGAATTTATGAAGGATCAAAATGAGATACTTAATATATCTAATTTCATACTTGTTCAGTATCCCATGAAAAAAGCACCAAACACTTCGTTGGTCAAATAGAAAAAAATAGAGAAAGATGAATACACAGTTAATTTCATGAAAAAAATCCAAATAATAGGTTCAGCTTTCCTGAAACGGAGAAGATGTTATGTCGGAAGAAAATATCATTCAAAAACTTCCTGCTTTTTGCTTCTGGCGGAACTGAAAGAGCAGCTAAGCAGTGGCTTTTTTGATTTCGATGACTTTCATATGCAATAATGCTTTCGCCACTGTTAATTTCTTTCTTGTTTTGAATTTATAGCCTAGTTAATACTTTCCCATTTGTACTACCTCTCCGAATATATTTATTTTGATAGGTAAGATGAAAACTATAAGTTCAAGTTATGTTTTCTAGCTCAAGTTATGTGTTCTAGTTAAAGTTATGTTGAGAGATATGTTTTCCTATCATTACGATTGGGCGACCTACTCAGTTTATTTAGAAGATTTATTATTTTGTCAATAAACGACCAAAATTTATTTTTGTATTTATTTATTTGGCTTTAAAACCATTGTCCCACTATACACATGTATCTTTCCCAGTATGCAACATGGGGTGGTTGCATAGTGGGAAAGTTCTTGTTTCTTGCTTAATTTTCGGAATAAGAAAATTTAATAAATAAACTCTCACACACTTTATTATGACCGCACCATACTCACACGATCAGGGATTATAATTCCTTTTTTTTGCTACGCACTAAAGACTATAAAATCTTAAGGAAAGATATTCAGGCAGTTAGATCCATCGTAGCTGGGTTAGCGATCCTTCTCAGAAATGACGGACGTGGGTCGAGAGTCAATATCGTCACAAACCTACAGGCAATAGCAGAATTAGCGGTCGTAAACCTTGCTATCTGTCACATGTACTTACCTAACGCGGAATGGAGATCGCAAGACCTAGATGACTTACTTAAGAGACCTACCGCGACCGTTCCTTTTAGTCGAGGATTTTAACGCCCATAACCATTTATGGGGATCTGCCAGCGTCAACGCTACAGGACGTCGCAACTTCGACAACAATCAACTGGTTTTGCTAAACTGACTCTCCAACGTTTATAAACACGAGGTCTAACAGCTTTTCAGCTATATATTTGTCCTTCTGCACGTTGGACGTCGCTCACAAGGTCGCGTGGTTCACATTAGATCATCTACACGACAGCGATCATTTCCTTATAACCAAGCAGCTCGGAATCAAACACCTACTTTTTGTCACTCCCAAAAAGTGGGTGATTTTGCATGCCGACTGGGACAGTTATAGAGAGGCTTTGGTAATCCCAGAACTATCGGACTCTGTTGAAAATGTAGTGAAGGTTCACACCTCTGCCATCCTCTGTGCTGCTGAAAACAACATACCTATAGCAGGAGGTACGACATACACCTGTTCCATGGTGGAACCAACGAGTACGGTTGGCTATAACCGAAAAGAAACGTTTATTTGACGTATTCAAAGGAACCCGACGTTGCACAACTTAATCGTTTTTAGAAGAACTAGAGCGCAAGCTCGTCGGACAATGTTGGAGAGAAAACGAGCTTCATGGCATGAGTACGTGTCGTCGATTAATAGATCAACACCGATAGCAGATGTGTGGCATACAATTAAAACGGTAGCAAGGACCACAAAAATCCTAACGCAATCAATTTAGAATTAAAAGGACGCGTTTCAGATACGGCAGTTGATGAAAAAAACATTAAAATAATCAAATTCGAAAAAAAACTAACAAAATTTAACTTAATACGGAAACAAAATACAAAAAACATATTGTAATTAAGTAATTTTTGATAATAGTCATGCTATAAATATTATAAATATAAAGTAAAATTAAAATCACAAAAAATACTAGACTACATCGATATATACACCTAACGGTTAAACTCGCGTACATCTTATCATCTTGATCGGAGAAGAAAGCTATATAGTGTTACCACGATCAAGGTTGACCGGGAATGTGACCACTTGAGCTTGCGGTAGCAGGCCAACAATACAAAAAAAATTGATGTTGTGGATTAGATTAGACATTAACCGCCAACAAGATAATCGACCCATCAACGGCCGATTTTGCATGTCCGAGTTGAAAGAGGCGTTAAGGAAGTGCAAAAAGTTCACACCAGGTCCAAATAAAATCTCTTACGAAATACTTACCCAGTCGCCTAGAAAGAAGTCAAAGCTTACGACCCGTCCTGACGCTACAGAATCGTCCACAAGCTTCACTATTAGGAACTGACAGGTTACGTGTTGAAATTTGTGGCTTCTTTCTTAGACATCAGGAACTTCAGAGTCCAAATTAAAAATGTGTTAAAACGCGAAGGGTCCTAGAAAAAAGAGTACCGCGTGGTTCCACGAATAACGTGACCTTTTTTGTTGTTGCAATATAGTAGCGTCCGTCGATGCATCAGTAGACAGATACGTAAACGATTTATTTTTCTCGGTTCTAAAAAGGAGACCAATAGTCAATAAATTACAAGAAGCGATAAAATCCATTCTGCAAAAAAGTGTTCATTTTGGTCGTATGAGAAAACCGTACTACAGACCTCTGCTATATATGAAAGACATCCCAATATCATGCAAGGAAACAACTAGATTTCTAGGACATTCCTTTGATTCGAAGCTCACTTGGAAGCCGCACATTACTGACCTCATACAAAGGTGCAAGGCTGCTTTGAACCCGCTAAGAGCGATTTTGGGTACTAGGTTTAGAAGGGAGATAGAGACGCTGCTCGATACCTACCTTTTTATGATCCTCAAAAAATCAACTACGGTTGTGTCGCGTATTCATCAGCACGGCCTTGCATTGCTGGACCCGATCCAAAATTCGTCGCTAGGTGTTGTCTAGGAGTATTTCGCCCAAGCCCGGCTGCAAGTTTACAAAGCAAATCTAGTGTTTTACCACTGCAAAGTAGACGCCCACATCTTCTTACTAGTTATGTAGTTAACATAAGATTACAACCTAGTGACCGGAACTTTGGCGTCCCATTCAGGCACACTACGAAATATCTCGAAAGGCCAACAATTTCAAAACCAGTCGGCGTACGGGCGTTGGAGATGTGCACTGTATTAGGATTAACCATCCCCTCGCCTACTACCGCAGCTAACTGAATCGCCGCGGTGAACGACAGAAGAACCTTTTGAACTTTTGAACGATCTGAGCGTTTTACCTAAAAAAGACACCACAGCCGAATAATAATATCAAGTCGGTTGTTCTTTACACGGATGGGTCTAAAACTCAACGAAGTGCAGGACCAGCTGTAGTGGTTGCCGGATAAACGCATTCCTGGTCGTTGTCGACAGATGTAAGCAGTTACATAAGTCAATCCTTCGATTATTATAGAAGTGTTAACAAAAATATAAATAAACTTAGATAAAAATTTTCAATGTTTCAAATACATACAGGGTTTTGCACCGGGAACCGCCATTAGCCGTATATGGAAAAGTATATATGACAAAAATTTCAAAATTTGGAAAATTGGACAAAGTCAACTAAATTATTTTCATTATTTTGACACTCCTGGTTGTATATATATTATTATATTTTTGGATTCTATGTCAAATTTTAGGTCACTTTGTATAACATTTCCTGTAGCTAGGATTACAGGTGCAAAAGTTCAGTGGAAATATCAGCATAACATTTTTCGGGAACCCATATCGGTTTAATTTTTGGTTTTTGTGAGGAGAAATGACTATAGCAAACGAAGATGTGTCCATAGATTAAAAAATGTAACACTAAGTGTTTCATATTTAAATAAATTTTACAGTTTGTCATGTTAAAGAGTAAATAACTTATTTAAGTCAAATGGAACGCCCTGGTATTTTTTACTTTGTCGGGTGCAGGGTTGAAATTCTCTTTCAAATCATATACATTGTTACAATTACGACTTCTTCTTTGGAGTGTATTTCCACTTTTCTACTATTGACGCGTACCAGATCTGTTATCGAATCGACCATGATTAGTATTGTTTGGAGAAACAGAATAACTGTGCGAATTTGACCTAATCCAAATACATTTTTAAATCATTATTGTGAGTTGTAAGTCTAATCATAACGGCAACAAGAGTAGAAAATTTCACTTCAACCTGCACACTAGAGACTAAAAAAGTACAGAGTGTTCCATTTGACTTAAAATAAGTTGAGACCCTGTATTTATAATGGTATGAGAAATGTAATAAAGAAATTGACATGAATTCGAAACTATGTAAAAATTGTACTACATTATGAATTACCTATACTTTCTTTTATCTCTTTGCTCGTTTCTTTATAGATATTTTTTATTCTTTGTTGCTTTGTTTGTAATTTTGTATTAATGGTTAAAAAGAAGTTGTGGTTTCAGTGTTAGAATTACTTCTTTGGATAAAAATTTTGTTATTTTTGTTGTTTTATTTGATTATATTACAAATCCTTGATTTTTTCATAATTTATTGAGTAATGACAGATATATCTATGCTACTATACTAGAGTTCTTACGACGACAAGCCTGCCAGAAACAATTAAAACGTTCAAATTACTTTTTTTTAAAGCAGTAAATGAGTTATTTGACCTACCATGGCTTCTAACATTTTTTTAACGTCATAGCCAATTACTCGTTCAATATAAAAATAATTTAACATTATGCAACTTGAAATTTAAAAAGTATTTTTAGAAAACTAACTGAAAAAACTAAAACTGCCTGAAAAACGTCAAAACTATTTTTTTTTAATTTTTACAAATAAAATAGAGGAGATTTTAGCTAAAACGAAAACTTGAGAAGTCTAAGTTTGTCAATAACTCAAAACAAAAACATTAATTAATCTTGATTTCACTATTAGGTTATCTTCAAAAAAGAGGTCAAGGATGGGTGGTTGATTTTTTATTCATCTATAATAGTTAAATTAACTATATTCTTAATGTCACTGTCTCTTATATTTCAGAAGATAAAGTTACTGTTGCAATAAGATGGTTTAGACCAAATACCGTCATTTTTGTTAAAAAGACTGTTATTTTATTTTATATCGAGCCCCTAACCTTCTTATTCAATTTATCTCTAAAAAGTTGTATCTTTCCTGACATCTGGAAAATCTCTCGAATTACACCAATTTTCAAATCTGGTGACGTAGCTGATGTTAGAAACTACAGGCCTATAAACATCCTGTATCAAATATTGCTAAAGTTTTTGAAATAACTAATCCGGTTTATAAACACATTAAGTAATTCATTTCACCTTCACAACATGGCTTCATGCAGAATTGTTTGACTGTCACTAACTTAGCGCCTTACTCAGTATGTGTATGAGGTGGTGGATAATAGAGGTCAAGTCGATGTGATTTACACCGACTTTTCTAAGGCTTTCAATACCATTGGGCATAACATTATTTTTGATAAATTACTTAGCTTTGGTTTCAATAGTTCTCTTCAAGTATTCTTTAATTCGTATTTAAAAGACCGCATGCAATATGTCAGTTATAACAGTTATCAATCGAAATCTTTTGTTACATCATCTGGAGTACCCCAAGGGATCTCATTTGGGTCCATTATTATTTTTGGATCTATATTAACGACTTAGCCAGTGTACTCAATTGTTGTAAACTTTTATGCTGATAACCTTCAAATTTTTCGTCAATTACATCACTTAATGATTGTTTCTATTACAACAACAAATTGACAGGCTTTTACTTTGGTGTAACAAAATTGCTCTTTTTCTTGAATTTAGATAAATGTAAAGTAACATCTTTCTCTCGTAAATTAAATCTCACTGTTTATTCTTATCAAATTGATTCTACACTTGTTAAAAGGTACGATGAAGTTAAAGATCTGCGGATAAACATTAAAAAACATTAATTAATCTTTGATTTTACTAATAGGTTGTCTTCAAAAAGAGGTCAAGGATGGTGGTTGATTTTTATTCATCTATAATAGTTAAATTAACTCTATTCTTAATGTCACTGTCTCTTATATTTCAGAAGATAAAGTTACTGTTGCAATAAAAAAAACTTAAAATAAAACCACCGCTGGTTTAGACCAAATACCGTCAATTTTGTTAAAAGATTGTTATTTTATTTTATCGAGCCCCTAACTTTCTTATTCAATTTATCTCTAAAAGTTGTATCTTTCCTGACATCTGAAAATCTCTCAAATTACACCAATTTTTCAAATCTGGTGACGTAGCTGATGTTAGAAACTACAGGCCTATAAACATCCTATCAAATATTGCTAAAGTTTTTGAAATAACTAATCCGGTTTATAAACACATTTCATTTCACCTTCACAACATGGCTTCATGCAGAATTGCTTGACTGTCACTAACTTAGCGTCTTTTACTCAGTATGTGTATGAGGTCGTGGATAATAGAGGTCAAGTCGATGTGATTTACACCGATTTTTCTAAGGCTTTCGATACCATTGGGCATAACATTATTATTGATAAATTACTTAGCTTGGGTTTCAATAGTTCTCTTCAAGTATTCTTTAATTCTGTATTTAAAAGACCGCATGCAATATGTCAGTTATAACAGTTATCAATCGAAATCTTTTGTTGCATCAACTGAGTACCCCAAGGATTCATTTAGGTCCATTATTATTTTTGATCTATATTAACGACTTAGCCAGTGTACTCAATTGTTGTAAACTTTTTTTGCTGATGACCTTAAGATTTTTCGTCAATTACATTACTTAATGATTGTTTCTTATTACAACAACAAATTGACAGGCTTTTACTTTGGTGTAACAAAAATTGTCTTTTCTTGAATTTAGATAAATGTAAAAAATATCTTTCTCTCGTAAATTAAATCTCACTGTTTATTCTTATCAAATTGATCCTACACTTGTTAAAAGGTGCGATGAAGTTAAAGATCTGCGGGAGTAACATTAAAAAACATTAATTAATCTTTGATTTCACTATTAGGTTGTCTTCAAAAAGAGGTCAAGGATGGGTGGTTCATTTTTATTCATCTATAATAGTTAAATTAACTCTATTCTTAATGTCACTGTCTCTTATATTTTAGAAGATAAAGTTACTGTTGCAATAAAAAAACTTAAAAATAAAACCACCGCTGGTTTAGACCAAATACCGTCATTTTTGTTAAAAGACTGTTATTTTATTTTTATAGAGCCCCTAACCTTCTTATTCAATTTATCTCTAAAAGTTGTATCTTTCTGACATCTGGAAAATCTCTCAAATTACACCAATTTTCAAATCTGGTGACGTAGCTGATGTTAGAAACTACAGGCCTATAAACATCCTATCAAATATTGCTAAAGTTTTTGAAATAACTAATCCGGTTTATAAACACATTAAGTCATTCATTTCACCTTCACAACATGGCTTCATGCAGAATCGCTTGACTGTCACTAACTTAGCGTCTTTTACTTAGTATGTGTATGAGGTCGTGGATAATAGAGGTCAAGTCGATGTGATTTACACCGACTTTTCTAAGGCTTTCGATACCATTGGGCATAACATTATTATTGATAAATTACTTAGCTTGGGTTTCAATAGTTCTCTTCAAGTATTCTTTAATTCGTATTTAAAAACCGCATGCAATATGTCAGTTATAACAGTTATCAATCGAAATCTTTTGTTGCATCATCTGAGTACCCCAAGAATCTCATTTGGGTCCATTATTATTTTTGATCTATATTAACGACTTAGCCAGTGTACTCAATTGTTGTAAACTTTTTTTGCTGATGCCCTTAAATTTTTTTCGTCAATTACATCACTTAATGATTGTTTCTTATTACAACAACAAATTGGCAGGCTTTTACTTTGGTGTAACAAAAATTGTCTTTTCTTGAATTTAGATAAATGTAAAGTAATATCTTTCTCTCGTAAATTAAATCTCACTGTTTATTTTTATCAAATTGATCCTACACTTGTTAAAAGGTGCGATGAAGTTAAAGATCTGCAGGAGTAACATTAATTAATCTTTGATTTCACTATTAGGTTGTCTTCAAAAAAGAGGTCAAGGATGGGTGGTTCATTTTTATTCATCTATAATAGTTAAATTAACTCTATTCTTAATGTCACTGTCTCTTATATTTCAGAAGATAAAGTTACTGTTGCAATAAAAAACTTAAAAAATAAAACCACCGCTGGTTTAGAC
Source organism: Abscondita cerata (assembly GCA_030710515.1). Lineage (NCBI taxonomy): Eukaryota > Metazoa > Arthropoda > Insecta > Coleoptera > Lampyridae > Abscondita > Abscondita cerata. The sequence continues at coordinate 186,251 of JALBCR010001089.1, read as the reverse complement.
CAAATACCGTCATTTTTGTTAAAAGACTGTTATTTTATTTTTATAGAGCCCCTAACCTTCTTATTCAATTTATCTCTAAAAAGTTGTATCTTTTCTGACATCTGGAAAATCTCTCAAATTACACCAATTTTCAAATCTGGTGACGTAGCTGATGTTAGAAACTACAGGCCTATAAACATCCTATCAAATATTGCTAAAGTTTTTGAAATAACTAATCCGGTTTATAAACACATTAAGTCATTCATTTCACCTTCACAACATGGCTTCATGCAGAATCGCTTGACTGTCACTAACTTAGCGTCTTTTACTTAGTATGTGTATGAGGTCGTGGATAATAGAGGTCAAGTCGATGTGATTTACACCGACTTTTCTAAGGCTTTCGATACCATTGGGCATAACATTATTATTGATAAATTACTTAGCTTGGGTTTCAATAGTTCTCTTCAAGTATTCTTTAATTCGTATTTAAAAAACCGCATGCAATATGTCAGTTATAACAGTTATCAATCGAAATCTTTTGTTGCATCATCTGGAGTACCCCAAGAATCTCATTTGGGTCCATTATTATTTTTGATCTATATTAACGACTTAGCCAGTGTACTCAATTGTTGTAAACTTTTTTTTTGCTGATGCCCTTAAATTTTTTTCGTCAATTACATCACTTAATGATTGTTTCTTATTACAACAACAAATTGGCAGGCTTTTACTTTGGTGTAACAAAAATTGTCTTTTCTTGAATTTAGATAAATGTAAAGTAATATCTTTCTCTCGTAAATTAAATCTCACTGTTTATTCTTATCAAATTGATCCTACACTTGTTAAAAGGTGCGATGAAGTTAAAGATCTGCGGGAGTAACATTTGACAGTAAACTTTCATTCAATACCCACATTCACAACATTTGCTCATCTGCAACAAAATGTTATTTTTCATTAGTAAGATCGAAGCTAGAGTATTGTTCATTAATATGGTATCCACTTAATCCACATACTCTGAAAGAGGTTTTTCTCAGGAGCAGTTATTACGACAAACTGATATTTCATCCTTGGATAAGAGACGGTCAGATAATAGCATTATATTCCTTTATAACGTACTACATCAGAAAATAGATTCACCGTACCTGTTAAGTAAAAGTTATTTTTAAGTTTATGTAACATTGAACATTGTTCTATAATTGGAAATTATTTTCTGTTGAACAATAAATTAATAAGCTTAATTTAAATTCTAGTAAACTGTACAATTTTAAGTATTCTTATATTATTAATGGTGAACCTTAAAGATTTAACGGTTATTATGGATACATCTTTGACATTTGTTCCACATATGGAAAGTATTATCAATCAATGCTTAAGGCTCTTAGGTTTTATCGTATAAAACACTTCTACGTTTGATAACATTTCAACAATCAAACTCTTATTTTATTCTTTGTTAAGTACACTGGATTATTATTATTGCTTACTTTGGAGACCTATCACGCTAATCACATTATTGCAGTTGGAAATGTATTGCGAAAATTCTACAACTATCAACGTATATGTTTAAGAAAGTTTATCGAGAAATATTGAAACTAAAATGTTAACCAGTATTATAGAAGAGTAAACGTTGTCTGTTTGTAGAGATATAGCTTCTGAATGCTTCTGTTAACTTTATTCAAAAATTAATTACCGGCGCACAGTATGCGCTTCAATTTTAGAACAAATTCAATTTCTATGTAAAAGAGCAAGTAGTCGTACTTTAACATTTTATTATCATATTCTCGAATTGCCTGCTTTTTATTTTTGCTAACGCTTGGCTTGGCTATAATTATCGAAGGATCGACTTATGTTAACTGCTTTTACATACCTGTCGACAAATTTGCATAATGCAAACTATTGCGTACGAGATTGCTAACACGAGTTGACACTAGATGTCGCAAAACTTATAGTTTAAAATGTTTTATTACCTAACGTCTATACACAAAGCAATATAACAACTATAAAATAAACTGTAAAATCAATCCTCTGCTAAATAAACAATATAAACTTGTTCATTTTGAACCAAATTTAATTATATAATTCAATTTATTTATATTTTCGTATACATTTATTTATGTTTCGTTATGGCATGGCGGAGATTTTTTGTTTATGTATTGTTTGTTCGCTAAAAGGTTCGCGCACGTGTACGGTTAATAAAATGTTTGACGTTTGTCGTCGAACTTCTTTGTATAATCTACCTTAACGACAGAACAAAACAAATTTAGTTCGTGCATATAGCAGTTGAACAGTTGTCAGACAAAATTCCCTTAAGAGAAAGGCTTGCAAGCAGCTGCATCCGTCGCGGCGCACGTGTCTAGGTATTTAATAGTAAAGCTACAACCCCTCTTTGAAATAACGACGACCCCCCAAACTGGAATCACGGATATATAATTCATTCCTCCACAAAGATAGTTTATAATAATAATAATAATAAAATAAATAACAAAATTATTTTGGTTTAGTTTTAATAACGACTTGATATGGTTTACTTAAATACTGTCAAGTATTCTATTAACCATTAAGTGGAAATTTTATCAACCACAGGCATCTGTCGCACGGTAGGAATTTTTTTTATGTTTTGCTTATACTATACGCTGATGATGAAAGCTAACCGATCTTTTATCAAAATAATATTAATCGATCAATCGGTTGATGCTTTCAAATACCAGTAGAGGAGAACCATCTGGTGTTTATTTGATAAACCTAAAAATATCAAATAATTGAATAATAGGTTGAACGTACTAAATCATTAAAGCTTAACGTTGTTTTAATTGAATATCGTTTACGCCTTGCGTTATTAATTATCTTATTTTTACAATTTATTTTTGAAATAGTAATGTATCCCAGCTATAATACTACAAGATTTGGTATTATTAAAAACTACAGACTCTATTAAAATTTGGAACACTGCACATCATGTGGGAATTAGAAAAATATTGTCATAAAAGCTTAATAATTAACGCTAGTTAAATATGATACACACGAATATTTTTTCACTCTCCGTTTTCAATTTTAAACCATTTTATACAGGGTGTCCCACCGAGAACGCCATCGATAGATTATAGAAAAACTGTACATGGGAAAAATTTGAAAATTTGGTAATATACTAACATCGACGGGGGTAGTTCCGCTAAAATATTTTCAAGATGGTGGCACTTCCGGTTATACCGGAAGTAGGTATCAACTTGCTTATTTTAAATGGAACACCCTATATATTATTCTATTTTTGAATTTTGCACAAAATTCTAGACACATTTTGTGTATAATGTCTTATACCTAAGTCTAACTGTTTTGGACTTATTTTAAATTTTATGTCAAAAATGACGTTTTCAGGCCTAAACAAAATTATAAAATTTTCCTATACTAATGCTTTTATTATTTAATTGGAATAGGTTTCCTTGTAGCAGGGGACCTATTTTAGTGGGCTATGTCGATATTTTGATAATAAATTAATACAGGGCGATCAAAAAAAGGATTAAAATTAAATTCAAAAACACGTCAAAAGTCATTTTTTTTAAATGCAAGCACCATGTTTTTATAACTTTATTTTATTTAGCATCAAAAATAAGGTTGACTTTGTACAAGGTTGTCTATTCAAAAAATTCATGGTTTTCGAAATATTGGCAATTTAATTTTTTTTGTTGCACAAATGCTATTGTATTTCTTTTAATATGAATGGTTATTCCTAGTTGGCCATGATGGCGTTAGAAAACAATCATCTGTCAAGGATATGTCAAACTGTTAAAAATTTTCAATAATCATGCCGGGACGCTTAAATTATACAAACGAAGATTACTTAAATTTATTTATTATTTATGGACAATGTGATAAAGTTATATTAAGAACATGTTACAGTTAACTGTACCGACTGTGAGTGTTAAAGTGCATATCGTTACCAAAGCGATAACTTTAAATGCTTGAAACACACGTGTGTCGATAAAGCCAGGTGTTCTTTCGTTGCGTGTGTAATACTGTACAAGTAATTACTTGGCTTTATCGACACACGTGTTTCAAGCATAATAAGTTATCGCTTTGATAACGATATGCACTTTAACACTCACAGTCGGTACAGTTAACTGTTGGCATTTCTTAGTTTGATACACACAGTTTGACATATCCTTGACAGATGATTGTTTTCTAACGCCATCATGGCCAACTAGGAATAACCATTCATATTAAAAGAAATCAATAGCATTTGTGCAACAAAAAAAAAATGTTAAATTGCCAATATTTCGAAAACCATGAATTTTTTGAATAGACAACCTTGTACAAAGTCAACCTTATTTTGATGCTAAATAAGATAAAATTATAAAAACATGGTGCTTGCATTTAAAAAAAATGACTTTTGACGTGTTTTTGAATTTAATTTTAATCCTTTTTTGATCGCCCTGTATTAATTTATTATCAAAATATCGACATAGCCCACTAAAATAGGTCCCTGCTACAAGGAAACCTATTCCAATTAAATAATAAAGCATTAGTATAGGAAAATTTTATAATTTTGTTTAGGCCTGAAAACGTCATTTTTGACATAAAATTTAAAATAAGTCCAAAACAGTTAGACTTAGGTATAGGACATTATACACAAAATGTGTCTATAATTTTATGCAAAATCCAAAAACGGAATAATATATAGGGTGTTCCATTTAAAATAAGCAACTTGACACCTACTTCCGGTATAACCGGAAGTGTGCACCGGTGGGGAACTCCCTGTCGATGTTAATTTTTGTACCAAATTTTCAGATTTTTCCCATGTAACTAATTTTTATTTGTAATAAATGATTTAGTTACACTTACATTCAATAACTTCTTAAACTCAATGCGCTTATTTTGTTTAAATTATAAGAAAATATAATAAAACACGATAAAAATTAAGTTTGATTCCAAGCAAAACATTTAAATCTATTCTTTCTTGTTTTGAAAGATCATTTTTATTTTCTCCATTTAAAAACACTAAGTACACTATAAAATTGTAATTATATTGAAAAATACTACCAACTAAATTGTGAACTGTATTAACTTTTGATTTAAAAAATTTAAGTTTAGTTTACAACACCTATAAATTAAGTAATGGTCGTGATAAAGCGTAGCTTTTATGGTTTTGCAGACATTGATTATAAAAGTTATTACCAGATGTACTTATCGATGCATAATATGTAACCACATCAAAATTTACAACTTTTTAATTTTAATTATAAAATCGTTTCTAATCAATATGTGAAATTTAAAATTTTTCATTTTATTTTACATTGACAGGAAATTCAAAAAAAGTTTTTCGGTGTATTACGACATAAGCAATTTATATTATTAAATGCTAAGTTGTCAACTGAAATATTTTTGTAGAAATATGAATTTTTAAAATGAGAAAAAATTTAAGAAAATTTTAACAAAAGTTAGATATTTCATAAATGTAATATCAAGAATATTAAAGAAATGGAACCCAAATATTATAGTTTAACAACATACATGCCTAATGCGCTGCTCAAATGTAACTTCTTTAATGCATGTAAAGGATCAGAAGATCACGAAAGGGAATTTATTAGATACGAATGTCACCAACATATAATTATAATTAGAACTTGAATTTGCAAACACTGTAAAAAGACAACTTTTTAATCAACCTTTTAGAGAAAAAAAACATAAATTTTAGTAGCTCACATTAAATGTTTATTAAAATTTGTTCTTGTTCGATTGTTAAAGTACATAAAGTACTGAAGTAAAAGTCAACTAATTTCTCTATAAAAACTCTATAAACTCTGTTAAAATAATAAACGTTACTACATTTTTAAAGTTTACTTGATTAATCATTTATTAATACTATTTATAAATAAATTAATATTTTGGTTTTTAATTGCATCAAGTTTAACTTCGGTTCATCTTTTAAAGACAGTTACTGTGCCGACGTAACACGTCCGAAAATGCATTTTTATTAAAGCAACTTTGTCGACAAATTTGTAAGTAGATAAGTGGATCCTTCAATTATTATAGCCAACTAAGTGTGGGCAAAAATAACAATCTTGAATCGCCTGTTGTAGAGTTCGCAAAAGATTGTACAATAACAAACAAACGCCGAAATTACTCGACAGCTATTTTGTCATTTTGGGACTCATCAGAAGTGAGAGAATTTGAGTGTAAATACTGTGTTGTCGACTCTACTTGGGGACCACATCATATTACGTTGCAACATCTAGTGTTAATCCCGTGCTCCTCTCCAAATGCGACGATATTAAATATTGGATTGTTTCTGTGAATAACAGGTCGGTGCCAAGATATCTACGAGTCAAAACGTGTCTTGTTACCAAAACGTTTATGTGCCCAAAACGTCCCGGCGCGCCCAAATACTTCTGGCAACTTAAAACGGCCTTAGAAAGTTAAAATGGCAGCGTTCAAACGTCCTAGACCGCTTTTTTCGCCTAATAAGTAGAAATTATTAATGAACATGACGATTTGACGATGTCATGCTAATTTCGATATGGAAAAGTTGAAATGAAAGTAGCATATCAGGAAAACACAAGACAAAACTATTTTGCTTCTTGCAATACGTAAAGCCTATATACAAATTCTTCTTATTATGCAGAATATTTTTGAGTTATTAAATGAATTTCAGTTCTGATTAGCTTTTTTGTTTTTCTGCATTTTCTGATTTGTTCACGTGTACCGTCCCAAAAAAAGATATCCAGCTGTGTAAGGTCAGGAGATCTTGGTGCTCACTCCATTAAAGATTCTTTCAGAGAAAATATGTACAAGATGTGGTGACAGCTAGTGTCGCTCGTGCTAACGCAGCACTTTTGAGAAGCAAGATTGTTTTTATTTCAATGCTGAGTTAGGAATAAATAATTGAAGAATCGACTAAGTAACTGCTTAAACATCTGTTGACAAGGTTGCTTTGGTGCAGTTAACATTTTGTCGACGTTGGGTGTGGCTATCCATATTCCAGATGGGATGTTTCTCCGACGAATATCTATAGTTTTTCGGTTAACAATTCAGCTTAAAAAAGAATCTGCGGATAGAATTCTGGATTGCCCAGACACATTTCCATCATATTTTAAGATAATTGTAATCGTCTGTTACAGTCCTTTTTGTCATCTTTAAAACCACCGCATTTTAAAGGTCCTTGACGTTTTTCGGAACTTATTTTCAATTTTGCTTACTGTCGAGCGACTAATTAGACGATTGGGATGTGTTTAGTTTTTTGGTCACTTCAGGCCTAAGCATACATAAATTTGATTTGTTAGAGTTTCATACAACACAATATTTATTCTACTTTATGGGTACAGTTTTTTTTTACTTTAGAAGAGTTGATATCATCGAGTATTAAAAGAAGTAGCAAACTATTCTTTTAAACTTTGCAAATTTTGTAATTTTTATTAGCGTAGTTTTTTTCGAATTATCTTTTGGATATTCTGTTGGTTACGATGTCATTAGCCTCTGGCGACAGGCAACCAAACGTATTTGTTGTAACCTTAAGCGTTTTTGTTGATATTGTACGCGTACGTAACTAAAACCCCCATTTCCGTTGTAAAGGTCCTTTGTAGCATATTTTGGGTAACTCGTTCAATCCAGCAACGTTTGGTACCGAATTATGTATGGTACGTGAACGTCAAGGTCAAAGTTAATGCATTTTCATTAAAGCAACTTTGTCGACAACTATGTAAGTAGATAAGAGATCTCTCAATTAGTATAGCCAACTAAGTGTTGGCAAAAACAACATTCTCGAATCGCCTGCTGTAAGTTTGCAGGAGATTGTACAATACAAACAAACACCGATAATCACTCGACAGCTGTTTCGTCTTTTTGTGGCTCTTCAGGAGTGAGAGAATTCGAGTGTAAGTTCATTATTATACACATCATATACGATGAATAAGTGTTGCGACATCTAGTGTCGTCCCGTGCTAAAGCGACACCTCCAAAAATGCATTTTCATTAAAGCTTTGTCGGCAGATGCATAAGTAGTTACATAAGTCGATCTTTCAATTATATCTAACTTAGTGTTGGCAAAGATAACAATCTTGAATCGTCTGCTATAAATTTGCAAGAGATTGTACAATAGCAAACGACCGCGATAATCACTTGACAGGTGTTTCGCCCTTTCGGGACTCTTCAGGAGTGACAGAACTGGAATGTAACTTTACCCAAAATTGTCTAATCGCGTGGAAGAATTGAAATGTATAATAAATTCATAAAATTATTAAATGAAATTTACGTGAACGCATCTTTGGAAATGATAACGCAATATTATAAATTGCGCGTTTAAGAATTTATCATAACGAAAAAGGAAGTTATATAATAATGCATGCGTGTAAGAAATTTTGACATAAATTCACCGAATGTAGGTATAAAGTGCACTTAACAAAAGGAAATGCGTAGCTTACGTCGGAACAACATGAATATTCAACACCAACAAACGTGCGTAAATAGTCTTGTTCCTTTCTTTACAATTGCTTTATGGAACAATGCAAATTTGATGGTAATAAAAGCCCTTTTATCTACCTTTAAATAAATTCTCGTAAGTAGTTATAACATAGTCCATTCGTTAAAAACGGGTCATAATATGTTCTTATCCCAACAACGTACCTACATCTTTACTTCGAAAGTAATTGATCTGACGTAAAAGCGTATTGCGTTACGTCGTTTATTAGAATGAACGAAAGTGTGCTGAAACATGATAACAAAGTACTTGTATGGTTGTTTTAAGTACTGCTACGCTCTGGTTTGTAATAAAACGCATTTACTCAGATAATAATAATTATATACTTATTTTTTATGCAATGCAATCTTAGATTGTTGGAAATGATTAAAATAAGAGTGTTTGTAATTACTACAGAAATTACTCTTTCCTGTTTATACAGTATCATTAAAAGTAGAAAAATCATTTTAGTTCAGTTGGGCAGGATACTAATAATAGTGCCGCGGTTCAAAAAAGTGCAAATTACATACACATATTTTAATCTTTTTCAAAAAAAAATTGCAGGTATTTCCACTCCAGCTTGTTTGTACTTTTTTTAAATTTGACATATTTTCAACTGATTTCTTTGGTTTTTTATTTCATTCACATAGCTACTACCATCAAACTTCCACAAAATTGGACAAAATTCCACATCGGATTCAGTAAGTTTGTTAATATTTTTAAATAGGAATAATAAATTACTTAGTGTGAAAGCTCGTTTGCCTTAGCCGTCTCACAAAATAAAAATCGATTTTTGATTTTTACACGAAAAAAAAAAAGCTAGCATTGCTAGCAGAACTTTACGCAACGCAAGCAGTTATTAAGATTTAAATCTGTGGGCCATGGTTACCTCAGTCTCCGCAAAAAAAATGAAATTTTTGATGTTTGCACATGAAAGAAAATACCTAGCACAGACTAGCATAAGTTGGCTAATGGAAGCACACCTTTTAATGACGGAGTTATCAAGAGTTGAAGCAAGGAATACAACAACAAACATTTAAACATTAAAGAGGTGAACTAGCACAACTAAAATAACGCTACCATACCTTTAATAACGGGGTTATTGAGGTTTGAATCTGAAGAGGCTTTAGGTTACCTTTGTGCCGTCCCACAAGAAAATATCCAATTTTTGATGTTTGCACACGAAAGAGAATAGCTAAAGCTAGCACAAGCAAGCACAACTTTTTTCATTGCTAGCACACCTTTAATAACGAAGTTATTGAGGATTGAACCTGGAGGGGCTAAGACGGCCCCAGCCATCCCAATAAAAAAATATCGAGTTTTTGATGTTGGTACACGAAAATATTTAGCACACTCTAGCACAACTTTGCTTAACGGTTGCATATCTTTAATAACGGAATTATTAAGGTTATTTATTAAATCTATGGAAACCCCCTCTCAGCTCAGCCTCCTCCAGATTAAAACCTCAATAACTCCCTTTAATAAAGTGTGCTACCGTTTCTCAAAGTTGTGCTAGACCGTGCTAGCTGTTCTCTTTCGTTTGCAAACGTCAAAACAATTTTTATGTGAGGAAACTAAGGTGACCGAGCTGTGAAGACAGCAGTTTTTTCTTTTTGTCTTTGATTTCACTTAAAATTTCAATCTCAGTGTAAAATGGCTGCTGGACTTGCGAGTAGAAAAACAGATTTTTTAGTTTTAGATGTGCCGGTTGAAAGTCATTGATAGAAACAATCTTTGTTTTGTCGCCAGTCTATTTGTGGGGAAAACATAATTTTTAGTTTTGAGGTTAACTCTCCTACAGGTTCAATTGATTTTGAAGTTCTTGGTGACGAAGGTTAAACGATGTAATAATATTATTAGTTTCAAGTAACTGATGATCCGTTGGAATTTCTTCATTATATTGTTTATATTATATCTGTATGTGCAGAAGGTAAAAAATCAGTATCGGAATTAACAAACCGATTTTTCTGAATCCATTTAGTGCCGTTGGCATTGTGGCAGCACTAAATAATGCAGAAAGATAATAAAAAGTAACTACACGGCCTGGGTTGATTCTAAACCATTTTGTTACCTCATCTTCATAAATGCAACGTCTAGTGCTTAGAGCCGGTGCGTAGAATAGAGAGGAAAACAGAGAAAAATGACTACCTCGTGCATAACTTATTAGTTCCACACATTTTGTATGTGAGACGTCTCCAACAAAAAGATGATTCCTTTAAAACTTTAGAAAATAATACACATTTGTCGAATAATTTGAAGAATATGTTCATACCAATCCATCCCTTTTGATTTAACTCTATCCAACCTCCAGACACCATACTATCTAGAAACCTCTGTAGCATACATTTCCTTGAGTAAAACAACGTGGGAGGCATATATGCACCTGCAGCAGTAAAACATATTTTTGCGGTAACGAATTTACCAAGCTCTCCTGACCTAGGGCACCAAGTAGTCGTTTATCTTTTATTTCTATACTTTTAGTAACTCCTTTAGGATTTACCGTTAGATTAGTTTTGTCAACGTTATATCTCTTCTCTGTTCCTAAGTGATATTTCTCGACTAATTATTCAAGGAGAGTACAAAATTATGTAACAAAAACTTTGTTAAATTCTTTTGCCCACCAATTGTGTCATTTTATTGATCGAGTGATCGATATTGTTCAACTAGAAACCCTCCAGGATTCTCCCATAGTTAGACCAAATAATCTTTCTTCCATGGTTTTTAAGTAATTGACAATTCTTCTTGTTCTTGAATAAAAACAGTCTTACAACAACTCAAAGTTTTTGACAATGGTATAGTTAGAGATTCATTTGCTTTATGTACCTTTTAAGCGTGGCTTAAATTTCATCTTTAATTACAGCTATAACGGCCATGACCAAGCTGTCTATTGGTCAGTTCTGCCTGTAGTGTTTTTATTTAAACACCATCTGAAAATATATAGAAAATATAATTTCATTAAAAAAATACTAACAGTGGTGCAAAATGGGGCACCCATATTAATCTAGCCTATTTTGCCCTCCCTGACCAGTTTCATACTAACGGTAAAATATATATCTTAAAAATAAATAAATAAAAATAACCCCAATTTTAATACTATAAGTTTCTGATTATGTCAGAAATTACTTTCAAATAGATGGACTACAACATAATTTTATCTAAATAGAGCACAAAAGCTGTATGTATGAGTCAAAACTTCACACGTTCTTTGCTTACGACGTATAAGTATGAACTTACAACGTCAATCACTGCCAGAGCGAACAGAATGTTTAGAATATAACTGCAGAGCTAGCGTTACCAACCTCTTTGAGATCAGTGGTACCTCATTTTGCTCGCCTATCCCGTTTTGACCGCTTTTCCATACACATTGAAATGACAAATAAGTAACATAAACAAAAACATTATTGATTTCTTTTTTTAAACTATAAATTAAGTATTTACTAAATCTGTGTGATTAAAAAGTTTTTTTTTTTAAAACTAATATTAACTTTTATTTTATGAACTTTTTTAAAAAGTTTCAATTTGTAAACTTTATTTTTAAGAAAAGAAAACACCGAAAATTTTTTGTTTTAGTATCAGGTCTTTGCTGACGATAATAGCTTCGCTACTGATACAATTTTTGGTTAAAATTTTCTGTGTAGTTTTGGTGTTTCCTTTTTTAACAGATAGATGTTGCAGATAGATTGTGGCGCCCCACGTTGTGCACGACAAAAGTTTCTTACAGGTTTGTTGTTGTTTAGGTATTAAATAAAAATAAAAAAATATATTTAATACTGAGAAAGCCGACGAGAAACCTATCCATAGCTCTGCACCGTAGCATTAAGAAAACAAAGAACGTAGTTGAAGGCTTCTAATACGACAGTGTGCGCCACCTACAGGATCCTAGGACTTAAGAAAATTAAAATAAACATACTTGTAGAAAAAGAACAGCGAGACATCAACAATTTCAAAATAATAAAAACAGTATACAGATTATCACAGTTAATAGATCAATAACAGTCTGATAATATAAAATTTAAATTGAGAATAGACTTCACAAGTTCATTTAAGCTTCCCACACAAAAACTAAATAACTAATAACACGTAGTGACACATATACTAACAGGTTTTTGTACTTTAGAGATATATGGGCTGTGTATCAAGCATACATCAAACTTTAATATTAGTATTACAAAAAAACAAATGGGTTGACAATTACAATGTTTCATACATGCGTATTATGTATATGTAATTAAAAGAAAAAGACCAGAAGAAACATCCGGTGAGTTTGAAAAATGGGAACAAGAACAAATAGTTTTTCAAAAAATAAAAAACAGTTAGATCTCCAATAAAAGTGAGTAACAACAAAAATATTAAAATACAAGCAGATATTCAAACGCAAAACGAACAAGAAGAGGCTGAAAAACTAAAAATGTAACATATATTAGAAAAATTGGAAGAATGGAAACAAGAAATAAAAGAAGACGCTAGAAAAAACATGAAAATGTTAAAAGATGAATTTCAGAAAAATTAGATGAAATCAAAGAGTTGAGAGAGAAACTAGAAAAAGCGACATAGAATGGAAAATGATGAAAGTTGAAAATGAAGAATTGAAAATAAGAATAGGAAAATGGAAGACCAGCTTGAAAAACAAGAAAGAGAGAAAAGGAAGTTAAATATAGTATCAAGGGAATTGAAATCGATAATGCAGAAGTCAAAGATACGATCGAAAAAATCATGGAAGAAAACATTGAGTAAAACCAGAAATTGTAGAAGCTTTTAAGATAGGAAGAGCCAAGGAAAAGCGTATGCAAATAAAACAGTGTTAGTTAAAATCAAATCGTGGGCAAATAAGATGGAAATAATGAAGAAGAAACACGCTTTAAAAGGAACAAGAATTACAATAGAAAATGACTTAACAATAAAAGAAAGAGAGATTCAAGGAGAAATCAAGAAGTTTGCCGAAAAAGAAAAATACGAAGGAAAAAAATCAGAATAGGATACCAGAAAATGTGGAATAACAACACACTATATATATGGAATGACAAAGAGAAGGAGATTCAAACAGAAATTCCAAAGACACAGACAAAAACTGATAAACAAAACCCAAAGACGGTCTAACGGTAACAAAAATGGCGTAGAAAATGGTAAAAGATTGTGGAAATTAGGAACATGGAACATAAGAAGCTTAAATGGAAAGGAAATAGAATTGGAAGAAGAATTCGAAACAGCAAACCTGAACATATTAGGAATAACAGAAACAAAAAAAGGGAAAAGGCGTAACAACACTGGAGAAGGGCAATATACTCATATACAGCGGAGTGGATGAAAAGGAACGAGCGGCTGCAAGAGTAGGGTACGCTAAACAACAAACTAGAACGGTAATTGTAACTTACGGACCGGATGAAAATGAAAAGTGGTGGTGAAAGATAGATACTGGCAAGAACTAACTGAAGTAACAGATAGAGCAAAAGGAAAAGTTTACTTAGTTGGTGATTTTAATAGCAGAATAGGAAAACAAGACAGCATTTACAAGGAAGTTGTAGGAAAGTTTGGAGAAGAACACCGAAACAATAATGGTACAAGACTGCTAGATTTCTGTTTAATACAAAATATGGTCATAACTAACACATGGAACAAACATAAAAGTATACATACCTATACCAGAGAAGTAACCAGTAGATCTGAGAAGTCAATAATAGATTACATAATTGTGGAAAACAAAACAAGAAACAAATACTGGATTGCAGAGTAAAGAGAGGTCCTGAGATAAATAGCGACCACTTTTAGTAGTAGCAAAAATAAAGGATACAATGAACGAAGATATAAAAGGAATGAAGTGTACTAAGAGGGAAGAATTTGTAAAATAAAAACGTATAAATTGAACGAAGAAGAAGTAGGAATAAAATATGCACAATTAGTAACAGAAAAGCTAGATCAGAGTGTAGAAAAGTTAGAAGAAAAGACAGTAGAACAAATATGGACAATACTTAAAGAAACGCTTATAGGCACTGCCATCGACGTTTGTGGAACAAGCAAAATAACAAACCTAAGAAAACAAACAGTATGGTGGACTACGAAAATAAAAATCTAGATCAAAAGAAAAAGAGAGCTTGGGAAAACTACTTAACAAACAAGACGAATACAAACTATGAGATATATAAGCAAGAAAGGAAGCATGTTAAAAATTAGTAAGTGAGTCAAAAACAGTTGGGAAGAATTTGGGAAGAAATTAGAAAACAACAGTAAAGGCAACCAAAAGTTATTCTATAAAGTAGTAAAGAAAATAAAACAAAATAGGAATAGTGATGAAAGGTACGTGAAAAACAAAAAATGGGAAATATTGAGCGAAGATACACTAGTAATGAATAGATGGAAAGAATATGTTCAAGAGTTGCTAAACAGTGCAGGGGATAGAGGAGACTGAAGAAAGCATCCCAAGTGTACAGCAAGAAGAAGATGACGATGACTATATAGAAATGGGGGAGCTAAATGAAACATTAAAATGGTTAAAAACGGTAAGGCATCAGGTGTAGATAATGTAAACGCAGAGATGATAAAAAAAATGGGTGAAAAGGGCGCATCTACTATTGTATGTATATAATAGAGTGTGGAGAGGAGAATGCATACCAAAAGATTGGGAAGTAGCTTTAATTACGCCAATACATAAAAAGTGATACCAAGGAGTGCAACAGTTACAGAGGAATTTCTTTGCTATGTAGTGCATTAAAAGTATTTGAGAAAATTTTGGATAATCGTCTTAGGGAAGAAGTTGAGATGAATTTAAACGAAGAGCAGAGCGCTTTTAGAAAGGGTAGGAGTGTGCACGATCACATATTTACAGTCAGGCAGATTATCGACAAAACATTAAACAAGGCCGTAATGCAGTATTAGCTTTATTGATTTAGTTAAAGCGTTTGACAAGGTACCTAGAATTAGAGTTTGGGACAGTTTAAAGAAAAGAGGTGTAAATCGGCAACTAATCAGAGCGATCCAGAATCTATATAGCAACACAGTTAATATAGTTATTAGCAGAAACAGAAGATCGGAAGCCTTTCTAACGACTGATGGATTGAGACAGGTGGAGGTTTGAGCCCATTTCTGTTTATAATCTATATAGATGACATTATAAATATTTGTACAAGCAATGCAAAAAATTTAGGATAGGCTATAAGAATCTACAGGAAATGAAAATATCAGAAGCAGTGTTTGCTGATGACATAATGATAATCGGATCAAACGAGTCGGAACTAGAAGAGAATTTAGAAGTATGGAATAAGACACTAATAGAATTTGGAATGGAAATGAATAAAGACAAAACACAAGTAATGGCAATAGGAGACCAACAAAGCTTAAACATTAAAGTAGACGGAAAACAAATCAAACAAGTCAGCTCATATTCATACCTTGGAGTGGAAATAGAAAACACAGGAGGACAAGAAAACGAAATTAACAACAGGATAAGGAAAGTTACCAACACATATTATGCTATCAATAAGTGTATTATAAGCAAAAGGAAGTGTCGTACAAGACCAAAATTAATGTATACAAAGTGGTATATAGACCTATACTAACATACGGCTGTGAATCGTGGATACTAACAAACCGACAAAAAATAAGATACAAGCAACTGAGATGAAGTATCTCCGTAGAGTAAAAGGAGTCACAAGAAGAGATAAAATTAAAAATACTAAAATACGACATGACTTAGGATTGACATCAATAACAGAATATATAGAACAAAGACAGTTAGCATGGTGGGGACATCTACAAAGGATGGATAAGACGAGACCAGTTAAAAAAGTATGGGAAGCTAGAACAGAAAATAAAAAGAAAAAAAGGAAGACCAAAAAGACATGGGATAAAGTAATAGAAGAAATATTGGATAGCAGAGGATGTAACTGAGAGAAGCACAAATAAAAACATATGACAAAAAGGAGTGGACTAAATTTACATATACACTGAAGTGAATTAGAAAAGTAAAATTTATAGTGACAGATGATGTGTTAAAATTAAAACTTATTTGGAAGCATATCATGACAGTTTTACAATAACGTTATATAATCATTACATAAGACTGGACTAGACTAATAATCTGTGTGATATCGGATAGCTTTCCTAGAGCAGGGACCCAGTTGCTGGTGACGAAGAAAGCACCAGGTCAAACTTCCATACATTAAAGTGGGGTGTATATCTACCCACAATTAAGTTTTAATTCTAATTCTCAACGTTGACGCTGACGTTCACTCTACCATAATACAATTTGGTAGTAGACAATTATTTGAGGAGGAATTCTATACTAGAAAATTACTTTGGGCTTTTAGAGAAAAGTTCTGTAAAATCTCAAAATGGCAATGATAGCCATATACCGGTTGATTACTGAGGTAACACTTAATTTACGGCGTTCACCAAACGTTGCTAGATTAAACAAGTCCCCCAAAATATGCTATAAAAACTTACAAAAACAACTAATGGCAACCTACCAAACTTTAGAACGGAAATAGGACTTTAGTTACATATCCGTACAATATCAACAAAAACGCTGTACGGTTATCAACAAATACGTTTGGTTGCCTGTCGACAGAGACTAATGGCATCGTAACCAACAGAATATCCAAAAACTACGCTAATAAATAGTACCGTCACATATTCATTTGATTGTTTGCAAAGTTTAAAAGAATAATTTGCTACTTCTTTTAATACTCGATGATATCAACTCTCTTAAAGTAAAAGGAACAGTACCCATAAAGTATCGCTAAATAGCTAATTTTTTAACGGAAACTCAGCAAAATCAAAATTTTATTTATGCTTAGGCCTCGTGACAAAAACTGAACGCATCCCAATCGTCCAATTAGTTGCTCGACAGTCAGCAAAATTGAAGATAAGTTCCGAAAAACGTCAAGGATCTCTAAAATGTGGTGGTCTTGACGACAAAGCTGACTGCATCGGACGATTACAATTATCTTAAAATATGATAGAAATGTGTCTTGGCAATCCAGAATTCTATTGGCCGTTTATTTTTTAAAGTGAATGGTTAACTTGATAAACTATAGATATTCGTCGGAGGAAACATACCATCTGGAATATGAACAGCCACACTCAACATATAGACAAAAATGTTAGAACGTGAACCAAAGCAACTCTTGTCAGCATGTTTAAGCAGTTACTTAGTCAATTCTTTAATTATTTATTTCTAACTAAGCTATTGACATAAAAACAATCTTGCCAAAAGGCAAAGTACTCACATATCTGTCACAAGTTGCTTTGATGAAGATTGCTTCTCAAAAGTGCTGCTGCGTTAGCACGAGCGATTACCTAGATGTCAACAACATCTTGTTCACAGTATTTTCTTTGAAAGAATCTTACTAGTGTAAGATACCTGCAGTTTTCGGAAGACTTTTAGTATTGTGTAGAATTGTTTTCAACATGTAGTTAGCCGCTAATGTAGTTAAAAATTTTTGAATACAAAAAGTTTCTATGGTTGTCGGATTGAAAGAAGAGGATTAATAGAGTGAGCACCAGGATCTCATGACCTTACACAGCTGGATATCTTTTTTGGAACTGTACACGTGAACAAATCAGAAAATGCAAAAAAGCAAAAATCTAATCAAAACCGAAATTTGTTTACTAACTCAAAATATCCTGCATAATGAGAAGAATTTGTACAGAGGCTTGCGTATTGCAATAGTTGGTTTTCTATTGTTTTCGATATTTTTCATTTTAAAGCTTTTAGGATATCGAAAATTAGCATGACATAATAATTTGTGGCTGATTATTAGGCGCAGCAAACATAGCGGTAATAGAACGCTCTTGGCGCCGCCGCTGTTTTAACGCCGTTTCCTTTTAAGCGCCGGGATGCTTCAAGAATATCTAAACGTTTTGGTAGACAGGACGTTTCTGCCTCGTAGATTATCTTAGAAGCCGACCTATTCACAGAAAACAATCCAATATTTAACATAGACGCATTTTCCATTTGTTTTTGTATGAGCTTCTGAATATTTATAAGGTCTAATTACTACAATAATGTTATCTTTAGTTTTATTGTACTCTTGTAATTGCTTTTCTGCTGCACATTACTAAATGAAAGACAATTATTTAATGCTAAATATAAACGGTTTTTATAAACAGTCTACATTATAAGAAATTAAAAGCACTTCTAGTTCAACGCCCAAATTTAACATGCGCTTTTTGGAACAAATGATAAACCCAGAGGTGGAGCAATTTGAAAATACATCTATACAAATACATTATCTTTGTTATTCAATTTACACATTTTCTTTGAGTTTCCGCAACAAGGATAGTTTTTGAACTTCTTTTGATTTTGTATTAAGCCGAAATTCTCATGAATTGGTCATACAAGTACTTATTAAATTGAAGAAGCACAATAAACACACATTTCTCTTTCTTTCCTGATCATCACAAAATTAAAAAAATTATGTCATTATTTGTTTGTGGAAATTAAAAAGTTAATACATAATTAACATATAGAAGTAATGTCGCAAAACATCCATCCATTTGGGTCGTGGCGCCAAAATATCCTATAGCTGAAATGATTTTAGCGTCCTAAACGTCTTCGTGCAAAAATCGGCGGTGAACAAATCGGCGTGTGCTAAAACGTCCCATTTTTGCGGAAGCAAAACACTAGAAGCTGAAATTTAACATTCACGATTTTTAGATCAAGAATGATTTCGTAATAAGACACCATATTTGTTTTCCCAAATTTAAATTATGATATTATCATCTTAGAAATATTTCTTACCAAAAGCTTACGGAATATTGCCGTAAATCCAGGTATTGCTTCATTGTAGTATCTTTAAGAAGTTTCAATAAACATTTTAATTAATATATCGATTCTGGAATTTTTGATTGATTTTTAACCAGCTCCATTTGTTAATTTAGTGTCCGTTTTACCATACGAAAATTTTGGGTGTGTTCATCAAATCCAGTTCAAAAATCTGAATTTTAGTCTTCGTAGCGGATATTAGCGAAGTTAGCTAAAGAAACCCTATTGAAAAGCGATGATGTGAAGGAAATCAGTGTTGAGCAATTTTACGCGATAATAGTGTTAATCAGATCCAGTCCAGAATTTAAGTTTTTATTATGGATTTACAATTTCATCTGATAAACGTAACAAGGTAAAGTCAAAACATCCATCCATTTGGGTCGTAGTGCCAAAAAGTCCTAGAGTCAATATGGTGATGCCAAACGTCCTTTTCTGCGAAGCAACACTTAGCTGAAATTCAACGTCACATTTTTAGACAAGAGTGATTTCATAATAAAACACTTTATTTTGGTTTCCCAATTTAAATCCAATATTGACAACTATATGTTTATCTTTACAATATTTTCTCTACCAAAGCTTAGTGTATATTGCCGGAAGCCACGTATTGCTTCAGTGTATTATCTTTGACAATTTTCAATAAACATATAAACTAATATATCGATTCTGAATTTTGGATTGATTTTCAACCAGCCTCATTTGTTGATTTAGAATTCGTTTTACCATACAAAATTCAGAGTGTGTTCATCAGATCCAGTCCAAAATTGGAGATTTTTATTATGGATTCTCGAGTGACGATATTACCAAAATTAGTTAAAGCAAAGTTCCATTAGAAAATGATAATGTAAATGAAGTTTGAGTTAACTTTACTCCCATAAGTTTTTTTTTGAAATTTCAATGACATTTTTACTAATCCCAAAAAAATTACTGCATGTAAACATGTTACAGTGTAAGTAGCGGCTATTTTCTTTTCATGTGCTGCGTCAAAAGCACCTGTGCATAATTCTACCCATGCAAAGTGCTTGCTAAAGAAGGTAAACTTATAATTAAAAGATAACGATAATTCTAATCTTCTGTATAGCAAAATTAGATGTTAATCAGTAAATAAATAAATTAATCTACTTGAAGTCTATGAGAGACCATGTTACCATATTACTAAAATCGTACTATTTATTGTTGATATTGAAAAATTATGCATTACTTGTAATCCAAAATATAATATCTTTTGTTGAATTGGCAATTATATCGAATTAATTCAAAAATTCTGAGTGCTTTCGTATTGCAATGCCCAGAAGAATAAGTGTACTCGACATTTAATTAAAAAACATGAAAATGTTATATATAAATTACCAAAAGATTGTTTTAATTTAAATAAAATTTTGCAAATTCCTCCATACTTGACTCTACTTTTCAGATGTGAAAAATTTTATTAACTGTACTTTAAATTTTTTTTAAGATTGTTTCTTTAAGAAAAGCATTAAAATATTGCATATTCAGCGTCATGTTGTAACATCACTACCATAATAACGGAAGTAATAATTTAACAAAAATTACTTTCATAATTGCATGAAACTGATCTCATATTGTTTTTTTATTCTTTATGTGAATTTCTGCCAGAAATAATTGAGTTGACAAACTACTGTACACTCATGAAATTTAAAACTTGGACACCACAATTTCTGTAAACAAAAGTTTGCACATTGTGAAGCGGGCTTAAGGGTATCATTTACAATTCTAACAGCAGGTAGTCTCAGCAGGGGTTATCTTATAGAAGGACTGTAGAATGAATCATTACACTAAGCACGTTTTAGAAAATAGGTAATTTACGTTGCTTACTTAATTTTTTCTTTAAAGAATATATTTGAAGGTATCGCTAATTAAACACCATAGCTCGATTAATTATCGAATCAAAATTTTGTTTAGGAAATGTTTACAAAATAAAATTAGAAATAATTTTGATTTAAAAACGTCTACAAGCAATAACTTTTAAATTAAATCAAAAACTAAACATGGTTATTTGGGTTGACTGATTATTACTTATTTTTAAATAAATCTAACCTACTAATTATTGTAAGTTATTAAAAAATCATTAAACTCTCTATTCATAATATTTAGTCCTTACAAAATGTATATTTTATGACGTTTCATTTTTTCTGTAGTTAATATAAAAGTGAAAATAAAAACTAAGGCAATTCTTATTGTCAACGTATATATTTAGTTTTTGACAAGAATTTATTACATAATTATAATTAAGATACCAAGTTATAGTTTAAAATTAAATGAAAACTTTTTTTTTAAATAAAGGTATTACTATATAAATAAATATAAGAAATCAATAATGGGTGTGACCTCCATTATTATTGATACATTCTTGGAGGCGTCTGCTCATTGACGCTATCAAGGTATCAATATAATTAATATTAATCGTTTCCCATGCGGTATCAATGGCTGCAATTAGTGCATTACGGTTTACTGGTATAAAATTTGGCCCTTGTTGTCTTCGGATAACAGCAAGTATTCGAGCCCAAACATTTTCGATAATGTTAAAATCTGGGCTTTTGCTGGCCAGGTAACAGCTCCAAGTTATTTGTTTGTATCCAGTTGCGCACAACCTGCGAAGTATAGGGTCATCATACCCGATAGTTAATTATCGAATGTTCCAAGAAAATATGTGTAAATAGTAATGGAATCTACTAACGTAACGTTAAGTCGTTAATTATAGTTACATAACTTCTCCTTTCATAAGATATAGTTCATATTAATAAAAAAAAAAAATAATTAGTAGGTTAGATTTATTTAAAAATAAGTAATAATCAGTCAACCCAATAACCATGTTTAGTTTTTTTGATTTAATTTAAAAGTTATTGCTTGTAGACGTTTTTTAAATCAAAATTATTTCTAATTTTATTTTGTAAACATTTCCTAAACAAAATTTTGATTCGATAATTAATCGAGCTATGGTGTTTAATTAGCGATACCTTCAAATATATTCTTTAAAGAAAAAATTAAGTAAGCAACGTAAATTACCTATTTTCAAAACGTGCTTAGTGTAATGATTCATTCTACAGTCCTTCTATAAGATAACCCCTGCTGAGACTACCTGCTGTTAGAATTGTAAATGATACCCTTAAGCCTGCTTCACAATGTGCAAACTTTGTTTACAGAAATTGTGGTGTCCAAGTTTTAAATTTCATGAGTGTACATATAATATAGAAATGTAAAGAATGATAGGTCAGATGTTCAACTAGCACATTTTCCTATATAATTAAAATTATAATAAGAAACGCGCCAAAGTTTCTGGCATGTAACATTCTGTATGTAATCAGTTAAAGTTAAAATAAAATACATCGTAGAACGCAAATGATGCAGAGAAATTGATATTCGTCAGAAAAAACGTTAAACGTTGACTTTGGGAGTTTTTCGCTATTATTAGTTATTTCTATGAGCAACCTTCACTCAGAACTTGGATATTTGTTGGTAACTAATCCAGACCATTCAACAAAACAAATCTGAAAGCAGCAACTAGCGTTTAAACAGTAGTTCACTTTTCAAGCTTTACACGCTGACAAGTTTTTCTATATTATTAAACATTTCAGCGAGCAACTTACTCAGAACTTGGTTATTTATTAGCAACTGATTCAGACTATCTACTAAAATCAAAGCATCAACAAGCATTTTAAAGGTAGTTCACTCTTGTTGAATTAAACGCTGACAAGTTTTTCGCTATTACTAATTATTTTTGCGTTTAACTCATTTAGAACTTAATATTTACTAGAACTAATTCACACCATTCACTAAAATCAATCAGCAGCAACCAGCATTTAAAAAATAGTTCACTCTTGACGATTTGCACACTGACAAGTTTTTTTATATTGTAAGATATTTTTGCGAATAACTCACTCAGAACTTGAATATTTGTTAGCAACTAATTCATACCATCCACTAAGATTAAACTCAAAGCAGCAACTAGCATTTTGAGGGTAGATTAACTCCGTACAACGGGTTTGTACACTGACAAGTGTTAAGCAGCAAATTATTCAATTTTTTGTTACATTTACTTATTTTGTTATAAACAATTGTTCCGCTAGCAACCTTTCTTTTAACGTAAACTTGTAAAAACCGATAGAGCAACTAACTTCAATTTTTCTTTGGGAACGTTTTTAGCAACTATCAGAGCTTTGACTAATAGTATTATTAATTGTAATCAATTCCGCCACTTTGTTTCGCTTATGTTACTAAGTCTGAATTATAATACTCAATATCTCACTCGTCATCTCAGTGACAGAAATCAACATTAAAATTTTTTGTAGAAACTATGCCTATCGATGTATATTTAATTGATTTTCAAAAAGAAACCAAAACTAACACAAAACCGTCAATCACTTCGACTGTAATATTTTGTGCTATACGTGGTCTAACTTTCAGAGGTAAAAAAATATGAAGGTGTTTTTGAACATTTGGTCAAACCACACAAACTAAAAATTGTTGCTGGTGGCCAAATTTGGAAGAACGTGAAAAATGATACTTACTCAGCCGACTTAAAGATTGAACGTGGATATGGTATCTTGAGAGCAGTGACATGTCGGACATTGTTTACAATAAAGAAGTGATGATGGTTCTTGAGAAATTTCTCACAAGCCGTTGACTGCTGCTGGATGTCAATATATCCCCGGCGAGATGTTTCCCATTGGGTATACAGGCTTCTTATATATCGTATATTGTCAAGAATTTTTCTGGGCATACTACGTATGACACCGTATATCTCAAGTTTTCTGGGCATACTACGTATAAATAGAATAAATAGAAATTTCTACATTTTTTTTGAGTTGACTGCTATGGATGATATATCCCCGGCAGAGGTGTTTCCATAGGGTATATAAACTGCTTATATGTCGTATACTGTGAAACCGTTGTAAAACTGTAAATTCTTTTGCAATAGTAAATAACTCGAGCTTTTTTAATGATTTCGGCAAAAGTATATGCAAAAGAAGTGTTTTGCAAAAATAGTACAATGCACTTGTTGTTTGCTTTTAATACAATCTATTTTTTCCTTACATTTTCAGTCAAAACGGCAAACGGAAAATGATGTTGGTCCATCCTTGTTGTCACCCTAGGACGGGTATTGAGCTGTTCGTTGTGATCAAAAAATTTTAGAAACATCAAAAAGTTGACCTTAATTGTAGACTAGTGAACAGGCGATAGAGTTTCAGAAAAAAATCCGTGGTTGGAAGGCAAAGATGGGAAACTAGGACGCAATTTCAAAAGCCCAGTGTCGATGGTAAAGTTCAAATCTCGCCTGAGTGGGTAGACTTTGAAATCATGGCTGCAAGAAGTAATAGAAAGAATCAACTGGCTTCTTTAAAGATTAAAATCAAACAGCACTAAGAAAACAAATCGCACATGTTTGTGGAGAACATCTTCAAAAAGGGCGAAGAAAAGCTTTTGAAAAATCTGTTTAAGTAAGCATCTGAAAAAGTAATAGACGGCAACGCGCGACTTTTTGAAACTCTGTATTGTTAAGCAAAGAATCACTCCCTTCCTGCAATTTGAAAATTCATTATAATGATGGACGAATCAACCACGCTGAGCGCTAAGTGCAGTTTAATTGTATACATTTTGCCACGATTTGATGCAGAAGTTCCATTGTAGCATTCTTAGATTTGATTAAGCTGGATGGACAAGATGTGGAAACTATTGAAAAAACCCTTTGGTCGTGCTTAGAACATCTAAGAATATCAAAGTCGTTTGCATTGAAGAATTGGATTGCGTTTGCAAACAATGGTGTGAGTGTGATGACAGGGAAGAAAGCTGGAGTCGCTGTAAAATTATGTAAGAAGATACCACATCTTTTCGTATGGCATTGTTTTCATGTCATCGTGTCAAACTTTCAGTGAAGGACGTTATAAAAAACTGTACTGGTGTTTCCCGCGCCCAGAGTTTCATGGACAAACTCTAAGCTCATTATCATTAAAGCTCTAAAAATTCAAAGAGCCTAGAAGAAGCTTGCATAGAGGTGAGCATTGAAATGAAGAAAATATGTCGTATCTTGCATGTACGTTAATCGGTAAGTAGTTTCTGAACTCCTACAGTAATTGGGCTAAAAGAAAATTAGAATCGTCCTCTTTCCTAAAAAAACTTGGACTCTTCTAACACGTTCTTGGAACTTGGAATGTTATCTTACATTCTTAAATCCAGGAAAACAACTCTTATGCTCGCCCAATCGGAGATACGTATAACTATTAAGATTTTGGAAAACCCGAAGACTGAATCTGGTAAAAAAAGACAGAAGTAGCAGAGACCATTTAAAACAAAGTCCATTAAAGTGTCGAGATTACAATAAAAAAATCGGCAGGTTGCAATTCTTGCAAATTTAGTTGACAGAATTCAAATCTTATATAATTAAACAAAGGATTCGTTTTCTATATTTCAATACAATTCCTTAAACCTATCCAACTGTTCCCCCATATTTCCCTCTCCCTATTGTTTCAATATTTTTCTTTCTTCCCGTTCCATTCTTTTTCTTCGTTCCACTACCTTCTTCATCTATTGTATCCCTTTTCCCTTTCCCCCAATAACCTCTTCAATCCATTTCTTCTGGTCTCAGCTCTTCACATTTTTCCATCATATGTTTGATATTCTTCCACTCTCCCCTACACAATCTACATACCCCTCTTATCCTCTCTTCCAGTATTTGTTTTCCTGTTCTTCGTTTTCTGTCCTAAACCTTGCTATTAACCTTTTTTCTTCTAACCCTTTTCCCGGTGTCAAGTACTTCGGTATTTTTTTCGCGATTATTTCCTTGTATTTTCCATTATATTTCCCTTCTTCTATTTTTGTCTTCTTTCCTGTTTGTGTATCCTTATCCCGTCTTATTATCTCCTCTACTAAACTTCTTCCCTCCCCTCTTATTCTCTTTATCTCTTCTCTCGCTAACCACCTCTTTGATAATATTTCTTTCTTGCCCATGTATAATTTTTGCATTTCTACCTCTTTCCAACATTCATATAGTATCTCTTTTTCCTTCCTGTTTTCCATCTCTTCTTCATACTTCATCGCTCTTTTTCCTGTTTGTATTCTTATCTTTTCTAGTTTTATCTTTTCTTTTACAATATATCCGGTGTCTCCTTTTCCAGTCCCAATGTTCCACTTCCAATATTTTTCCTGAATCTTCTCTAGTTCCTCCCATTCCTTCCATCCCCAAATCTCTGCTCCATACATCATAACGCTGTTTACTAATCTCTCAAAAACCCATCTTCTTTTCTCTATATCTTTTCCAAAAGTTTTTTTCCTAGCCCCATTTCCCTTCTATTTCCCTTCTGTCTGAGTTCTCTTATTTGGTCTCCATCCTTGTTGTCGTATCACATACCTTAAATATCTGTATTTGTCCACACTCTCAATTTTTTCCTCTTTCCACCACCATTTCACTTTCTTTCGTCTTCTTTTTCTTTTTTAAATTCCATTATTTTTGTTTTCGGTACATTTACTTGAAGTTTTCTTTTTCTAAGAATTTTTTATTACTTTGATCATCTTTTTATCTCTTCTTTGTTTTCGCTAAGGCGACAATATCGTCGGCATATGCCAACACCCATACCTTTTTCACCCTATTACGATCTCTCCCACCTGACGTTTTTCCAATTCCTCTTCTAAATCGCTTAAATAGATTGCAAACAGACACGGACTTAACGGACATCCCTGCTTTAGTCCCTTCTCCGTCCAAAATTCTCCTCCTAACCTTTTTCCCACTTTCGATCTACATTTCGTCTCCTCGTAAACTTCCTCTATTGCGCCATTTATGTCGTTTTTATCCCCATTCTCCACATTTTTTTCTATAGTGTTTCTCTGTCCACTTTATCGAATGCTGCCTTTATGTCCATAAACAAACTCTTTTTTTATTCCTATCTCCCTGTCAATTATTGGCTTCAAAATAAAAAATATTGTCCCTTTCCCTTTTCTGAAACCATTTTGCCAGTCTGGTATTAATCTCTTTCCTTCAACTCTTTCTCTAACCTTTTTCTTATTATTTCTGCATATATATATATATATATATATATATATATTATATATATCTTATACCTATGTTCACTATGCTTACCCCTCTGTAGTTTTGCACATATGTCCTGCCTCCTCCATTGTATACTGGACATATAATTGCTTTCTTCCACTTTTTAGGTATTTCCTCTCCTGTCCATATTCTTTCAAAAAGGTTTCTTAATTTTTTCCCTTGTTTTTTCCCCGTATATTTCCATTGTTTTCCTTGTGTTCTATCTCTTCCTCATGCCTTTTCTTTTGAGTTTAACTATTGCTTTCCCCATTTCCTCTTTGTCTATGCTCCCCCCTCTGTTTCTTACTTTTCTATTCCCATACTCTTTTTTTCTATCTCTTTCTTTCCTCCTCATACAATGTTCTTCTTATTTCTCTACTTCTATTCTAGCTTCCTTGCTTTTTCTTTTTTCTCCTTTTGTTTACAAACTCCCATGCTTGTCTTTCATTTTTTATTTTTCCTATCCACTTCTCCATCTGGTTTTTATATTTCTCTTTTGCTCTTGTACATCTTTCTTTAAAATTAGCTTTAATATTTTTGAATTCCTCTATTTCTATCCTGCCCTTTTCTCCATTTCCTTCTTCCTTTCCTCAACTCTCTTTTCCCGATCTCACATTCCCAATTCCACCAAAATTTTCCTTTCCCTACTTCTTTTCTTTTTCCTACTCGATACTAGATGTCGCAAAACTTATAGTTCAATTAATTAAATAATACAAATGTGATAAGCAAATTTTTAAAAGAAAATTTCTTTCATTATATAGGTGATTGACAAAATATTCAAAACAGTAACCGATGATGAAGATATAAGGTGAAGTTAAAAGAGTGGCACACCGATTTGGTTTATCTGATGAATTCGAAAGTATAGTGAACTTCCGTAAACGAAATGCTTCTTCTAATCTCTTTGAAACGCTGAGCATACTTCCAACAACAACATCTCATTGTGAAAGGGTGATTTCCGATATAAATCTCACATTAACTGATTTGAGGGCTGGACTAACTATTGAAAATGTGGCAGATTTGATGTTTATCTCCATGAATGGCCATCCAGTTGTAAGCTTTAATCCGTGACCATACGTAAAAGTTTGGCTGGGAGACCACCGATTGGCATTTTAGCTCTTCGTGGTAAAGCTCGCCAAGAAAAAAACAAGAAAGAAGATGCGTTCCGCAAATAATTTTTTGTCGATATATTTTATCGATTTTTATAATTTTTTATAGATACTTGGTTGAAAAATGATACAGGGTGTAAACGGAATTGTCGTAGAGGATGAAGGGGTAAGATGACGAATTTTATTTACTTCCGTTATATCGTCTATTAATATTACCTCTTACGTTCCACTGTATAAACTCTGAGATACGTCATGTTTCTTGTAGTGGTGTACAGAAGTAAAACTGAATGCATGTTTGTGATCATTGTGAAAGAGATTAATCTTATTTTGGCATTTCTAATAATTCTCTTTTCTTTCTTCATCTTATCCACCTGGTTGCCTCATCTTACCCGCATGTGAGGGTGAGATGACCATTTTGACATGAATGTAAAAAAATGTAGGTAGGTTTTTAAATAATTAAGTAACGTAAAGAACTCTTTAAATCTAAATGTACAACGATGAAAAAGAAGATATTATGATGAATTCAACTGGAGAAAACACTATAATAAGCTTATTGTTGTCATCTTACGTTGTACATTGTTTCTGTTTTCAATACATGTAATATAAAAATTAAGTTATTATAATTAAGAAAATTAGATTTTTATTTGTTGAGTAGTGTCTTCCCCCACAAGTTGGGTAAAATTGGGTATATGGTGGTTCAAAACGGGGTACAATACAATACACCGATTTCCTTAAAAAATAAATACTTTATTTCAATAAAGAATAACAAAATAAAACAAAAAAATATTATTCAATCTCTGATGAACTAGTTTCAAGTCTCTCTTTATTAATGGCCATACGCTTTTTAAGTGGTCTGGTTTTCTTTGGTTCTTCATTTAAAATTTTTCTTTACCTTGGCTTTTTGTTTTTTAGATATGCTGTTCAAAAGTTCGTTTGTATATGGCGTATCTGTTAGATGACTGTCTTCCTCCGTTTTTTACCTTTTGTGTTTTGTGGTTTCCGTTCAGCTTGTGGAAGGCTGATATTGTCACTTGGACTAACCTACAAATATTTCAGTAAAGTAGCATCTTTTATTGTATCATCTAGGCAAACTGTAGGTTTATCATCATTATCATTCCTGTTTACTATAAAACTTCCTGATGTACCTGGAGTCTCTCCCACTGAAACTCTTGCTTGCTTGGGAGATGGAGTGCGATGTTTTCTCCTTCCGATTCTGAATGGATTTTGTATATCAAGAGGGTGTAAACATCCATTTCTCAAATACATTAGGATCTAGAGGAAAATTCCTGTTTATTTAAATCCGTGAACCGCTGATTAAACTGATGCGCTTTTGAATGTTCCGTCATAGTTTTCCAATTTGATAAATGGTTATGGGTTTTCCAAAATGTAATTTGCATCATTTTTAAGCTTCATCTGAATAGTATTAACTAAGACGAGTCATAAATGCTACATCAAATGGTGGCATTCTGTGTGTAGTGTGCGGAGAAAAGCACAGAAGAATAACATACTTTTCTCTTGCCATATTAATCAACTGTATATTTTTTGTATAAAATATGTCAGCTTTTCCGTCAAGAAGAATCAATGAGTTTCTTCTGTGACTGTTTTGTAAAATCTATAAATCTTCGAAACCATCTTACCAAAATATCTTTCTGCATCCAACCAGTAGGATAAAATTCGGCTGTGCTACCAAGTGGAGTATTATCTAATAATTTTACTTTAGCTCTAACTCTAGGAAATACAAACATTGTGGGCATAAAATTTCCAGATGCGCTTATTCAAGTTTCGAGTGTCTCTCGTTCTGCTGAAACTAAACCACCAACTTGTCTTTTCTCTGGTAATCTTAAAACACGAAATAATTTTTTTGAAACTGTTGTTTTCTAGTTTTATCAACATTCCAAATCCTGTCTGGGCTAAATTTATATCTATCATACAATCAACCTTAAGAGATAAAAAAATGCATTAACAGATGATTTGTTAAATCCAATTGCTCTTGCAAGAGATGTTGCCTCAGGGGTACGGAGTTTGATTTCTGGATGTCTATCAAGAAAGCCATATAACCAATCTTTATCAGCTACGCGTTCTTTGTGTTGTTAAAATAGTGTCATTTTTATTTTTTCAGTTAAAATCACACGCTAAGCTGCGCAATTCAAAAAGTGTGAGTCCAAATAATCTAGATTCCACCGTCAAAATATGTTGAGGTAATTCGCCTTCCTGTTCTTCAGTAAATATTGGGTTAAATCGACCTAAATCTTTCGGATTTGCTTACAAAAAAAGAAAAAAAGTTACCTTTTTGCACGCTTCTTGTACACTATATCCATTTCTGTTTTTTTTTTACTTTTCGTTCTAAAGTTGTTTGAGGGACATTAAGCATTTGTGCAACTTTTCTGCATCCCATTCTTTGGCTTATTACTTCTTTAATCGCATTTATCGTATTCTTTTGATCCTATGATGATTGTTGAGAAATTCTTTGATATTTTCTATGCACACGTTAATGTAATGTTAATGTAACCAAATTTTTTTCCATTGACATGTTTTAATTTTAATAAACATTAATCTCAAACTGTAGTTGTTTAAACATGTTCGTTAAATTCGTTAAATATTTAACGTTAACTGCACTTTAATGCACGTGGAAAATCGTAGTGAGAAGCAACGGTATGCGATATTTTAAAACTGTCATTCAAGTCCCCGTTTTACTTACCTACCCCTTTTTACCTTTTTCCTCTAGTATGTACGATAATACCGTTTCCTCTCTATATTATTAAAACTTTAAGTTCATTTACCATTGATTTCTCCCCATCCCGTAACCATAAAAAAAGCCACGCACAGAATAATTTACCGGTACTACAGTATACCCTTAAAAAATTTATGGAACCATCCCTTTGTATTTAATAACTTGTAACTGTTGCAGTTCACAAATAATAAGAGATAAAAGTAAAGTGACGGCTCTAGCTATGCAACCTAAAAAAAAAGAAAGAACAATATTTGGCTCGAAATAGCTTACTAAATTTGTGGGAGATCCCGTATTTATAAGCGTTAGCACAGTAATGTCCGGCTAAGTCGGTGAGATGGGGAAGGTCCTTGGGAGAACTAAAAAAAGTAACTGCTGCTTAACGAAGCGCCACCTGCAGGGTAAAGGACATAAATAAAACCGACCAACAAGAATTCACTAGGTTTTACTTAGAGTCTAACACGCTACAACAAACACAAATCAAAAAGAGACAAAAGACATATAAATATAGCACATACAATTTAAAATATTAGGAGTATATAGGAGAAATGATAAAGTCTGTTGCATGAAACTTGCGTGCATTAGCAATTACTAATTAGTTATAGTTTGCGTTCAAGTATGTTGCAATTTAGTTAAGTTTTCGTTTATTAACCCCAAAATAGAAGTAGCGTACCAATTTAAAATTGGTGATTAAGGAAACTCGACGTATACACGTCACGTACACGCGGTTTCTTAAAAACTAATAGTACACTAGTTCTAATACGGAATGTAGCTCCCGCCAATCCAAAAGGCTTTTGTTTTAGCTTACCCCGCAATAATGACAGCGCCCCAACTCTGAGGGAGTTAATGCCAACAACAACGAGCGTGAGTGGATGGAGACTATCCCGAATAACAATTCTCTTAAACGCTAAAGATACAACCGCTTGATGTCGCGTGTACTTAAGTTTCGAACGCATGCAAAATGAATTGGTTCCTTAAAACAATAACTTAGCTGTATACTGATGCATGTAATTCTGATAAGGAAGGTCCTTGCTAACGACAGCTAGTTGACAACTACTCGAAGATCAATAAGATTTTTCTGAGAAGAAGTAGAAGACACAGCAGATTGTTGCCTTTGTAAATAGCAAGCGCACCGCGTGCGTGACCCCCAACCGCTGAAGTATGTTTGGCCGTGTATTTTGAGGTCGACGACACATCTTGTGTCACAAAGAATTCCCAATTGCTCGTTCTAGCGCCCCCAGGAATTATCCAGACAGTCAATTATGAGTAGAATACGACGTCCAGACACGTGCTGAAGCAAAACGTTGTAATTAGCAATTAATACCACTAAATTAACCAGAGAAATAGCAAAGAAAACCACTTACGGCGTAATCGGCTAATCGCCTAAGATGAAGAGAAAGTTCCAAGATGTTAGCCCGTCGTTTTGATTAAAAGTCCGAAAATCCCGATCCACCAATAGGAAAATCGTTTCATGCGCGGTAAGTTTGATTCTCGTCGCAACGCGCAACTCGAATATTTTGGACAGTAACAAACTTCGTGAAACTTTAGATCATGGTCTAGAAATGTGCGCTGTTATTTGTTATAAAAATAATCACCAATTTTGACTTTAGCAAACTTTTCTGTCTTTAATAACTTCAGCTAATATATGTCAATTTAAGGTCAGTGTTCATGAAATGTTTATGAAAAAATAGTGTTTTCATAAAACGCCAGCAATTAACGATGTTTCCAATAACGACAAGTAGGCATACTTTCATACATGCTTGTTTGCCGAGTTTCGGGAAAGAGTTTTATACTGATCTTCTGGGGCACCATACATAACACTTACATCACAATACAATATTTAAAATGTACCATACAAATAAATAAATAAATAAATCCAAAAACTTTATGATCGCTCGGTATTTACATTATATTTAAAAAATTTGAACCGTATGTAATGTTCTTGATAGTTATTTATGTACCAAGGCAGTAAAGTGATTCTTTATCGGACGAGTCTGAAATTATGAGACGAGCGAGAGAAGCTAGCAGGCGAATAACAGGCGAGTCCGATAAAGACACTTTACTGACGTGGTGCATACAAATTATCGCCAACTGTTTAGAATTCGGAATATAAGAAACTGAGGTATATTTAATTGCATTTTATTGAGACGAAGTAAACAGCAAATCTACTTATTATTTGTTATATTGAAATTAAACGTACACCCTGATGCATTAAAAAGTTAATCCCTGAAGTCGAAGGAGTTCCAACTGAAAACGTTTGAGGGTTATTATCTATATTGAAAATGTGCAAATCTTCTTTTTAGATTTGGTGATAACTGAGTTGTCAGTTGGATCATCGCCTAAAATTTTCTTCGCAATTTTTGTTTTATTGAGCACAGATTCTTCAACATAGGACTCTGCAATCGTGTCACTTTTCCATCCTCCGTGGCGTTTCAAATTTTCTTTACTACCGCCTGCGTTGGCAAAGAGAGTGGCGGATGTTCGACGGAAACAATGTCCCGTGTAAAGTGATGGTTCTGGCAGATGCAGATATTTGGCAATTTTGTTTGGAATACTTCCGATAGTATGGATTCCAATCGGCTGAATAGTGCATTTACCGTTCCTGTAGGTTAGGAACAATCGATCGTGAGACGTGTGCTTAGGACGCAGAGATAAATATTTATTAAATAGTTCTATGGATTTTACTTTTCCTTCAAATTCTTCAGTGACTACAAATAAACGAGGCTTGTTGGTCTTTGTTTTGGGTATATGAACTACCAGAATTGTTTCTTTGTGCTCTATGTCACATACTTTTAAATTCCAAAGTTCTTCATTACGTAAAGCTCCAGCAATTCCAAATAAAACACAAACCTAAAAAATGCAACATTATATCATTTTGGTTTTGAAAGTTTGTACAAATTACTTTCATCATCAAGTAGATTTCGTCCGGTGCATCTAGTAAAACGTAAGTATATCTTCTTGTGAAAGAGTTTTGGATTTCTTTGGAACATGATTCCTTGCTTTTGTTTTAAAAAAGCCGTTAGTTTTATATATTCACCGATGTTGACGTCTTGCTTCACTGAAAGGGTTGCCTTAAGCATGGAATAATAGGACCACATTGAAGGGGACAATACTTCTTTGATAAATCAGAAAAAATATGCCAGTAACACGTTTTCACTATATTTCCTTACTTTGTTTCTATTGCACCACTCCATAAAAATGTCGTACTGGCGATTGTATTTTTCCCTGGATTTTCTGGCAGAAGTTCTAAAGACGTCTCTAATGACTTCTCTTCAATTTCAGGTGGCGTGCACTGAATATCTTCCATAATTTGTTATGAATAAATTACAAGAAAACTATTATCGAGCCGTAATAGGGAGAAGCGTGACACTGACAGATAATAATTTTCGAATAATGTCAAAGTCAAAATACTTTACCTGACGCATATGTCACTTTACCTGACGCATATGTCACTTTACCAGACTCATATGTCACTTTATCTGCCGCGAGGCAGATAAAGTACATTATTGGTATAGGATAAGGTAAACTGTTTGTTTACTTCCGGAAATCAATCTGATAATTGACGGCTTTACTGACGGTTGGCGATAAAACATATTTTTTATTTTGTATGTTTGTCGATAAAATATTCATTGTTTATTCATTAAATGCTATGCTTTGCTACATTTTAATAAGAACATTCACTTTCATATTTTAGAAAAGCAAAAGAAATATTGAAATAAAATTACAAACCAAATTTTATTCCAACATGGCCGAACATATTGTCGCAAAATTTCAATACTATATAACAACGTATGAATAAATGAAATATAAGATTAATTTTCACATAATTTTGGTAGATCTTTATAAATAATTACTCTTTTATTATTTTATGATTTATTTCTTTTATTAAATATATAGCAAAACTCGATAAAATGTCATAAAACGATAAAGATAAATTATAAAAATATAACTAGTTAGTATATTAGCAAAAGTAGTAATCTATAGTTAGCGGTTAGTACAATTGAAATTGATTGAATACCTTTAGAGATGTGAGCTTTCCAACTCAGAGCTTTTCAATACTTTTTCTCTTAAAGAGAGATAATTTTGAATGGAAAAAAGGATTAATTTAAGTCAATGTTTGAAATTTGAGGAATCTAATTTAATGTTTCATTATTTTCATTTCATTATTATGTGCATTGTTTGAAACCCACTAAAAAATAAAACAACAAAATAATTTTGATAAATAAGTGAATCTTGTTTCTATTACTGAAAATAATGTTATTAATAAGCTTTTGATAATTAATCATACATTAGAAGTATATATATATATATTCAAGTCTGCCAATAATCAAAATAAAAAGGACGGCTGTAAATATACATATATCTGAGACGGATTTGATTTTACATTTAAACTTCATATATTCTTAAAATTTTTGTTACGTTTGTTTCCAAATAAAAAAATTATCGCTATATACACGCACCAAAGCCGAATTTGGATTTGGCCATAAATCATTGTACTTTTAAATCCTCCAAGCATTTGTGGTTGTTATATAAACCAGCGCAATATTACAGTGCTCCTGAGCATGTGATTTGATTCAGACGCCCATTTCTTCTTTTTCTAACCCAACTTCACATAAATTTATTTCTAGTAAATTATGTATTGCTATAGTGCAATTTATATTGCAAGCTGTGAACAAAATGATTAGAAGCTTGTGAGGTGTGACAGTACTAAAACGTGTACAGATGCTCACTTAAAATTTGCTAAACTTTTTATTTTGCAACTTATATGCGAATGGGGCGTTTTATTTAAATAATACAATAACTATAATTAATAAGAATTATATCACATCGTTTAATTGAATTTCGGTTAAATAACTTTCCAGTTCAAATCTACCTTGTTACTAATTAATTAAACATAAAGAAACCTGATTTGTTTGTAATTTTCCACACAAATGCTCTTAAAATTAATTAATCAATTAAATTCATAGCCGTACACATAATTCAATATTTGTTTACATTTAAGACTTATTAATTATATGATTGTAATTTCATTACTCTAACGGTCAGTATTTCAGTCCATGATTGAGGTTAATTTTTGATTAATGTCCAAGGAAACCCTTGTACCAATAACTATATTACCATAACAGTACACCCAAAATTCATGTAAACCCAAACTGAAATAAGTCAAAGTAAAAAGTTACAGTCAGTGTTATTCCTTTTCTTGTGAATGATGTAAGCGATTTTCGATCAATCAACTAAACTGAAAACATAATATTTGCACAATCTAAGACAGAGGGGAGGCGGTGGGGGAAGTCCGTCCTGGGTACCAGCACCAAGGGGTGACAACGTGATGACAACTCATTCTCGTAGCTTAGTAACCAGCCACTCATTCATCTGCACGGCGAGGACAAAGAGTGCACTCTTTCGGAACTCTTAGTTCAAGTGTAAAAGTTTTCAAAACAGTAGAAAGAACACGTTCTTTTCGTCATCCACACATCGATGGAAAATTTTAATGAAAAGCGTAGCATATCAGTCAAAAGGCTAGTAGAGACAAGATAGAGTGTTTATCATAACGCTGTTAAACCACTAAAGTATAATTTTAAAACATGTCCGATCTCGGCAGCAGTAGAGAGAACGTCGATACAAAAGAAGCAGCATGCACACTCTTACCAGCTTTGTGTGACTTCAGTTTTTTATGCTACCTTTCTTTTTGGTGTGAAGTTCTAGAAGTAGTTAACCTGACACAAAAGTATATACAAACATCTGAGTTGTTGCTGAAAAAATGTATCATAAAAATCAATACCCTAAAAATTTTTCTTTGAAGCCAACGTAATCAAATAGTACAAAGAGTTATTTCCTACCCAACGGAACAATGTGAGGACTTGGATATTTTGATTAAAAAAAGAGAAAGGAGAAGATTTCGAAAACTTATGCCAGAGGAGAACTAGATCGTCAGTAAAAGGCAATAAATGACATTCTCATAACATTTGGTGCTGTTCAGCCAAAAACACTGCTTAAGTCAACAGAAAAAGAACTTCGTGGTATAGTTCCAAATCTGACAAAAACCTGCAATGAATTTTCTGCAGAGGATATTATTTTGGAGATTTTACAACTGAGGCGCCATTTAGAAGATGCCAGCATGTCTTTCCAAGAAGCAATCTAATGGACTATCATGGAACTTCTAAAATTCATGGTACAATGGGTTTATTTTGTTCCCAGTCTAGCGTTGGCACTATGTCAAAAGTTGATAAAACCTTACTTAAGATCCACAATGAGCCAAGCATTCTTTACATTTCAATCGTCAGCTGCTCCGCTGCTAATCTTTCTATACTGTCCATTAAAAAAACAGAAAAGTAAATTTTAAAAATGTAATTGAATATTTTGGCAAAATAAAGTCACATAGGCATGTTTAGTATTTGATTTGTTATGTTATTTTGGAGGTGCTTAATAGAGAACCGCCTTAACAGCAAACCAATGCTACGCCGTCCCAGTTCTAAGATAATATTAAAAAAACTATTGTGCAAATATAATGTTACGTAACTGGTATATCACAGAAATTCTTCATTTTACAAACATTTCATAAACAGAATTGGTGTAGTTTATTATTCATACATGAATATGTGTCCTATCACATAAAGTTACTCCAAATAAAATTATACATACATTTTTTTATTTTTATTAGAAGTAGAATATCTTCAAAAGATACCTAGGATAGACTTTGGTTATGTTAGATTTCTACTGATTAGAAACCATCTCAGAACATTGGTTGCTACGTTTGAAAATTATTAAAGTAAACAAACATCAGCGATTATGTACGAGATTGATATCAACAAAATCATTCTTATTACTATAAATATTTTTATACAATACCTACGTCAATGAAATTGTATGTTACGAGTTTATTTGCAAAAGTAGAACGTATGGCGAGAGCCTTCTTAAGAACGTGTGTCGTGTGTAGCACTTTACGACGAAAGTCGAATTTGCTGCGCATGTTGCGAATTTTCCATTGGTGGCTTTTTTAATTAACAAAAATATCAAAGACGGTGAGCGGACATTTTCTACTTCCTGCTACTTGGGTGTTTGGCGTGCCTCGTAAAGTTAAAAATTTTACACATGAATTTTTAATGTGCGCTTCAATAATTTCAAGTCGAATTGGGGTTTAA
This sequence comes from Abscondita cerata, assembly GCA_030710515.1. Classification (NCBI taxonomy): domain Eukaryota; kingdom Metazoa; phylum Arthropoda; class Insecta; order Coleoptera; family Lampyridae; genus Abscondita; species Abscondita cerata. Next base: position 148,059 of record JALBCR010001089.1, on the reverse strand, counting down.
ATTTAGATCAAACCGCATTCATCGTAAGTACTTTATTTTCCTATCTTTTGTTTTGTGGTTGTGTTAGTTCTAATTACGACGTATGCTTTATGAGCCAAGCGTTCTTTACATTTCAATCGTCAGCTGCTCCGCTGCTAATCTTTCTATACTGTCCATTAAAAAAAAACAGAAAAGTAAATTTTAAAAATGTAATTGAATATTTTGGCAAAATAAAGTCACATAGGCATGTTTAGTATTTGATTTGTTATGTTATTTTGGAGGTGCTTAATAGAGAACCGCCTTAACAGCAAACCAATGCTACGCCGTCCCAGTTCTAAGATAATATTAAAAAACTATTGTGCAAATATAATGTTACGTAACTGGTATATCACAGAAATTCTTCATTTTACAAACATTTCATAAACAGAATTGGTGTAGTTTATTATTCATACATGAATATGTGTCCTATCACATAAAGTTACTCCAAATAAAATTATACATACATTTTTTTATTTTATTAGAAGTAGAATATCTTCAAAAGATACCTAGGATAGACTTTGGTTATGTTAGATTTCTACTGATTAGAAACCATCTCAGAACATTGGTTGCTACGTTTGAAAATTATTAAAGTAAACAAACATCAGCGATTATGTACGATTGATATCAACAAAATCATTCTTATTACTATAAATATTTTTATACAATACCTACGTCAATGAAATTGTATGTTACGAGTTTATTTGCAAAAGTAGAACGTATGGCGAGAGCCTTCTTAAGAACGTGTCGTGTGTAGCACTTTACGACGAAAGTCGAATTTGCCGCGCATGTTGCGAATTTTCCATTGGTGGCTTTTTAATTAACAAAAATATCAAAGACGGTGAGCGGACATTTTCTACTTCCTGCTACTTGGGTGTTTGGCGTGCCTCGTAAAGTTAAAAATTTTACACATGAATTTTTAATGTGCGCTTCAATAATTTCAAGTCGAATTGGGGTTTAAATTTAGATCAAACCGCATTCATCGTAAGTACTTTATTTTCCTATCTTTTGTTTTGTGGTTGTGTTAGTTCTAATTACGACGTATGCTTTAGCACGTGTGTTGATCTCATATTCTCATCGTGTCTTACACCTGGATAATTCCTGGGAGTGCTGGAGTGGCTAATTAAGCACGGTTTCCTATAACCTTAACGACTACTACGGTTTCGCAACCAATTAAGCTGCAACCAGCCGGTGAACTCCACGGGTTGCAGGGTCGTTTATGCTGCATAATTGCTACTTTGAGGGAACATATTTGCTAGCAGTTCTTCACTACAAACCTTCCCTAAGAGAAATCTTGGGCTTAACTACCTTCTGGAGCTATCAAATATTGTCGCTAGCAAGAACTTTCATTCTCGGAACCTCATACTACAGAGTACAGTTAAGTTTTAATGTTTAAGTAACCTATTCACTATTAATGCTTATGAAGCTTACGTACATGTGACATTGAACGGTTTGAATCTTTAGCATTTAAGTAAATGTTTAAGTTAGTTTTAAGTCACAGTGTGTAAGTGACGTGTGTACGTCGAGTTTTCTTAGTAACCAATCCTCAATTGAAACACTAACTTTAATTTGGGGTGTAACTACAAAGTTTAACTGAAATTCTACACATTTATTGCGAGCTTTAATTATTGTTGTTGCTAAGGGCCGTAATCATATGCGACAGACTGTCACATTCTTTTAGTACTTTAAGTTTTATTTGCTATATTAAATTGTCTATTTGTCTCTCTGATTATTATATTATATTATTACCCAGCAGGTGGCGCTTTATTAGGCAGCAGTCTATTTCTTTATAGTTTTTTAAGGACCCCCCAACTCACCGACTAAGCCGGACGCTGCTGTGCTAATTACTACAAATACTGGATCCTCCACGAATTTAGTGCGCTACATCGAGCCAAATTGTCTTATTTTTCTCTCTAGGTTGTACCGCTAGAGCCGTCGCTTTTGCTTATTTGTGAACTACAACCGTTACATGTACTTACTCCATACCACATTCTCTTATTTGTCTAAGCAAAAAACTCGTCATACTCAACTATGTTTCCATTTTGCAATGATTTTCTTTTTCACGACATTATTAAACTGCGATCTTTTTACGCTGTTGTCATCTATGGTCTTGTTATAGTAGGTTTTCTGGAATATTCCTCTTGATTGGAAAGAAAAAATTCAGAATTTTGGTGTATGTGTTTATAAGCATCTTCTTTCTTGGTTCTAACGGCATAATTCCAGGTACACTATAGAGACTTTGGAACGGCGTTGTTGGAAAAGAACAGTACCGTGTACCCATACTGTGTATTTTGTCCATCTCAATAGTTGTCATTTTCTAGCCGACCAGGATGCAACACAGCCGTAATCAATCTTGGATTATTGCCTTATAAATATTAAGGAGAGATTTTGAATCTGCACCCCAATTAGTGTCGGTCAGTGCTTTCAAGAAGTTGAGCGTATTTTTCATTTAGACGCTACTCGAACTTAGATGTTGTTTCTAAGTGCTTAACCACAACAAAAAATTGTCAAGTCATCAAAATATAAAAAATACTAAACATTTGTATCAATTACCTTGCCGATACAATTTATTGCTATTACACAGCTAAGTGTATATTCTTGTGGGGCTCCATTTTCCAGTGTTCTACAGTAGAGGTAATTAATGTTATTTTGTAACTTAAAACGTCTGTTTTCAAAAACAATCTGATAAATAATAGAATCAAAACGTAAATAATGTGTCAAGGACCTCCATGCCAGTCAAACGCTCCCATGGTATCAAAAATCACTGCGAGTAGATGTTCGCGCTTTCTGAAAGCTTTCTGAATACTGTGTTCAAGAACCACCAAGTGATCAACGGTGGATCTCCTCCTTCTATAACTCAATTTTTGTTTAATTAATAAGTGACTGGTAGGACGATAACTAGAGGGCATCTGTTAAGGTTATCAAGATAAATATTTATCTCCCATAGTTTATTGTACAATTTTAAAAGTTTTTAATGTTTTAGATTTTAAGTGTCAAATACATGTGTATATCATTTGATATGGTATCCGGATCAGAAGCACTGACTTTGGACTTGAGTGACTTTTCTAAAAATTTTATCAGAACGTTTTTGATTTAGGGTGGGATGTGAGGCCACAGTTTAAGACTCATTACTTCTTTCTTTATAGTTCGATGATTCAGATAAGGCCGGAATACGGATTAAAAATTTTTGTTAATGGCAACAGGTAAACTTTTTCTTTACGGTAATATGAACTAACGGAGATTATTCATTTTTAAAACATTTGTTTGCAATTATTTATAATTTATTTATTATGTGCAACAAAAAAAAAAGCTTGTAGTAAAAACAAAAATAAAGTTACATAAGATGTTCAATGTGCCTTCTTTCCATTTCTAACCCTTCATTGTCTCGGTTTTGTTTGAATTTTTATTAAATAATTAATTATTTAAACGAGAGGAGCGCTAATTTCCCCTCGCCTGATATTTTCCGCAAACTCGTCCACGGATTATGCTATATTCTACCGACTTTGGTCTTTCAGATAAATAGTACATTTTGCTTAATAAACCAGTATTACGCAATTTTTGACAAATTCTTCCAAACATACGATGTTAAGTAAATAGGCGATTTGGATAAGCTTGACCATAAAGACGTCGCGCTTCGATGGCAATTACGACCATACATGAAATGCATATTGGTTAATTCTGCGTCAGTGTATACAACCATAGCAAACGAAAACTTTTGCACTGACAACCACAGTCAAATACTTGATGATTATTTCTGAGAATATCAGCCAACTATGATAAAAAAAAGTTAAATGCTTTTACTAAATAAAAAACAGACTAAAAAGGACTAAACGTTATTTTTCGAACCCATGTTTATTAAGACTTTTTTGCTTATTTTGGTCCATACTATTACGTCTTCAAATATTTTACACTTTTTTTTTAACACCCTGTATATAAATTATTTACATAAAATAATACTCAAAATTATGTACATGCTTACAATAAAGATAAGAATTCTAGACTCTTCATCTTTGCGAATTAAGTTAAAACTCAGATCTTAGGATGAGACCAAAAAATTACAGCTGCATTTATGTTGAAGTTACAAGAATCGATTAAAATGACGATACCAGCAAAGCACGGAAAACTATATCAGTATACATACTTGAAGTATAATTACGCCAGAACTGGCGAAGGAATCATTTGACGTCAAAAAAGTAAAACAGAGTCACGCAATAAATTAAATGAAAAAGATGTCCACCGAAATTGTGAAAATCGAAAAATTGGAGTATCGAGCCATCATCAAGTACCTGTATTTAAAAGGGTTAAGAGGTAAGCAGATTTACGAAGATATGCTTAATACCCTGGTGATCAATGTCCTTCGTATGCGACCGTCAAAATTGGAATGCAAGCTTCAAAAGAGGTAAATTTTCCATTGAAGATGATGACCGATCGGGAAGGCCAGTTTCTGTGTCAGTCCCCGAAAATATCGATGCAGTTCATGACATGATTTTATCAGACCGTCGAATTGGGCTAAAACGGATATCTGAAGCACTGAATATTTCATACGAACGCGTTCATCATATGGTTCACGTCAATTTGGACATGAGAAAATTGCTGCAAAATGGATCCCCAAATGTTTGAATGTTGACCAAAAGCGTGCAAGGGTAGAAGCATCGCGTTCGATCTGTGCTCGATTTGAAAACGATGTAGACTTCTTAAACCGAATTGTTACTATGGATGAGACTTGGGTACATTTCTACGATCCAGAAACAAAGCAACAATCGATGGAATGGCGACACTCTGGTTCTCCAAGACCTAAGAGTTTCGTGTCCAAAAATCTGCTGGAAAAGTTCTTGCTTCAGTTTTTGGGATTGCCATGGAGTAATCATGATTGATTTTTGGATAAGGGTAGAACAATAACTGGAGATTACTATTCGACATTACTGACCACTCTACGGGAAAATATTAAAGAGAAAAGACGCGGAAAGCTATCCAAAGGTGTTTTGTTTTTGCAGGACAACGCCCCTGCACACAAATCTCATGTTGCCATGCAAAAATTCGTGATTTAGGGTTTGAATTACTAGAACACCCCTTATTCACCCGATTTGGCTCCGTCCGACTATCACCTCTTTCCTCAACTGAAAAAAATTTAAAAGGTCGTACATTTTCTTCCAACAAGGAGGTAATAGAAGCTGTGGAGGTCTGGTTTGCAGAGCAAGAAGAAACATTTTTTTGAAAGGTCTAGAGACGTTGCAGGTTTGCTGTAATAAATGTATCCAATTAAGAGGAGAATATGTTGAGTAATAAAATATTTTGACATTGAAATTTTGTTTGGTTCTATAGTAGGCTAAGAATTTTTCAATATATCCTCGTACTATTACCAAACTCAAGAAGCCACAGTTGGAAATTCCACCCATTAGAGGCAAAAACGGTAAATGGACCAGAAGTAACAAAGACAAAGCAGTGGTATTTGCTGAATGTCTATCACATGTTTTTAAACCTTATGGCATCGAATCAACCTGAAACAGAAAATAAAATAAAGGACTACCCTAAAGCACCATAACAAATAAAATCATTAAACTTCAAAAAATACAACAAGTAATCAACTATAAAATAATCAACTATAAAATTAACGATAAAAAAGCCCCAGGTTTTGACCTAAGCAATTACTCAAACTGATCACTTTCCAAATGAATAGAAGATTGCGCAGATCATAATGTTACCAAAACCAAGTAAACCAGTAGGAAAAGTTACAGTATATAAAGATCTTTAACTCATTTTATCAGAAATCCTACAAGAAAGTGTGCTGGGACCTGTGCTATACCTGTTATATACAGCTGACCTACCAACAAGGGCAACTACAACCGCAACATTTGCAGATGATACGGCAGTTCTAGAATTGCATATTAGTTTAGTAATGGCCTCAAAAAACCTGCAAGTAAACTTAGTCAAAATTTAAGAGTGGTTGAAGACAACGAGAATGAAAGCAAATAAAAGCAAGTATATCCATATTACATTTAGCATGAAACTCGATAATTGCCCGTCAGTAACATTCAATAAACAACTACTTCCACATGTCGTTAATACGTCACAACAATAATATTTATTGTCCCTAAAGAAATAAGATTGTATGTAAAGTGGAGTAAGAAAATCACACACTTGAGAAACTCGTAAAATTTTAGACACTACTGTGCTACAAGTTTAATTTATCTTAAACTTTAAAGTTAGTAACCTGACCTTGGCATATTGTTTGAAATTTAACAAAGAATAGGGTGAACAGTTTAGATAAACCTTAATGCATCGATACAATTGTTTTCTTGTATGTGATTCTGTCCAGAGGCTACAACTCTATTTTCGTTATATTACACTTTCAATTTTCAATGATAAGTTTCAATATTTTAAAACATTTTAGCACGTTAGTGAATGTATTCGTTCAACGTCAAATTATTGTTGTGAATAATTATTTAGTTACAGTTACAAACATTGTGTGCAACACGAACGATGAGTATTCCTCTTAATAGTATTATTAAATTTTAGTTAATCCTTCTTAAGGAGATAAGGAAATAAAACTCTTTTCCTGTTTTGTCTAAATTGCGACGTTTCGAAAACGTTCCATTTATTTAAAATAAATTGTTTATTTTTTTTACAAACGTGCCATTGAAACCATTGTTGTTAGTTAATTGATGTCAAACTATTTTGTGGAGTAATAATTCTGTAAACTTTTCTTTTATTATTTATTAACTAGTTTTAAGAAATGACTAATAATTATACTATTATCATCATATTACGACAACTTTTTCCACAATTATCCAATGCCTGAGGAAGAAAACCCAACAATTATTTTAAATAAATGGAACGTTTCCGAAACGTCGCGATTTAGATAAAACAGCAAAAGAGTTTTATTTCCTTGTCTTCATAAGAGGGATTAACTAAAATGTAATTGTGTGCAACTAATTTGAACCTAATTTAAATGAATTTTTATTGTTGCAGTTGTTAAATTTTAATTATGTACACAATTTGATAATTGCAGTTTTATGTTAAATAATATAATTTTATATTGAATGTGAGCATGAAATTTTCTTTGTTTAAATTCTTTGGTTGATAAAATCTCTAAGGCTTGGATTCTTAATAACAATAACGTGGTTTAAGATTTAACAAAAGTTTAATTTATAGAAAAATAATCAAAAGTATAATTCTTATAAAAACAAATATAATCCTAAATAGCGTTACGTGCACGACTTTGCGGAATTTATAATTCGTTACCTACAATCGTTTTTAATTTTTAATACAAACATTTTTAATATACAAACTTAAACTAACCTGGTAAATCTATTCGATGCGTACGTGCAACCTTCTACGGATCTCGGGAAATGACCTCTCGAACCTAGACTGTTTCCTTAACTTTTCCTTATTGTTCCATTTTGGTTTCAATTGTTTACTTCGTAGGCGTACAACACCTCGCGGGCTTTATCAACAACGCGCAGCTTTGTCTGGTTTTTATTTAACCGTTTTTTTAATAACTAATTAATTACAACCATAACACTTCTTTCAATGATTAGCGAAGAACATTCCATATTAATTGTTTATTCAAAATTAAAAACTGAAAAAGAAGCGTTTGAAATCATTTGACTGTTTGTAAAAAACAAGAAAAATGTGTTCATCAATAATAACCTAGACAAATTTATTGGTTTCAAACCTTTTTGGTTATAATCTAGTAGACACTGAATATAGCCGAACTCATATGTTTTGTTAATTGATTTTCTAATTCAGGAACACAAAATTTTTAATTTTCTGCAATAAATAGCACAAAATTATACCGTGATAAAAATGTCAAATTGATGAAGTGGGTACGGCCACGTGAAGTCGGAGGTACTCACTAATTTTTTTAATAACTTTTTAAATATACTAGCACCAAATTTTTAATTATAAGCAATAAATAGCACAAAATTAGCACAATATTTTTATATAAATTATATTTAAATTCGTCAACTGGGTACGGTTAACTACACGGACTTGTGCACCAAAACAGCTTGCTATGGTTTAAGCAATTGTATTTAAGTTATTAAGCATCGCCTAAGTTTAAGTTTTATATTCCGTCATAAGTATTTAGATAAATAAATATCAATTAAAACAAAAGTGTTTTGTTTGATTTTAATAATAGATAATGTTAACATAGTTATTTGTGTATCAAAGCCAAAAAGTGTGTCTTTTTCGGATGAGGAAAATTGGCCAAAAAGCAAACGAAGACAAAATTACACATTTTAGCAGTGGTGAATACAAATTTTTTTGGCAAATTTTATTATAGTTATATACAATTGAGATGTTGTTTTCAAAAACAGCATAAATATGTCGAAAGTAAGTAAAATTAAGATATCAGCTCCATCTGATATATTTTTTTGTACGGTGGTGTTATTTGTTCGTTCAAAAACCTCACACATTCTGGTTGACTGTGCTTTAAATTATAGACTATTAAGTAAAAACAGCATTAGTCTACATCCGTTCAGTTAAAAACATCACTTGTTGGAAATCAAAATCTAACCTAAAATTACGCTAGACGTTATCATGATGTACAAACGGTGTAGAACAAGGTTAGAATGGACGCGGTAAACATTTAATAATAATCAAACCAACCGCCCAAAGGAAATAAATAAAAGGTAAAATAATCGGTGCAAATACGGATTACCAAAGTTAAAGGTGTGGAACACATCCATCATAAGAATCACACAGTAGCAGCTCGTGCAACAGGTGCTGATTGCAGGTATGCACTTTACTTTTAAATCAAAAAGTGGGAATGGCTGCAGGTTAACTTCCCTTTTAGATGCATAATGTTAAAGTGTTATGAGAAAGTCAATATAGATATTAGACAAATCATCTGGCATCATTTTAATAGTATGGATTCAAAAGAACAAGATTCTTATTTACTAGAATTAATTACTTTTGAAGCACATTTCCAGACGCAGACCAAGACATAATACCACGGCAGAAAAGCAGAAACCTCATGCAGTGTCTTATTTATTTAATAAGACATGAAGAAAACAAAATCACGGTTTTCAAAACTGCATTCATCAATCTGGATGGATTAACATCAGCTAGATTAAGAAGAATCCAGTTTGCTCACTACTGGTCGATCACCAAAAGATTGAAGAGGTCGTCATAAAAATCAACCGACTAAATGTCCTCCTAAAAATATTCTCGGCAATTATGGTATTCTACATTTGGGATTTCATGATTTGGCAACAAATAAAGCTACCATGCATACTTACCATGAAGGCCAAGCTAAAAAGGCGCGCGAATGAAGTTATATTCATGGTTTTACATAATTTTAATAATAGAGATTTACCTTTCCGGAATTTAGTACTATTCAGCGATGGTTGCCCGAGTCAAAATTAAAACTATGTGATGGTACATTTCTTGTACATTCTAGTAATTGTTAAAAAAATTTTAACTCGATAAACTACATTTTTTTCCATGCAAGGACACTTCCAAACGATGAGGACTTTTACTTGATTGAGAAACGGAAGTGAAAATGGAAAAGAGAAGTATCAAGCAACTGGGATAAACTTATCGTTAAAGCTCGAACCAACTCTACACCGTTTGATTAGGTAGTTACTAACTGTATATATGACATTAAAGCAATTACAGATCTATTTTTTCTAAAACTGCCAAACCAGTGGTAAAAATAAAGAAAGTTAGAATATTGAAAATCAAAAACAAACTTTTTTATTTATGTAAAGATTCTGCCATGATCCATGGAGATCCTGATGCATTGTACGCAACAAGGTGCGTATCCCTATTGGGTTGGACCTTAAAATTGTGTATGATAAACCTAATAAAATTGCATCAGTAAAAATCTAAAACTTAAAACCCTTATGGGATTTCTTAAACATTCAGAGAACAGCAATTTTATGAAGAAATCTTTTCACAGAATAGTTGCACTCATGAAAATGGAGTAGAGAACAAAGATAAGAGGAGTAGAATAAGCCCAAGATTAGGTCACATTTTATTAAAGTTCAAAATTCGATTTTTTTTGTTAAAAATTAGTGTTTTTTTCAGGAATTGGGTTTATGTTACTCTTTCAGTTATTAAACGTTATTTGGTTGTAGTGCATTTTCATAAATAAACAAATTTATTGCAAAAAAAACAATTTTTTTCATGCAAAAATAACATATGTTTAATTGTTTGTATTTTTTTTTACTTAACTCAAGTAAATTGGAGAAGTGGTTTGGTACATATTATTATTAGAAACTTATTGTATGTTACCAAACAAAAATTGGAGGTTATAAGTTTAACGGTTACTAAGATAAATAGTTTTTATCCATTTTCTCAAAACTTAATTTTTAGACATATGCCGTTTTTGAAATCAACGCCTTAAATATAATCTATTAAACCTTTATTCTCACAAGAACATCCGAAAATAAAAGCGGGCAAAAAAACATACTTTTCGGCCGCTTTTGAGTACTAAATGTTAGGGAGAATTTTTAGTACTCAAAAGCAGCCGAAAAATATGTTTTAGGTGCTGTTCTAAAAAAGAAGCAATTTACGTACTCGTTTGCGGTTGTAAAGTAGCACTTTTTTGTACTCAACTGTCAAAACAAATAAACGGCCGCTTTCTTAAAATCACAATTGCAAGTAATATTTATTATTTTCATAATTTAATAATTTATTGATACAAACAGAAAGTGAGTTCCGAAAAAGTTTTGTTTGCTATGGGGCTGTAATAGTTATTGGTATCACTAGGCTAGAAATTGTCCTTAGGCGAGTGCGAGGATGTTTTGCAAGTCTAAGCACTTGCAAAAACAGTTTTTGGCTACATGATACACACGAGTTTTTGAGCCGACAAATGGTCAAATTTGTTGAAACTAAAATTTTCAAATGTTACTATATGCCAAAACATTTTCGGTTGGTAATGCAATTTGGCAGCTGTCAACACAGTGTCATTTTGGCATATAGTAAAATACGCGTTTTTTTAACGTTTGCAGTCTATAAAATTCTTGAAAATAAAATGTACAAGAGTACTGCAACGTATTATGTACACTCATGAAATTTAAAACTTGGACACCACAATTTCTGTAAACAAAAGTTTGCACATTGTGAAGCGGGCTTAAGGGTATCATTTACAATTCTAACAGCAGGTAGTCTCAGCAGGGGTTATCTTATAGAAGGACTGTAGAATGAATCATTACACTAAGCACGTTTTAGAAAATAGGTAATTTACGTTGCTTACTTAATTTTTTCTTTAAAGAATATATTTGAAGGTATCGCTAATTAAACACCATAGCTCGATTAATTATCGAATCAAAATTTTGTTTAGGAAATGTTTACAAAATAAAATTAGAAATAATTTTGATTTAAAAAACGTCTACAAGCAATAACTTTTAAATTAAATCAAAAACTAAACATGGTTATTTGGGTTGACTGATTATTACTTATTTTTAAATAAATCTAACCTACTAATTATTGTAAGTTATTAAAAAAAATCATTAAACTCTCTATTCATAATATTTAGTCCTTACAAAATGTATATTTTATGACGTTTTATTTTTTCTCTATTAATTATAATTAAGATACCAAGTTATAGTTTAAAATTAAATGAAAACTTTTTTTTTTAAATAAAGGTATTACTATATAAATAAATATAAGAAATCAATAATGGGTGTGACCTCCATTATTATTGATACATTCTTGGAGGCGTCTGCTCATTGACGCTATCAAGGTATCAATATAATTAATATTAATCGTTTCCCATGCGGTATCAATGGCTGCAATTAGTGCATTACGGTTTACTGGTATAAAATTTGGCCCTTGTTGTCTTCGGATAACAGCAAGTATTCGAGCCCAAACATTTTCGATAATGTTAAAATCTGGGCTTTTTGCTGGCCAGGGTAACAGCTCCAAGTTATTTGCTTGTATCCAGTTGCGCACAACCTGCGAAGTATAGGGTCATCATATCCCGATAGTTAATTATCGAATGTTCCAAGAAAATATGTGTAAATAGTAAATGGAATCTACTAACGTAACGTTAAGTCGTTAATTATAGTTACATAACTCTCCTTTCATAAGATATAGTTCATATTAATATGCTTATTGTAAAGCTTCGTACACACCTGAACAACAAACCGAGGAACAAACAGAACAACGAACCGAACGGCAATCGGAACATTAATTTGGACGGTGCTACGTACGAATTTTAGAACAGATTCGCAAGTCCTGATTGTTCCACGAACGGTTTGCGGCGTTCCCGCAACTTGTCGGTTTTTTCTCCGACATCAAAGAAAATGCGCGCGAATGCGTTTGCAGGTTTGGACGAATCTAAACAAAACGGCGAACAAACTTATGCGGGAGAATTAAATTATTTATTTTTTGTCCTCCCTTTTGTGGGTTTGTTGTGTTTTAGGTAATATTATGGAGTTGACAGAAGAAAAATGTTTTAAATTAATCAGTGTTTAAGAATGCAGGAAATAAATGATGTCCCTATTAGCATCATTTGGGCGAAAAATTTCCAAAATAAAAAAAAAGCGAAGTAAATTATAATTTTTTACTCTTCTTTGTGCGTAAAAATTTGGTTGGCACTATTATTTTTTAATTTTATTTTGTAAACATTTCCTAAACAAAATTTTGATTCTAGGGTGGCTACATTTAACAATAGTTTCTTAACTTACCTGTGTTATGTATTAGTCACCAGATTATTGTTATGTATTAATTACCAAATTATCGATATCAATAATATACAAAACATATCTGTTTGTACACAAATATCATAATAGATTAATAATTATAATTAGAAATCAATGTTACCAATATTTGACAACGGCGATTAAATGCTAAGGACAACTTCCAATGTTCATTAGTTTCAAAAACATATAAATACAAAATTCTAACAAGAAAACTCAATTTTAATAAGAACCGGACTGGTTTTAATAGTCATTGTCAAATTCGGAAATTCTACGTATCAGTATTAGTTGCAAATTAATAAAATTAATAAACCAACTCAAGTTTGTGTGTACAAGTCAAAAGATCCATTAGATATGACGGTATCGAGTATGTCGCCAATATTTATTGTTTTTTCTAATTACCTTTATGCATCATAAATCTTTAAAAAAATTTTTATTTATAATAAAGTCGCCAAACAAATTGTGTGCATCACGGCCAAAAAGTCGTCGTCTGATATTTGGCTTCGGCTACACCTCGGCCGTTAATCCCAAACTATTTCTTGCGTTCCTTAGCGCAAATTATTTTGGTTAAATCTAATTTTTGTTGATAAACGATTTTCAATTGAAATAAGAGGCGATCTCTAAACATAATTTTTAATATGTAGTTTGTAATTTAACAAATTTAATTTATTTAGTTAAATACTAAACACAATGTTTTATGATATCGTGCAATAGATGAAATTTTCTTAGAAGGTATAATTTAGATAATGACATTCCTTAAGTGGTAAGCGAAAACCAAATTCCATTTCTTTTTGTGCAGCTTTCTACACAATTACTTATTTAAATACCGTTATTATTGTAAAACTGCCATTGTTACCTTAAGACGACAGTTTTATTATACACACAATTACCTATCTCATACAAATGCACCGCGTCCTTTCAAAGTCAATGCAGGGCTGTTTTTAAAAATATTTTTTTTTAATCCGCCTTTTAAACGTGACTATTTATCCTTTTACGACAATATACGGATTATTTTTTACATTTAAAAAGATTGGTTATCTTAATATTATTTTTTAAGCTAAAACAGCACTATCCATGTAGTATACGTACGATGTCCTTAAAATATGACGCCCTTACCAAAGCTTTTACTATGGACAGGGTAATCTGGAGTTATAAGCAGAGGGGTTGTAGACAAATGTTGGTAAGGGTAGAGTAAAAAATGCGATTGTTGCAGCTACAATGGGGGATTCGCAATGCAAGTGACTTAAATTGGGTAGGGAGAAAAAGGATAAATTGAAGGATGTAAATAAAGTTTGCGCATTAGTTGATAGCGCAGCTTGCAGCAATAGAGCAGGATTTGAATTTTCTAGCGCGATGCGCGAGCCTTGCCCTTCCAGTGCTCCCTGTACGTTTGTATGTAGTGGGTGTTATGATTAAATAACACGTGGTTTTGTTTCATTAATACGTTGCTATTGTAGTTTTTTAATTTGTTGACAATTTAGTGTACGGTTTGTGACATAAAATTAGGAGTAGGTGAGTATCTTTCATTCATGACAGTGACCTTGAACTTTGTGTGCTATATATGAATTTTGGCGAATTTGTGTCTCTAAAATGTTCGAACATATTGCAAATAAACGTTTCATCTTCATGTTGCCATTGTAATTGCGAATACGAGCGTAATTTTCAATTAAAAAACGAGGAAATGAAATTTGGCGCATCCTTTGTGCTTTGACTTCCACGCAGCATCCAAAAGCATCGATTGAATCTACTCTTTGCACATACATACAAGTACGAACAAAATATTTAAATTGTAATAGGTATTTGTATACAACATAATTTTGCTGATTTATATTGCTAAAAATAAATTATGCAAAATTGAAATCCGAACCATTAGTCAGAGCATTAATTACTTAATACTTTTTTTTTAATAAAATCTAAAAAACAACGGAAACGTTTTATGGTTCAACCGTAACAGACAATTGGTTTTATGGGTTTGCATGTTACAATTGAAAATGTTAACTACCGTAAATAAATGTATAACAGTTGCATTCAATTTGTGAAGTTAACAGTACAAGTTATTTTACATTTATTAATACTAAATAGGGTTGTTTGTATTAATTTCATTAATTAGAACCTAACGCATAGGTTACATAGAAATTGCATGTTCCCATGTTACCCATTAACATAGATTTGAATTACATCACTTGTTATTTCATTCAAGGTAGGAACAATGATGTTATTAGGGCTGCACGCGTAACTAAAAAAAGTAAATGACTGGAAGTGTTGCAATTAAAGGTTAATCAGCTTAATGGTTTTTGCACATTTTTTCTTTGAGCCTTTGATGAAGTTAATTTGATTGAACCTACGCATCATTAAGCTCTAACGCTCTTTCCTCCAGGTAATATAGAGGAAGTTGGGGATGCATGAAAAATCCAGTTTTTCGGAGGAAATTCCAAATAGGATTCAATCACTCGCATGATAAATGACTGTTTGGGATATTAGGAAAAGGGTCAAAGTACGATATTTTTAATCTTTCCTTTCTGGTTCTTACTTTTAGCATCGACAAAAAATTTAATTTTCAGAGACAAGTTGCACAATTATTTAATTAAAGGGCGTTTTGCTGGTTTCTAGAATTAAATATCCTTTTGAATAGTACTTATAAATTATTAATGCTTCATTTTACAAAATAATAATTAATTATTGATTAATAGAAAATTATAGTTATTTTCGATATTATACTGAGTGTTTAAGGTTTATTTTTCTATAGTATATACTAGGTTAAAGTTGCATTGGGGCTAGGATGTACACTCCGTGCCAAAAGTGATTAATATATTTATTTTAAATTGAATCATATTGTTTTAATACAGTTTAATTATTTTCTACCTATTTTATTATTTTTTAATTTTAATGAAGTTTAAAGTTTGCGTCTACTACTTACAAAGTTTCATAAACTACTCTTTGGATTTTTTTTTCGAAAAATTAGAGGCTTGCCGCCGTCAATTTTAAAAACCATATTAAAGGGGAGACTTTTCTCTATCACGTCATTTTAGTGCTTTTTTTTTGTTTCAATGAGGCTTAAAGTTAGAGTTCTATTACATATGAATTTTCATAAATTAAACTTTAAATTAATTTTTTTTGAAAAATTAAGGACATGCCGCCACCAATCTCTAGAGGAACCTTTCCTATATCATGTCCTTTTGATCGTTTTTACAAATGTGGCTTTTCTTTATTTTAATGAGGCTTAAAGTTAGCGTTACTTACTTAATTAATAAATTGAACTTCAGATTTATTAATTTTTTTTGATAAATAACCCCATGGCTGAACAAAAATGGGAATAACGCCCTAAACCTAAAACCAAAACTCTATTTTTTGAACTTTTGTTCTGGATACTGGATAGTAAAAAAATGACAATTTAAAAAAATGATGTAGTTGAACTGTACGTTTCTTCGCCTTTCATTATTCAAGTATATTCAATTGAATTTATGCTTTATGTTATAAAATGCGCTTATTTCAATTCTCTTCATTGTGGTAGAAACATCTGCCCTAAACCAATGTCCCTTACATACAAGTTATTTCTATTCGAATGTAAATTAAATACCTAGAGTTTCATTTTTATCGACAATTTAATACAAACTTCTTTTCGAAAATATTCGTTTGTTGCTTAATGTCAAGTCGTAATCCGATTATGCTAAAGTTTCTCGATTATAGTAAAAGTTTCTCCTCAAAGCAAATTGCCGAGGAAAATTGTAATTAAGGTTTAGAAACGGTTTTTCTTGTACACTAGAAAAACAAGTAACGAGGTGGTATAGTTACGTTTAGAACATGATCCTCAAATTAGAGCACTAAACATTTAATTAAGTTTACACAACGACTATTTTGTTTAATCGCACGTAGAAAATCACATTAAAGCGCTTTTTGTGATGTTCTAGTTACGGTTTATATATCCCAACAGTCTTTGTGCACGTCTAATAACAAAAATTTAAGAATTTGGAATAAGGTTTAAAAATAATTGTGGCTCCTACGGATCTTAATACAAATGCCCTCAATAGGTACTATTTAAAATCTTCGTCATGATAAAAAATCAAAATACTACTCTACGTGACACTTGAAATTGTGAGGGTAATCGTAATAGGTTTTTAACTGAACAGTGGGGTCGGAAATACGTGTGCATTTACGTGCAAGTCATGCGTGGAACACCTGGTGTATAGCGTAAGATACAATATGAAAATGTGTTTGGTATTATAAAAGATGTCCACACGTTATTATTCAATTTATGCGAGAGTGGGTATGACGTTATTGAAAAATTGTGAAATATTTAATAGAAAATATGAATATTTAATATAAAAAGCTCTATCGTGGAAAAGCTCGTATGCATGTCTTCAAAAATCCTTATTTGTTTTTGAATGTTTTATAGAGTGCATCTTTAGGATAAAAAACGCGTTGTAAAAATAACATTTGCATTTTGTACTTCATCTACTTAACTTTTTATATTCCAGTTACCAAGAAAAAGTATTAAGCATGTTTTTATCAGTTACTTTATCTTTTTTTTAAATAACGTTTTGTTTTATGCGAAATGTTTAATTTCAGCGTTCTCAATTTTATTTTCAAATAAAACTGAAAAGTTGTATTAAACCTGATTTAATATGTTATCTAAACATTAAAAAAACTAAATCGATGCCAGAGATGAAACAAATGTACAGGGTTATTCATTATATTTTGACTACCACCTACAGCTCTTATTATTAGTTATAGAAATAATCTTTAAATACAAAAGTTTTAGGTTTTTTCACGTAGTATTTTTGGTAATAGAGGAAATAAAAATCGACTTATAACATTGTAAAATTATTTGAGTTATATTTTTTAAATGGAACACTCTATATATTATTATCTCAAATGAAAGATCTCTTTGTTCTGATTTCAAATATATATACTTTGTTGGCATTTGATTCAGCCACTTTTAAAATGTTTGAATTTATAACTTATTTTTCCTGGTTGCCTTGAAAACGTCGGGGTTTGCAATAAACGTAACCCTAGCAACGAAACAATGTTAGTTACACATAAGTTAGTCATCAATTGAAAATTGAACCGTATTGTAGAAATTATTATATTTCTAAAATTATTTAAAACATCTATCAAATTCGGAGGAACAAAAAGTCAAATAATGTTATTTTAATCAAATAGAGATCCTTCTGCCCCCGGTATATTTGATGATATTTAGGTCTACCTATTGCAACACTAATATTTGAATAAAATAACCTTGTTCTTATTATTTCACTCCCTCTGAATAACCCATTTGATAGATGTTTTAAATAATTTTAGGGTAAATTAATTTCTGCAATACGGTTTAATTTTCAATTGCAGACTAACTTATGTGTAACTAACATTATTTTGTTGCCAGGGTTATTTTATTACAAACGTCGACATTTTCAAGACAACTTGATTTCAGGAAAATAAGTTATAAATCAAATATCTTAAAAGAGGCTGAATCAAATGCCAACAAATTATATAGATATCTGAAATCAGAACAAGAGATCTTTGATTTGAGATAATAATGTACAGATGTTCCATTTAAAAAATATAACTCAAATAATTTTTACTATGTTGTGAAATCGATTTTATTTTCTTCTGTTACCAAAAGATACTACATGTAAAAAACTTAAAACTTTTGTATTTAAAGTTTATTTCTATAACTCATAATAAGAGCTGTAGGTGGGAGTCAAACTATAATGAAAACACTGTAAAATATTACACATTTAAAAAATACTTTTTTTAAATTTATATTTTTAATTTATTATTTTTATTTAATTTTTTTTTATTTTTTTTTAAATTTTTTTTTTTTTTTTTTTTTTTTTTTTTTTTTTTTTTTTTTATTTTTTTTTTTTTTTTTTTTTTTTTTTTTTTTAATTTTTTTTTTTTTTTTTTTTTTTTTTTTTTTTTTTTTTTTTTTTATTTTTTTTTTTTTTTTATTTAAATTTTTTTAATTAAATTTTTTTTTAAATTTTTAATTTTTTTATTATTTTTTTAAATTTATATTTTTTTTTATTTAAAAAATTTTTTTTTTAATTTTTTTTTTTTAATAAATTTTTTTTTTTAATTTTTTATTAAAAAAAAAAATTTATTAAAATTAAATATAAAATTTTTTAAAATTTTTATTTTTTTAAAATTAATTAATTTTTAAAATTTATATAAATAATTTTTTTTAAATTAAATAATAATAAAATTTTTAATTTAATAATAAAATAAAATTAATATAATAAAAAAAAAAAAATAATTATTTATTAAAAATATTTTATTATTAAAAATTTTAAATAAAATAAAAATTTTCTTTAACAAAAATTATTTTTAATTTAAAAATTAAAAATATTTTTAATCATCAAAAATTTTTTAAATAATAAAAATATAATCAAATTTTATAAAATAATTTTTTTTTTTAAAAATAAAAATAAAAAAATTTATAAAATTTAAATATAATAAAAAAAATAATTATTAAATTTTAAAAAATACAAATTTTTTTTTTAAAAATTTTAAATAATTTTATTAAATATTATAATAAATAATTTTTTTTTAAATAAATAACATTAATAAAATTTTAATAAAATTTAATTTATTTTTATTTTTTATTAAAATTTTATAATTAAAATAATTAATTATAAAAAATTTACAAATTTTATTTTAAAAAATAAATAATAAATATTTTTTAAAAAAAAAAAAAATTTTTTTAATAAAAAATAAAAAATTTCAATTTTTTTTTTATAATTTTTTAAAATAAAATTTTTTATAATTTAATATTATAAAAATTTTTTTTTAAATATTAAAAAATAATAATAAAAAAATTATTAAATTTTTTTATTAATTTTTTAAAAAAAAATATTTTTTATTTTTTTTTTTAATATTTTTTTTTTTTTTTTTAATATTTTATTTTTATATAAATCATTTAAACTTTTTTTTTTTTTTTAATAATTTTTTTATTTTTTTTTTTTATTTAATTAAATTTTTATTATAAAATAATTTTTTATTATTTTATTTTAATAATATTTTTCACATTTATATTTTTTAATAAATAATTTTTTTATTTTTTTTTATCAAAATTTAAATAAAAAAAAAAAAATAAAAAATAAAAATAAAAAATATTAAAAAAAATTATAATAATAAATTATAATATAAAATTAAAAAAATTATAAATAAAAATTATAAAATTATTTATTCAAATTTATATATTATAAATTTAAAAAAAAAAATTTAAAAAAATTATAAATTTAAAATAAATTAAATAAAAAATTTTTAAAAAAATTTTAATAATATTAATTTAAAAAAAAAAAAAATTTTATTAAAAAAATTATAAAAAAAAAAAAATTAAAATAATAAAAATTATTTTAAAAAAAAAAAAAAAAAATTAATAATTTTTATTTATAAATTTTTTAAATTTAATTTTTAATTTAAAATTATTTTTCCTATTTTTTATTTTCTTATATTATTCATTTAATAAAGATTATGATATACTAGATGAAACCCCGTTCTATCGGACGAAACTAGCATAATTAAAAAAAAATGTCCCTCTGTTGGACCCCCGCCTCCAGGACCCTTCCATTCGCCCCGTATGCTCCATTCCAAGTTCAATCATATACTTGGCTTTGGTCTAGCACTTATATTGGTCGAGTCTATAGAGGGACAAAGAAACAAAGAAACAGACAAATTTTGAATCTTAGTTTGTAGATACTTTAAATATTCCAATCAACCGTTTTTTTAGTACAATTTTTATTACAATTAGTGAAAGGTTAAGCAAAGTGACCACTCTAAGGAAAAACCAGTTCGATTTCATTACATTTACTTAAAAAGGCTACATAATTTTTCCGCAACCCTACCAAATCATCACTTTATCTTCAGGGGTAGGACAAAGTGGCCACTGGGTAGCCAGTTTGCCCGATAAAAAAAACAACAATTTGTTAGTTACCGTTTTATTAATTTATTTACAGTAATTCTCGCACCCAGCACAAGCTTCATCTGCTCAAACTAGACAATCTGAGTTTTTAATCCATCCTTCTTTTTCAAATGATTTAGAAAAATACTCCCCACTGAACAAACACTCAGATTCACTGACTTCACTGTCATCAGAGTTGTCAAACAAATATGATTAGTCGATGTCGATTTCTTCTTCTTCTTTCTAGTTTTTCTTTTTCTTCCCTTTCTTCTCGATGTCAAAATTACTGAAGATTGTTTTTCTTTTGGTAATCTTTGCATTAGGCATAATATTATGAGGGCTTATTGCAAATGAAAATGAACTACTAGGTAAGATGTCTTCAGCAGATGATGTACTGGGCTTGTTAAGTGGGCTATCAGCTAATGAGGTACTCGATGAATTTCAAATGCATTGTTAATATTTCAAAAACCTACAGTGATTGTTGATGCACTGTTGTCGTCATAAAATAAGCCTACAGGAAGCGTAACGATAGGTTGAGCATCTGGAGATTAACATCAGCTAGTGGGCATTCAGTAGAGGGGTTGGAAATATTTGTGGTTGCTGTTGCAACAAAATCCGATTCAGTAAATACATTTCTGTTAGTTGGGACTATACCACATTTTCAGAAACCCTCATAAAAGATACATCCAGTGCTGCAACTTCTATCTATTATGTGGCAGAAAACATACTATAGTAGTGCAATTATAAATAGCCTTTTCAATGAAATCAAGGTTTCTTGTGTGGGTCTTACAAAACATTGATCTTCTTTTGATGGCTTGGCAAACTTTAGGAAATGTTTAAACCATTGGGAAAGTATTTCAGATTGCATCCACCTTGATGGGTGGCACGGAAATGTCGCCTCAGGTGGGCACCATCTTCTTTTAGCCGCTGCTTTGGAAATATGACAAAAGGAGGGATAAAATTTCCCCTGCCGACATGCAAATGCAAATGTAGAGAGTACCTCTTTCGGAAGATGGAAGGAAGCCAACTTTCGGCCTAACTTTTTGTGCAAATACTTTGGCTGAGTAGACAAAGTCTCGTTTCATCGACATGGAGGGCACAAGTGAACATTCTGACGTCTTCTAAAATGTCAAAGGATTTTGAGGCATTAGTTTTGTCAAAGAGTTGGGCTTTTGCAACTGACGCCGTCTCTGGTTTCCTCAACATAATTTCTTGATGTCCTTTTTTAAAGGAGGCAATCAAACCATTACCAGCTAGTTTTTTTTGTATGATTGAACGTTTTAGGAATATTATTCTTTTTTGCCAGTTGATAAGCAAGGTTACGTAGATATGCTAATGTCGTTCCAAAACAAAACGTGCCTCCTTGTTTAAAAGAAAATTTATAAGGTCTTGTTCTTGTTCCTTAGTGCAAACAACACAATAGCAGCCTAGACATTTTTTATTATAAGTAGTTTGCTGACTTTTCTCTAGGACAAGTTGTTTGGCATAGCATGTTATCATTTTTTATCCCGTTGATAGCTCGTCGCATTGCCTGGTGTTCCCAGCTGACTAAGACTGAAATCAAAGTAATTAAGTTATTGCTAAAAGCAGTGGTACCAAATAGCAAAGAACTTCATGAAATTACAATATTTATACAGGGTTATTCACCAAACCAGTTTATTAAATGTTTATTGGGAAGTACAAAATATATAATGACATAAATGTATAAATATCAATAAATATTTATATGTACAACTGCATCATAAAGTTCAGGTTCTAGTGCACTTTTGCGGCTATAAATTACCTTTTGATTGTACTAGTAAAATAAATTAAAATTTTATTTTCAGTCAAAGCCATTATTTTTATAAATTATTCACAACTATAAGCACCTTCATACTTCATTAACAATAACACTATTAATGTGTAATATTTATAACGCACTGATTGTTACCAGATATACTCATTCGTTCAATTTATTTACTTACTACTAAAGCAGATTTTGATGCGTTTTGTTGACGTTTGCTTGAACTGGAAGCCAAATGTTCGTCACGAGGTATCTCACTTAATATCTTTGTCGCAATGACAATTTTAGTCTTTTCACTGTCTTCAAAGTAACTCTCTGCCACCGTGCTCGACGCCAACCCTCGTGTCGTTTCACTTGTTCCATGCTAGTTCCTACATAAGCTAATAGAGTAGCCGAGCTATGCCTGAAGCAGTGCCCTGTATATAATAAAAATTCTCCAATTCTAGATATTTGGCAACGACAGCTGGTACACCACCAATTTTATGAATTCCTACTTGTTGAACGGTACATTTTTTTTTAGTGTAATTGATGAAAAACCTTTCGTGTTCTGTTTTGTTTGGTCGAATAGTTATGTTTTTTCTGACAAATTCAAGGAAATTAATACTTTCGAGTTTCCCAGGAACAATTATAAAAGATCGATCTATTTTGGTTTTGGTGTCTTGTAGTCTTCACAAGAAAGTGCGTTTCATGATCTGTGACACACGGTGTCAATAAAGTCACCAATTCCTGGCGCCTACAGCTCCCAGCTATTCCAAATATCAGGATAACCTAAAGCAAATAAGAATTTTACAGGAGCCAACTATATTACTGAAGATTCTTACCTTGTTAAGAAAAATTCGTCCTTGTGGTTCTGAGCTAGTATCAAGAACTTTTTCGGTCTATATCCTTCACCTTTCCGCTCCAAGAAAAAAATGAGACTTGAAAATTTACTGATGTTGATTCCTCCCCGGAGACTTATCGTTGAGCGTTACATAGAATATTTTCTCCATAATGATGAACTTTTATACCGCGAAAGATCGCTATTGAAATACGCTAGGATGCTCTCTTCACAAATTGTTGGAATGTCCTTACTGGAACACCATTTTCTACAAGCATTGTAAGTTTCTTCATATAAATATTTAGATGCTGCGCTCACTCTGCTAATAAACATAAGACATAAGATCTACTGTATGGATTCATTACATAAATAGCTATTATATACAAAATATTTTGACGCTATTAGATTAATATGAGTCTACAGAATAAACACATAAACCTAGTTATTATTTTGACACACACAAGTATGCCCTAAATTGTGTTATTTTAAGGAGTTACGGTGATTCGTACGTGTTTGAAATTTGTACTAAGTTATAATAATGCTTACCACTTTGAAAAACATAAAAACTTTAATAACTTTTGTCCAATTACACCAAACATCATCAAACTTTCAGTAGTCAAGGTAAAATAGCCAGTGGTCACTTTACCCGCTATGACCACTTTGCCCTACCTTTGTTATTTTGTAATCTCCCTTTTTCTTTTTTTATTTTTTTATAAATTTTTTTTTTTTTTTTTTTAATAAATTTTTTTGCTAGATTCTCGCGTTTTATAAACACTACTCTTTGCTATTTTAATTTTTTGAAAATCGTTATGATAAATTAGTTGAAGATATAAACATGATAATTTGTAAAATGATTTGTTTTTTTGGAATAAGTTACTTCTGTAACAGTAGAGAATATTCTTTGTTTTATATTTTTGTTTGCCAGAAGGTAAGCTGCTTTCGGACCCTTTGTAGTGGAAGATTTAGGGTTACGATGGATAAACAATGTTTGGTTTTATTGGCAACGTTTCGCCCCCATGTGTTGGTGGAGCAACGTTGCCAATAAAAAACAAAAATGGATCAGAAACAAGAACAGAAAAAGGTCCGGAAGGAGCTTACCTTCTGGCAAACAAAAATGTCATTAAAATAGGGAGAAAATAAACCGATTCATTTTTAGTTTTACGAGTAATTTTTACGAAAATGGATCAGATTAAACCTAGGATTAACCTAAGAGATCAAATCCAAAATTTATTTGCTGTCTACTTAGAAATCACTCCAATCTAAATTATGTTAGTATAAATAATATGATTATTTATTTGTAAATATCAATTCAATGCATTTTATAATTAATTGAATAAGAATTGAAATCCCACAATTAATTTTAGTTCGGTATACCAACTGATGCGACCTTTTACCCACTCCCTCTCCCGTTTGTTGGTTTAAGGTCGGACTAATATTCTTCTTATTTCGCTATCAAAAATAGAAAACACACCGAGGACATAAAAACAAATCAAACCAAGATAAAAACTAAGGTCATCGAAAAATGGAAAGAGGAATGGAAAGTGGCGGGGTTTTAAGGACAATAACCGACTCTATAAGCGGCTGCAAAACTAACAATTGACGTGTAAAGAGAAGGTTATAGCTACGAGATTTCGTTTAGTACATCATGTCCAGAATTACATCATATAACAGCGAAGTATGAGATACAAAATGTAGAAATGTGTATATTTTAAAATGAATGAGGATCTTCTAGAGATTTAAACAAGAATTGTATAAAGTCTAATAATCTTTGTTGTTGATGCCTTTAAAAAAAGTTAAATGCCGTTCACGACAAGTTCAGATTTAAAACATCAGGTGCTACAAAGATTATCAAGAAAACGTCTAAGTCGAAACTGCAACAGTGTCAACAGTATTATCAAGATGGTCCAGATTAAAACTTCAAAAGTAAAAACTAAAATGGCTTTGATAGATATGGACAAAAATATAATGTTATTCCAAACCTGGTTTTCATTTCGACAAGTAAACTCTAGAATTTGCAAAGAAAACATGGATTAACTTGAAATCAAAAGCCGTTACACAAATTAGAATTAAAATCTTACGACTTTCCTTACGGTTAATGACTATTAATTGAAATTGTTTATGGTGATTGGAGTTCTTATTTATTTGACGTGTTCTATTAGCTATCTTCGAAATACATTTACGTATAATATAATCTATCTACGATATAGAATTTAACGAATGTTTCGAAATATCAGTTTGAAGATGATTTTTGATCAAATAAACTCTATGAGCTATATGCAGAGTCGTTCAGAAAAGTACTTACCATAAGATTATTAAATAGTAGTTATTTTCGAGCCAGCCTCTATCTCAAGTAATGCATAGTGTCTATAGTTTAGTGCCTACTTATTAGTAAGTAGAAAAAAGTAGTAAGAATTTATCTGAGAATATCGCCAATTCTGTCAAGAATTTGATTGATGACTCGACTGTTGGTATTTTGATTTAAAAAAATAAAGTTAAATTGTCAGCATGTATTTAATTTTAAAATTATAAAAGCAAAATAAATGGTTTCGTTCATAAAACTTTATTAAATATAAAAAGGCGGGACGTGAACCTCCATACCAACTGATTTATGGGAATATAATTTTGTCATTAAAGAACGATACCTCATACTTAATATACCTCTTTGGATACATACCTAACAGTAGCTATGAAACTAACTGAATTTCTAAGGATACAGGTCTCCGCGATGACCATGAATAACCTTCAACTGATGCTTAATTAATTATATAAAAATACTCCCCTCGTATTCGATATCTATTCTTGAAATGGTTATTATCATATTTATGAAACGGATTTATATATTATACTTTAGGACTCCAGTTTGCATTAACTTCTTTCTTACATTTTTTACCTTTTGAATTTCTTCTAATGCATTGCTTCATTGGTGGCAAAATTAAAATTTACAGACACCTACTAACGTGAAAGTAGTCAGAAAATTGTACTATTGGGCAGTATTTTTTTTCCTACTAAGTGAAAGTAGCTATTAAACACAGTCTAAGCATAGCTATTACTATAGTAGTGACAAAGTACTATTTCTTTTACTGAATATGACTACTTTTCTATTACTAGTATCCCTTTTCTCTTTCAACTTTTAAGAAAAAATTTATTATTTCATTTTTTAGAAGTTGTGACAGAGCAAACTACAGAAGGAATCTGATAAGCAGTCATAATATAAGGAAATCATAATATCAGAGGTGTAGTTTGGTTTCATAGAAAAAAAATTTACGACTTCTAATTATTGGTTTAGTGTAAAAATACTGCTAAATCGACTTTATCTACACATATTTTTCTAAAGCGTTAAATAATTCTGGTGTGCCTCATGGATTATATTGTGTCCCTACATTATTCATATTATTTCTTAAAGATATAGGTATGTTTATTAATTATCTGCTGTTTAATATTTCGTAAATTTGATAGGATCGGGAACTGTAGTTTTGACTTCAACATGACATGGACAGTTTCTTCCTTTTATTTAACTATAGTTACAGGTTTCGACTCAACAATGTGAATGGGTCATCTTTAGATTAACTACAGTTTGAAAATGGGATTGTTCAAAGATACAATATATTTATTTTTC
Source organism: Abscondita cerata (assembly GCA_030710515.1). Taxonomy (NCBI): domain Eukaryota; kingdom Metazoa; phylum Arthropoda; class Insecta; order Coleoptera; family Lampyridae; genus Abscondita; species Abscondita cerata. The sequence goes on along the minus strand of JALBCR010001089.1, from coordinate 121,281 downwards.
TCATTTTTTTAAATACAACCACTTGAAATGATACTAATTTTTACGTTGTCTATAGGAAATTCAGTTAAAATTGGTGAAATTGATGATCTCATTGGAAGAGTTCTCATTTTATTTATAGCTTTGGTTATTAAATAAAACTTATTGTTTATTATCGTTTTTGAGTAATTCAATAAAGTCTAAAAAATGACTACAAATAAAAGTTTAGAAACAATGTAATTTTGGTAAATTATCTAATATTTATTAAACACAAATTTTAGATTAAAATTAATTGATTAGGTATGATTTTAAATAAAAATTTAAAGTTTAAATTTAATAAATTTTTAGTGAAATTTTCATTTCGTGCACAAGTTTGTATCAGGGACACATCAGGACTATTAGAAACCCAATTGGATAGTGGAATTCTGTTAACCATTTTAAACTTCTTTTTGAAGTATGACATGCTGCGTAATTCTGCTTGAAGATAAAACCTTGACCTCATGTCACATGTTCTTCCATTACGCGTATAAACAATTCTTCTAAAATATCCAAATATTTTGTTGTGTCTATAGGTAGTTTTCTTAATAAAATGAAGCTTTCGTAGACCTTGAGATGACATGATAACCCAAATCATGGCAGATAGTGAAAACTTTATCCTTTCTCTTAAGACAGGACGAATAACCCGACTTCTACTGTCACCGACACACACTGCAAATTTGGATTCATCGCTTCATTTTACTGAATTTTATACAACTTGGTTTTCAAGATCCAATTTATTGTCTACTGATTAAAATGTCTAAAAAAATATCTTTAGAATAAATGTAAGAAGTGAATAGTAATTATGAAATGCATATAGAAGTTTATATATCTAAATGCATTTAATAACTATTTTACCACTTAGTTTCTTACGTTTTCGCAACTATGTAGTACTCATTTTAGAAAAGCCACAAAAAATAAGAGCTTTAACATATTTTCTGGTTAGTTTCAATTCAAAAGGTTAAAGTGTTTTTGCTTTTTGGGAAGAATAACATATAAAGTAAATCTTTGCAATAAAATTACTATTGCATAAATATTTAACAAATTTTATCTTCTTTTTATAGGTGACTGCAATTTTAATTCAACTGTTTCAAGTTCTGAAACTTGAACCATCCGATTTCTAAAATTCCTGTCATTAAAGTCTGAGTTGCTTTACGAAAGTAATTTTTACTACAATATTAACAAAAATGTACTTTATAGATAACTACTTAAACCGAACAATATGGACAATAACGTTATAACTTTCATTGAAAAATTTGGGAAGATATACAACGCATATGCATAAAATGTACCAAAAAATTGCTCCGATTGTCACAGAAATCACAGCAACTTCGAAACACAAACTCCGATTCAACTAGGAGAGAATATCAACGACAGTCTTGAAGCAACTAAACAACTGGAATTAAATCGACGGCAGAGCCACCTACATGTTGGGAAAATTTTTGTGGTACATTTTATTCAAATGTATTGGATAGTTTCTCACAACTGTTATTTGTAATACATCTTCAGCAATAACCAATAATCAAACAAAACTCAAGTTTACAAAAAGTACACTCGGTGTTTAAAAACTCGAGTGCTCTTGTAATAATTTGTGTATAGGAGGAAAACTATTAGAAAAGTTGACTATCGACAACTTTTTTTCCTAATTAGTTTTAAAGTAAATTGTGGGTTTTCTTAGTTTTTGTTACAGAAATTATGCCAAGTAATGTAGTCCATCGAGATAACGGAATATTCTGTAACTGTCAAATCTAAAACTTAATCTGCGGCACTGCATAATAATCATATTCAGATTCAAACTGTACACTTTATGTAATGAATACATAAATTTATTTTAAAATATTAATTAAATAATTTTTAGTTTAACATTCAAACATCAAACACCTTCACTTTTCTTTGAATGAATAATTATTTAGGAAAATGTCCATTTTCAAATAGTAATTAAATTGAAAATTGTATAATTAATTATGGGTATCATTATTTTTCAGTTTACCAATTTTTAAATCTGATAATGATTCACAACAATTATAGAGTAGTATGGGAACACTAACTTTCATACAATAAATGTAATTAATCTTTCAAAATGCGTTACACTTTAGTTTATTTGTATTGTCGTACAAAAGTATAAACTAACAATAAATATTATTTCGCCACCATTATGGTAAATGCTTTACAACAATTCAAATGAATTCGATTTTCTAAGTGAGTTTCTTTGTATTAGTTTTTCATGCTAGAAGCTGTTTTGAAAGTTAAATTATGATATAATTTAAAGCTTCTTTTAGGAAAGGAAATTCGACATTAGTACTGTTGTACTTCCGACAGGGTTTCGTGTTTTACACTGAACGTTCTTCCACATTCTTGTTCATTAATTATTATGTACCGTCCAAACTAGAATTATATATGAATAACCAAGACAATTTTTTTTTAAATTACAAATTAATCAGTATGTAAATTTATTTTGTACGTAACGCATAAAGAACTACATAAGCCCATTCTGTGTGCTTCTTGCATATTAAAATTCAACGCAAACTTACGCGTTTTCACGTACACACTCATTACGATATAATAAATCAAATAACGTTTTTTCGTGAATGTTTGTAATGTCATTCGATAACATTTATTAACGGACAACACTGAAAACTTATCTCTTTAAAAATCGGTGTAGTATTACCACCAAAACCTCAACACAAATACATTTACAGTAGATATTCCCACGGAAGCACGTGTATAGATCACCCTTTGTATGGACATAAGATCCCCAACAACAGGAATTGGACATTTTAGGCGATCCACAACGCGTGCCTTCCGTCGAGAGTTTAATTTCCCTGTTCCAAAAGCAATGATTGATGGGAATCTGTTCTTATTTCTCCCTTTTAACGCTTATTGCGGAATTGGCGATAGAATTATGGAGATAACAATGTTACATTACAGCATTTTTCTGTAACCTTTGTAAATATTGAATGGTATTAATTAAATTTCAAACATTTATTTTTCATAAAAATCACTTTTACTAATAGGTTATACCTAACACTAATAAAATAATTTTACTTGGTTCTAATGAAATTTATTAAAAAACAAACATGAATTAAAATAATATATATATATATAAATAAAATAATTATAGGAGTAATATTTAAAATTACAATGCCCTGTATATTAATACATTTTCAATTTCTACGTTCAAAATAAGAATGGATTTTATAGATGTTTGCCTTACTTAAACCTAAAAGTTTTTGAGATATTTTGTATTTTATGAAAAAAGTCGTCACAATTTTGCCTATTCATATTTCAGCAACTATTCTTTTCTCCAAACTAAATTTGCACTGAACTCATCAGTTGATCATATTTTATGTAGAACTTGTGAAAAATCCACTATCATATACAGGATGTGTAGAAAATAAGATTAATTAATGACATGTTTTGAACCGCAATAACTTGCTTATTTTAAATGGAACACCTTGTATTTTATATTAACAACAAATGTAAAATGTAATTACCTATTAAACAATACTACAGTGTCCTATAGCTAAATGTTCATGTTGTCATGAAAAATGCAAATTTTTATAATGAAGACTGATTTGTAACAATTTTAATATTTATCAAGTAAATATTATGTATTTGTAAGAAGGAGAAGATTTGCATTGTGTACATTTCATCAACTGTATTAAATTTTGAGAGAAATAAATATGTATAGAGTTTACAATAATTTAATAAACGTACCAATTTACTTCACAATAATATCTCTTCTAATGAATTATCTGCTCCACGGATCAATTTCTTAGCTGTTTAGAATATTGTAAAACATACTGGTAAAATACAAAAAATAAAGCGCCTATTTTTTTCATGTCTGTCTCCGAAATTAAATGGGTACTTCCAGACGTCATCTTGCCTTAAAACCAACGGGAAAAACTAGTAATTTCCATACAGGGGCGGGACCAAGGGGTTTTCGTCCGCCATAGGTTTAACATTATTCAGAGAATAATGGGATCAACCTACATGCACGCGGAGTCTAGCATTATTAAATTCATGTATTAAAATTTGCCTGTCAATCAACGGGTTTCTTACAAACACATAATATTTACCTGTCAAAGTTGTATAGCTTACTTGGTAAATATTAAAATTGTTACAAATCAGTCTTCATTATGAAAATTATCATTTTTCATGGGAACCTGAACATTTAGCAATAGGCCACTATAGTATTGTTTGATAGGTAATTACATTTTACATTTGTTGTTAATATAAAATACAGGGTGTTCCATTTAAATTAAGTAAGTTATTGTAGTTCAAAACATGTCATTATTTATTCTTATTTTGTACACATCATGTATATGATAATGGATTTTTCACAAGTTCTACATAAAATCTGATCAACTGATAGAGTTCAGTGCAAATTTAGTTTGGAGAAAAAGAATAGTTGCTGAGATATAAATAGGTAAAATTGTAACAACTTTTTCACAAATACAAAATATCTCAAAATCTTTAGGTTTAAAGGTAAGGTAAACCTCTATAAAATCCTTTCTTATTTTGTTCGTGGAAACTAAAAATGTAATAATATACAGGACATTTCATAAGAAAAAGCACAAGTTTAATACGTTCTGTGTATTTTGGAACACCTGTATATTTCGAAAATAATTTAAAAATATTCCTGCAACAGGTTTCTATCTATCCCAAATATATTTTTGAATTTTATTGAATAGTTTGGTTGTAATATTCCGTGTCGTATACCGTGAATAACACTGTATACAGGTTGTCCCACCGGGAACGCCATCGATAGATTATAGAAAAACTGTACATGGAAAAATTTGGAAATTTGGTAGTATACTAACATCGACGGGGGCAGTTCCGTTAAAATATTTTCAAGATGGTGACGCTTCCGGTTATACCGGAAGTAGGTGTCAAGTTGCTTATTTTAAATGGAACATCCTATATATTATTCTATTTTTTGGATTTTGCACAAAATTGTAGACACATTTGTGTATAATATTCTATACCTAAGTCTAACTGTTTTGGACTTATTTTAAATTCTATGTCAAAAATGACGTTTTCAGGCCTAAACAAAGTTATAAAATTTTCCTATACTAATGCCTTTATTATTTAATTGAAATAGGTTTTCTTGTAGTAGGGGACCTATGCTATGTCGATATTTTGATAATAAATTAATACAGGGCGATCAAAAAAAAAGGATTAAAATTAAATGTTTATAATTTTATCTTATTTAGCATCAAAAATAAAGTTGACTTTGTACAAGGTTGTCTATTCAAAAAATTCATGGTTTTCGAAATATTGGCAATTTAACATTTTTTTTGTTGCACAAATGCTATTGATTTCTTTTTAATATGAATGGTTATTCCTAGTTGGCCATGATGGGGTTAGATCTGTCAAGGATATGTCAAACTATGTGTATCAAACTAAGAAATGCCAACAGTTAACTGTACCGACTGTGAGTGTTAAAGTGCATATTGTTATCAAAGCGATAACTTATTATGCTTGAAACACACGTGTTTCGATAAAGCCAAGTAATTACTTGTACAGTATTACACACGCAACGAAAGAACACCTGGCTTTATCGACACACGTGTGTTTCAAGCATTTAAAGTTATCGCTTTGGTAAGGATATGCACTTTAACACTCACAGTCGGTACAGTTAACTGTAACACATGTTCTTAATATAACTTTATCACATTGTCCATAAATAATAAATAAATTTAAGTAATTTTCGTTTGTATAATTTAAGCGTCCCGGCATGATTATTGAAAATTTTTAACAGTTTGACATATCCTTGACAGATGATTGTTTTCTAACGCCATCATGGCCAACTAGGAATATCCATTCATATTAAAAAAATACAATAGCATTTGTGCAACAAAAAAAATTAAATTGCCAATATTTCAAAACCATGAATTTTTTGAATAGACTAACCTTGTACAAAGTTAACTTTATTTTGATGCTAAATAAGATAAATTTATAAAAACAGGTGCTTGCATTTAAAAAAACTGATTTTTGACGTGTTTTTGAATTTAATTTTAATCTGTTTTTTTCCACCCTGTATTAATTTATTATCAAAATATCGACATAGCCCACTAAAATAGGTCTCCTGCTACAAGGAAACCTATTTCAATTAAATAATAAAAGCATTAGTATAGGAAAATTTTATAATTTTGTTTAGGCCTGAAAACGTAATTTTTGACATAAAATTTAAAATAAGTCCAAAATAGTTAGACTTAGGTATAGGACATTATACACAAAATATGTCTAGAATGTTGGGCAAAATTCAAAAATAGAAACTCAAACACCAAAAACCGCACAAGAACTTATTATTCGTGTTCCACGTTACACATTTCTTCGAATTATATTTCTTGTGTAGTTCTGGCATTTTCTTTTCTGTTTCAGACAGCAGTTTCATTCAGATAATCTTTTTAATGAACGTGCGATCAAAACCAGTGCAGAAACGCGTTTTTTAAATAGACAAAGATGCAGTAATGATTGGAAAATGACACACATATTACTTCCGCGCGCCCTAAAAACATAAGTTTCTAGCTAATTCTTTTGTTCATATCCTCTTTCTTTTTTTTACAAACATTTTTCACTGCCTGTTATCTGACAGCAAACACGAAGAATACCATTATAATATTTTTGAGTTGGGTTTTATATTCAGACGTCACATTTTTCGCACACCTTGGTGTCTTCCGATGTTGACTTTACTCTAGCGGGGTTGGTTGCGAGGTTATAGTTATTAGAGTTAATTTTTTTAATGTTGGTGTGCTTACCGGTTGAAATTGTATTCAAATCACCGGCGGGCGTTATCCAGGTTTCATAAAACTGTTAAAATATGCAAGATAGTACAGACCTATACTCTAGAAATACAAATGAATGGCTTAAAAAGTTTTGATCCAAAAAATACATAATTCTACAAATGCCAAAGTAACTAAACAATAAAATAATTTTGGAAATGTGATGGTAATCAGATGGTCTCACAATTTGTTGCCCTGCTCTTCCTTACCACCCTGTTTCAATGAATGCATACATAAATAGTGTAATTTTTTTCTCAACATTAATAACAAATATATAAAGAAAAGTAATATATAAAGAAAACAGACTATGTAGGTAAAGTAGGATGCACATATAAATACTTAGTCCCAATAAAAAGAAATAATAAAATAAAGGAGAAAAAAAGAACAAAATTAGAAAAATTAAAATAAGGTCACGAATTACTATCGTGTTTTTAAACTCTGAAATAATCTAGTTTTCAAAGTAGTAACACTTAATGTTTACATATGCTCCGGTATTGTGTGTAGATAACGCCGATTTTCCATGCTTAGCCAATAAGTTTCTATTAACTTATGACTAATATGTTAACAACGCCTAATTCCATGTATAAAGCGAAGGCAAGCATTTTGTAAAACTTGAAGTTTTCTCTTCGTATTTGTATCAAGACAAGGATCACAGAGAATGTCGTAGTAGTTAAAACTAGATAACACCAAGGAATCTCAAAGCATTCTCTTTAAATTTTTATTTAATACCTGGCTTTTCGAGTAGGTATAGCAATTTCAGTTTTCTATAGGACTTATTTATACACATGTTTATATGTTCCGAAAAACGTAACCTATTATCAATTATAATACCTACATTTTTTGCTTGCTCATGATAAGGAATTAGAACATTATTGGTTTTTAATAAAAAAAAAGGTAATATGGATTTAATAATTTTATTATTCCCAAAAAAGCATTAATTTTGACTTTGTGGGATTAACGTTTAACAAATGTAGATTTGCGTAGTTTGCCAGAATATTTAAATCCTCATTCAGTAATTGACATGCCTGGACATCATGTTTAGGGTAAAAAGATAAATAAACTTGTGTATCGTCAGCATATTGATGATACTTAGAATGCTTTAAACAATTACAAAGTTTAGTAGTATAAATTATATATAGCAATGGTCCCAATGCTGAACCTTGAGGAACTCCATAATTAGTATGACCAAGATCAGAAATGGTTCCTCGTAGTCTCACACCTTGTCAACGATTACGCAAGTAACTATTTAATAAAAAGGAGAGCAGATCTGTCAAATCCTATATGGTGTAGAATATTTATCAATATTTCATGATGGATAGTGTCAAAGGCCTTTAAAAAGTCTAATAGAACTAGAGCAGTGATTTGCTGTTGTCTTTAGCAGCAATAACTCATCAATTACATTTAATGTAGTAGTAGTACAACTATATCCAGGTCTAAACCCGGATTGATTGATAGATAGTAAGTTATTAATGTCTAAATACTTTTTCTAAGACCTTTGACAGCACAGGAAGTACGCTAATGGGACGAATATCATTTAATTCTTTAGGCGAGTTTATTTTGGACAACGGAATAATTAGTGCAATCTTCCAAGCATCAGGAAAAACCTCCATTAAACAACAGTTAATAACATGTGTAAAGTATGGTAACAAATATGGACAACATAGTTTACTCATCATCAATTGCAACTGCATTAGATTTGATAGAGAATATGACTGTAAATTTCTTCTTCGTCAATAGTAGAGAATTTGAATATATTTGCATCAAAAGCTGGCTTATATGAATTAAGAAATTTATGATCGACACGATCAATGCCTACCATGGAATTAATAAAAAAATCATTCATGTCTCCTAAACAGAAGATATTATCATATAATGGAATCAAAGAGCTTAGAATCATAAATTTTATTTTAGTAGATAGAAACGTGTTAAAATGGTAACAGCATGTGTTTCCAAATGTGTACTGTGAATAACAATTTTTTGTAAATCCAGGTTAAGGGGAGACGATTTGATATTGTCTGTCATTACACTCGTAATGCAATTATGGATACACGCTAACTGTAATTGCATTTATTTTTATTTCCAACTGAAATTGAAAAATCTAACGGCAAATTATTTTCCTTAGTTCTTGAAAGTAATAATCGTCGATATAAAAATAAATTATATGAAAACAGAAACTACGAGCGTATTTTGATATTTTTGTTCTAAATTGTGAAGTAGTTTTGTAACGACATACTTATTAAAACTTTCTTTCATTTTTAACTAAATTGAAAATGCGCAATACTAAATGAAATTTTCTGCACATATATTTCTGCATCTGTCTAGAATACAAGTTTGAGCAGTTTAAATTATCAAAGTAAAAAGTATAGAGACTTTGAAAGAATATATACATACGTTTTTAAAATATTTATAAATTAACGTTCAATAAGTTCGGTGAATTTAAGGTTTTAATCATGTATCCGACGATATAAAATAAAACTTGAAAGACACGTGTTTATATACGAGTCACAAAATGACTAAAATATAATGTTTTAAACACGTGATTCTTACGTTACGTAAAATAACGTTGAATATCACCTAAATATCAACTAATATTTTTAACGTGAAACTGAGTTTGTCACGGGAAACACATTATTAATACGTCAATTCAACGTTCATGTGTTTACTGGGCAAAGAGGTGACAAATACACTGTAACGTGTTTATTTAACCTGTAATTACAAACTTTAAAATGTTTACACACATTATTTGAACGGTTTTCTAACAATGCTTGTTCAAATGCTGTGTTAAACAAAAACGGCATGTAAAAAGTCAATTTTTATATTATATTTTTTAGGGGGTTCGTTTACTTTGAAAAAAACATGTCGCACAGAAACTTACTCTTTAGGAGGGAGGATATATTAAATGTAATAATTTTGAATGCAAACGAAAAAAACTGCTAGAACGCTTAAGTCCTATGCTGCTGATTTATTTTTTGACGTGATTGTACTAAATTCAGAAAATGTTTAGTTCAAAGACGTTGCATATTTGATTGACGTTTTTTGAATATTTTCCTTTGTAGGAATCTTAATAAAAATCTTATTTTCTCGTTTGGGTTTAATATGAATACAATTTGTATATTCTTTCTATGTATTTACTATTTATCTATACACTCACTGTCAAAGTTTCATAAACTTCTGTTATCAAATATTCAAGTAATATTGTGAGAGTCTTGAAATGCCACACGGGCTTCTTAAGAATAATAATATAAAAAATAATTATCATGGTTGAGAATGGTTTTTGCAACTTCAAGAATACATTACAATCGTGTTAATTGTATTAAGTATTTATGGATTACAGTGTACCATTATGAAAACAAAAAACTGGGACACAATGGTTCTACAAGTTAAATAAGTATATCTTAACCCTTGGCTTCCTTCATTATATTTACAATTTAATAAAAAATAGGGTGAACAGTTCAGGTAAACTTTCATGTGTCGATATAATTGTTTTCTTAAACCCAATTCCGCCCGGAGGTTATTATTTTCCGTTTGCGCAATTCATTTTTAATCTTCAACGAATTTAACAATTTGACCGTATTTTTTATTCTTTATTTTTAGATTTATCAAAAATTTCTTTACATCGAGTCAGAATTTCATTCTCACTATTTTAAGCATGTTGCGTAGTAAATATCTATTTATTCAATTAATTGCGTTACGACAAATGTTTTTTTAAACATTTTTTGATTTTGCCTTTTTTCATTTGCATTCATTTTAATGAAAAGAAACAATTTTAAAGTTTCTTTAAAATGATGAGTTTTTGTTTAAAAATTAAACATGCATTCAATTGCTGAATACGTAATAAGTAACTAAATTAAGACGACGGTTTATTAAAATAAATATGAGGATAGTATAGGTATTAAGACTAAATAAGAAATCCAAAAAATGTTTAAAAAAGTTCTTTCTCGTATCGCAGTTAACACGTTGACTGCGACAGTTAAAAAAAAATTCTGTTCGCCGGGCAATTTTCAGATTTTTACACATGTCATTTGATTAACGCTGAAAAATGAACGTATATTCAGAAGTTACTAAATCCAAAATGACTATAACAGAATTCAAAGAAAATATTTTGAAAACTATCCTTCAAATAAACAAAAAACCTGAACAAGATGTGAGAGATTCACCAAAAAACATGATTTGGAGAATACAGGGAAACGACTGCGCTGTATTGTGTGCTATGAAAAAATAACTCAAGAATTTGCTCAACGGAAAACAGCAAGATCAACTTGGAAATGCTATGCTTGTGATAAAGTTTATTGTGTAAATTGTCTTTTTTCCGTTCATGATTGTGTTCATTCTTAGACGTTTATTCAGTATTCAAACTATAGTTTGCATTATTTACCCCAAATTTTTCTTTGTATTATTTTTCTTCGTTCTGTTCAAATAAATGATTTTACAGCACTTATTCATTTTCTCAAGATAGCTTTATAATTAGCATCAGCTTCCATAACATTTTCGATTTTTTCATCGTTATTGCACTTTCTCATCTAACGCAAATATCTTGATCAAAAAAGGTAGGAATGCTCATAAATAGAGGTCTATGAGTGGAAATAAAATATCGGAAAATTTCAAAACACAGGACGATAAGCTGCACTCAATATCTAGACATTTTCAAGTAACTAAGATAAATTTTCGAAGGGTTCTTGGCTCTGCTGGCCCAGCAGGCCACGCAGAATGTGCTGCCATTTAAATACAAGGTGCCGTCGTATGTCACTCACAGAAAGACTTGCTCTGTGTGAGGCACAGACGTTGTGTCACGGCACCAGAAAAGAATTTACCGAGACACTTCAGTAGAGTCTCGTGGCAGCGAACGTGTTAATATGGTTGATTAAATATATGTTTATTACTCGACATGCTTAAAATAGTGAGAATGGAATTGAGACTCGATGTAAAGAAATTCTTAAAAAATCTAAAAATGAAAAACAAAAAATACGGCCAAAATGTTAAATTCGTTGAAAATTACGACGAACGGGAAATAATAACCTCCGGGCACGATTGAATACAAGAAAACAATTATGTCGATACATGAAAGTTTGCCTGAACTGTTCACTCTATTCTTTGTTAAATTATAAATAATGAAAGAAGCCCAGGGTTAATAATCTTTAAGGTAGATATCCTTATATAACTTGTAGAACCAAGGTGTCGCAGTTTTTGTTTTCATATGGTACATAATTGCATCATTTCTTCAATAAAATATTATTAATATAATTTGCTTATCATACTTATTTATTTTTGGCTAAGAACTTGTCCTTAATCTGCATAAAAAATTTTTTAATATAAAAGAAGCGACATGATTAAATGCTACAACGTACAATAAGAGATAAGTATCTGACATGTACACAAAATAGAACATGCATAGACAATGCATTCAAAAACATTGAGTCCAACTATTAGTAAACTATTGATTTGCATTAAGGCAACTTTGTTGACAGATGTGTAAGAAGTTACATAAGTTTATTCTTCGATTATTATAACCAACTAAGTGTTGGCAAAAATAATTACGACAAGGCGCATTTGTAGAATAGTAAACTCTACTGCTCTCAATCCTGAAGAGTTCCAAAAGGACGAAACAGCTGTCGAGTGATTCTTTATTCTGCTTGCTATTGTAAAATCTCTTGTGAACTTACAACAGGTGATTTGAGATTGTTATTTTTGCCTTATCAGACGTGTTCCGATAGCACGAGTGGACACTAGATGTCGCAACACTTATTAGTAAAATATTGAAAATTATTGGATTTAAATAGAAACCTTTGCGCGTGTGCGGTTTCTGGATACAGAAATAAGATTACCTTTACCACTAATAATTCTTGATGACAAGACGATACTGCAAATACTGTAAATAATATTCAATATTTTTTATCGGAAGAGGTATATTATTTTTTCTACCCCTACGCATTTACATTTTGTACGAACACTACAAATTGACTTTTTTACACAAAAGTATTATTTCCTATTATTTTTTGTTTGGTCAATCTTTGAAAGGTACTTAATTAATAGATTACATTTATTTTTGTTAATAACTGCATTGTGATATTACACGCATGAGCGTAGAAAACGTATTGCACACAATTCTAGCAGTAAATAGTTTTTATTTTTGGTTGATTTATTGTACAAACCTCGCTGCAAATTCAAACTTCTGACTACTGCAACTAGTTGTTAAAAGGTCAGCTAGTTCCAACATTAAGCGAGATCTTGGAGAAAACAAAACTACAGGAATCGCCCAAAGTAAATAAATTTTTTTTGAAAAAATATAAACCGAATCATTTACAAGGGTTGCGGAACGGAAAAACTTCATAGTAGACAACCAGACCAATCTGAAGTTTTTTATGACAATTATATTGACTAAGATTGATATTCTGTTTCTGTCTGCCTGCTAATGTTTTACAAATATGGAAGCAATCATGAACCGTATAATGGTGAAGTATGGAAAAGTAGATCATATACAGAAATAGTTTCGTTACAATATTGAAAGTGATACTTTACAGGTTGTTTGCCCAGCCTGAAAAGTGCGTGATTTTTAAATACACTTTTCGGGATAAAAAATAAATAATTTTATTTGTATGAAAATAAAAATGTACGATATACATTCGGCGATGTTTGTAAAAGGAACTGTAAAGTCATAAAGTCAAAGTTACTTTATCGGTTGCTATTGAGTGAGACGGCTCCTTATTCTCGTTGAACGTCGAACTTATCCCGATAGCTACGCACACAGAGCGTGTGGATTCAAATGTAACAATGAGTAAATTAATTGTAAGCGCCACATTGACTTAAAACGGACTTCATCAAAGCAGTCAAGATTATTTTGATAGTAATACAAACAAACAGGATACGAAACCGTCGAGTACAAGTAATTGCTCTAGCGACCCACAATTCTTCGAGATTAACATACCTGGAGGTAAGTTACTTAACTAAGATCACATACGTGTATTGTTTATTAAAGCGTCCTTTTGGAGCGTTTGACATCAATAGTTCCCAGTTATAATTAAGAAATGGTTTGGTACTGGTAATTGGATTGTTCGGATACACACGCTAAAATTGAAATAGCTGCAAAGTAAAACACTGACGGCGATTTAAGTCGGCGGCACAGTGTTAAAGGAAAGTCGTTTCTGGTGAGCCACCTCAACCCCGCTGATCCTTCCTCGAGTACAAGTAAGGGTGGAGAGGTTAATCCTTCCAATTACTACAGCATACGGCAGAAACGGTTCCAGAAGACAACCCAAAATTTTTGGACGTAATCAAATCTCAGCACACATCAAGCAAAGTAATCTCAGAAAATACAAACGGACAAAGAAACTGTAATAATTAGAGAAACCAAATGAAGCAAACTATTTGACACATGTAGTAATATAGGTCAGTAAGCTCACCTGCAAACGTTCATTCTGAACAACATCCCAGTTTATTACTCATTACATATCCGGTGTAATTTACGTTTCACAATAGGCGGATGGTTATAACAACTTTGGATTAATCCATCACTTTGTGTTTAGAATTTCCTTTCGCAGTTCCTTTTTTTACACAACACGACTGTCCTCGTTGACAATCAAACACCAAAAAGAAAAAACGTGAAAGCGAGCGCAATTGGATTTAGACGTTAACCTTGTCCTATTAAACTCGCGGTGAAAGTAGACAGGGCCGTAATAAGCGAAGTAACACGTACCCAGGAAAATCTTAACGTTAGAAAAGTATAAGCTAGTAAACGTGAATTTTATCGGTTCCTTTCCGGTCTAGACCGGTAATATTTAAAAATTGTCTTGATAGTACCATTTCTAACCAGTGATGGACACGTGAACGAACTCTAAATGTAAGTGTACAAACACCATTAAATTGGTGTAGGGCACGGTGATCCGAAGATTATGTGGACTGGTATCTATTAAGTAATAATTTTGTTGTAATTTCCCACGGTTGAGCTTGTACGGGCGATAATATGAGATGATCTAAATGATTTTGACCTTGATCAAGACTGGTCTTAGCCAGTCGAAACATTGATGCAAATAAAAGGGCTGTGTTTTCACTGACGTCTATTATCGTCTGCACTCCTAATAAGAAAGCCCAACCGTGAGAAATTACAACTAAATTATAGAAATTAAGGAGTATTACCATCACTTAATTCATTACTTTTTGACCAAAGTGTTGATTGGTTGTTGATTTTTTATATGAAAATAGGTCCCAAGAAATTATGTTTCAAAAAATTTTAATCCATTCCCATTAAATTTGACTTTATATGAATTTTTGAAATTTAAAAGTTGGTGATTTTTTGATAATTTTTAGAAATATATTTCAACTTGGTCAGGTTGTATTTGTTAGTTACTTTTGGCAAGAAGTACTAAAATTTAGATCGTACGCACGTAGGAGAAGATTGTCACTGAAAAATTGGTTTAGGCTTTCGCTGCCTGTTGGTAAACGAGTGTCGTCGAGATTCGAATTTAAAAGACGTCGTTACTTAAAATTTCTTTTTGATGATTTCTACTTCGCAGCTTGTGTTTTGAAGAGGCAGGGCGCGCCGGTCAAAAGCGGATCTTCGTAAGGTACCGTTGGGGATACTTCAGGATCGGATTCCAGATTTGGTTGAACCTCAGGGCTTTTTCAATTTTGTTATTTTTTTTTAATGTTTGTGAATCTTAATGGCTTTTCTAACTAATCTGTTGCAATAACCTTTAACCGTATCATGTGATCACCATTGCTACTACCGCTGACTTCTAGGTGTGTCTTAAACGGCAGTTCGCTAGATGTTTCCTGAGCCTTTTTCCCAATGATCTTTTGGTAGTTTTTATATATATAGCTTGCTACAAAAACAAGCTACTATACTGTAAACTCTGTCCTTTGTTGATCTGATGACCAGCTGATCTGATCAGTAAGACCTAAGCCTGGGTGGTGGTTTGATAAGCATGCAGATATCGTTCCGTGTGTGTAGCTCTTCTGTACACTGTGTTTCCTCGTTTTCTCACCAGCATATCTAAGGAAATCAGTTATTGTTCATCTCCTATCTCTATAGTGAACTTGATACTAGGGTATTGACTATTCACGCGTCGAAAAAATTGGTTAAATTTTTCTATACCGTGTTTCTAAACGATAAAAATATCATTTACGTTCCGAAATCATGTTGTTGGCGTGTATTCAGCGATCTTGATGACTTTTTTTAATCCTTATTTATTTTTTCAAATTTTGAGATTAAATTTTTTCATAGGCTTATTTGTTTAATTTGATTATATTGTTTTTAAAAGAAAGTTGAATGTACTTGTAAAGTATTACTATTCATATGTCTGTAATTGCTTTTACAGCTTCTTTCTTCAAACGTAAGTAAATCTAATATTTTTGCTGGGAAGTTCAATCTTCTTAAACATCTTAAACAAATATCATTGTTGACTGTGCTCAATTAATAACTGCGTTAATGTAGAATCAACTCTTACCTATACACTGTTTCAAACAAATTAAGGAAAGACTACATTGCAGTAAGTCACCGATATTAGAAGAAAAATACCATATTCTATTTGGAGGAAAAGTTACTTTTCATAGCTTACCTATTGTAATGATTTGAAACAATTAAAAATGCTATAACTTAATTAGGTTTTTGACCTTTACTATTTGCTTAACACGAAGAAAAAATTTACAAAAACTTAATCCGTAGATACAAATTTTCTATATATTATAGTTAGTGCGATTGAAATTAGTTAAATATTTTTAGATATGTGAAGTTTTATACAGGGCTCTAAACTTTTTACTTTGATAGGGTATAATTCTACAACCTAGTAGATAAAGCAACAGTTTTACAGTGTCACAAACAAAAGTAAAAAGTTTAAATGTTGAGTATATTACGTTACACAACCTACTACAAGTATTGTTCTTAGCTATTCAAAACTTCAAATTGTTGTAGATAATACAATTATTAAGTTATTATAGTTTATGATTGGTAATTTCAACTACATTTTAAGACTAATTGATTAATAAAGTTTGTCTTTTGATTAAAACTGGTTAATTGAGTAAGTAAACTCCAGTTGTTTTTTTTTTTAAATATGTTTTACTTGCTTTCCTTGTGGTCTTTTTTGTGTTATATTGTTATAAAGTTTATGAATTTATTCTAAAATAAATAATGGTAGATTGTAATATAAGAAATGAAAGTTTCGTTTTTTAGTTAGAGAAAAATTTTTCACGGACGATAGCGAGTGATCAATCTCTTGAACAAAATAAACAAAATTCATCTCGAACAGTAAATACTATTTTTCTACAAAATGAGAATCAAATAATAAAATCAAAATTAATAAAACAATTAATATGTCGAGACATTTTATAGCTTGAGGTTGATATAAGTGATGCAAAGATTTAAAAGTAAGTTACTTTTACTACATACTTTCATATGTATAAGTACGAAAAAATATTGGTTTAGTATAAAATTTCATCTTCTTAAAAACAATCGTTCTGTAACAACGATTTAGACTCTTCTTTCAAAAATCGACGTGGTTAAAAATTATTTATTTCTAGTTTTGAAGTTCAAAATGTATCTTCTCTAAAATTATTTGTGCATGCTTTTAATGGTAATTTAAAGCAATTAACTTAATAACGCCAGTGCAATTTATTGTTTTAATTTATAAATGCGACAATTTAAGTTTAAATGTAAAACCGCAAATATTCAAATAACGAACAACAAAATAACGTAACCAAAAATTCGTAATTTAAAAGATATCCACATATAATAAATCAAGTAAAAAAAAAAAACAATCGCAATCAAAATGTTAAGCGACAATCAATGTGGGAAAGAACGCAACCTAAAATATTTTTTGCGGATCTAGTATTTTGCATGGAAATTTAAATTTTTAAATTAAAAAGATGAGAAGTGTGATGGTGAATTTCTTTAATAATAAGGTTTTGATTAATTTTATTACCTCTTTTATTTGATACTTAGGCGTAGCGCATTTTCTTGCAAGCGTAATCTAATATTCGAGCCGCCTTTTAGCGAATCTAAAACAAACACGATGCGACTTAAAATGGCAGGATACATTAAGGAAAGGCAATTTAATGTTCTAGTAACAAACTTATTGACAGCTTTTAACTTTTTTACCATCGCCCTTATATAGGTTTTATTAACTTAAAATCCATCTTTGTTTACATTGCTGATGGAATGTTTAACAATCAAACTAGAAAGACAGAGGGTGTATCAAAAATTAACAGCAAATAGATGATAATTAATTTGTAGCATTTTCGATAAACCGCAAAATTAATATCCGGTTCTAACTACACCAAACAGCGTGTGACTTCCGCTTAATTGTTCACCGGTCATATTGAAATACTACTAAAAATATCTAAATTACAAATTTCAATTGATACTGCGGATTTCTGAAATTCAGAAGCTTGTGTAGGATTAATAATTAAATACAAATTTGGTACATTTGACGAGGTAATAAAGCATTACCTTTGTTGTAAAGTTTAAAATGCAAACTTGTTAATGAGTTAAGGGCTTGTACTTAAATTTAGTACATTAAGGGTAAACTGTATTAATTCCTGTATTATGAGTTAACATATATTAATTTAATCAATTTGGGCTGTACTATATTATGTTGACTTCAAATTTCTATTAAAGCAATAAGATGGGCATTTTGAGACATATAATCAACTTTAATCTTTATCAATATTTAGGTTGTCATATATATAAGTTTAAGGAAACTGTAATTTTTAACTAAAAAGGTAAATGTCAACGATAAAAAGAGATATCTGCTACATTCCGACTTAGTACCGGTTGAACAGTTTAAGTAAATAAACGAAAAACAAATTTAGAAATGTCAGTGTAATAATGTGAATCACGGCATGGAGCCTCGCGCTCAATTCGACCTCGAGGCTTCCCTCTCGCCAGTAACATGATTCTGTTTTTAGAGTATGTTAACAAAGAGCTCACAATTATTTATAATTATTTTTCATTAATTTGATTTATATTCGCACGACATACTTTGAAAATAAAACTTGTGAAAAACTATATATAGTCTTATGTCGGATTTTCAACGTTTTGTCAATTGTTGCATAAATACCTGCTTTAGTTAAAACCAAGACTCATAATTCCTTAAAATGTTAAAAGTATAAGTTTTATATTTAAATATACAATAGTTATATAAATATATACGTAACGTTCGAAGTGTAAACGCTCCTCCTGTATACACTTCCTTAACACAATTTCGCGGGCATAACTTTTATATTAGTTTCCGGCGTTGATAACTCGAAACTGTCCACGATTGGTCCGCTGCATTTTAACGTTTCCGGAAAGCTTTTCTTGAATCAACCGTTCACGAGGGAGAAGATAAACCTCATCTGAAAATTTCCTCGCTTTATGGGGTAATCAGGCTGATGGTAAGAGATTCTGAAACACTTCAACGTTTTAAAAACTATATTTTGTAGATAGAAAATATCATACCACATAAAGTCGGATTTTAAAATTCGCTAAAAGATTGTGCTCCACGTGAACCGTTTAATAAGCACCGCCCTGCATTTTTCATGCTAGGGGATTTGCATCAGGTATACGATTGCTCTCTGGGTTTATCTTTCGCTAACATCCTTATGTTTGTTCTAGAGAGGGTGGTTTATGTCTCCCTATTAAAAATACATTCTCTTCCTGTGGTTTCTTCGTCAAATTGTACGGCTACTGCGGGTCTACTTATGTCTTTTGGAGGCGCTGTGCCGAAATAGCTACGCACGAATACTCAGATTCGCAGACTACGGTGGAGGCTCGTCCAGAAACCGGTAGCAATATTGAGAGCAAGGGTAACGCTCCTACTGCTGCGTAGAAGGTCAGATGTTTTGATATCTCTTTAATTGCACGTGAACCTGCAGTCGACCTATCACTCAAATAGAAGTCACCCCTTGACACCAACTATCAGGCGCAAAACTTATTGCGGATTATTTGTCACTCGAATGTGTAATTGCATAATAATACCTGGAACGTTAACTAGTCATATATAAGAGTATTTACTACCTACGTGGTGTATAAGTCGTGTAAGCATTCAAACCTCAATCGTAATTAAGCCAGACGCATTTAGTTCCATTGATCCTTTCGGTACGAGCTCACGTCTTCTTTAAATTCATGTAATCTGTAACGTTACTCAGCACTATAATTCACATACATTCGAGGTTAAGTTCACCATAGGCGTACCTTCAGTACGCGAAATATCAATTGCCTATACGAGACAGTGGCGTAGCAGTGGTAAATATTTGGGTAATTCTCTTTACTTTAACTTGTAATTCTGTGTAGTTCTAGTCATTTTCGTGTTACCTAAATGTTTTAATGCAGTACTTACCCGTTTTAGCTTGTGTGTATTCGTAATATATCTGTGTCTATTGAATGCTGTGACCTATCACAATTCATTTGTGTATTAGGGTGAATAAATTTTATGTGAAGGTTTCTGTGAGTTTATGTCGAATTCTTTCGTGATTTGTTTCCTTTTACTGTATATTCTGCTGCGGACAGTTAACTGCTGACCTTTGGTTCTGGGTCAGAGTCTTATCTACAGCGTTACTTGAACCTGGCGCCCTACCTTTTTATTTTTTTTTCTATAGGTTCTAGGAATAACGTTGATCTTCCTAACCCACACCCTACTCTCTCCGCTGAGGGGCATACTTTCCTAACAACTGACCGTAACAATATTAATCATAAATAAAATATATTTATGGAAAAGTATGCTATGTGTAAAAGAGCTTTTACTGTATTTTTATAGTTTATACTTTATAGTGAACAAACTAAAAGGTTGCGTGGCAAATTACCAGATAATTAGATGTATTAAACAAAAACCGCAAAACACGTAAATTTTAATAAAAAGGGTGACGCAATTTGCCCAAACTAAAATACGAGAATAATCATCTCTTAAACAGGGGTAGTCTCCCCTTTAAAAATTTGAATAGGGAATTCGGTATCTGATGTACTATTTGTTTAGAAGCGTAAGTCATTACTTGCATGCTGGTATGTTTTAATTGAGACTTTCTAGTGTAGCGTTTGAATAATACAGGGTGCTCTATCAAAATAATGTCCTTGACCATCAAGTTGGACATTACAAGTAAACTATATGACACGTAAATGGAAAGACGATATGATTTTCAATCGGCGAAAATGAGAATTCATCGAAATTTTCAATCTTTAACAATCATCCTTCACCACATTTTTTTGTTGTCTTTATCACGGCTTCTTTGAACTGCTCTGATTTATTGCAAACGTCACAAAACAATAATAATATCCCTCAGTTGAATAACGGTTTCGCTGTTTGTATTATTTATATGCTTTATAAAGATTTCTATGGATTGAGGTTTTGTCTATCATTTGAGAATATACAATTCAAATGTCAACCGATATGTATGAGTTTTGTTCAGTTGTTAACTCTTTCTGTATTTGGTGCATTGTTAAAAGATTTGATAGTTTTGAAATAAATTAGCCAAAAACGATGTTTACAATTGCTAAACGAGTAGAAATGGTACGATTGTTCTTTGTAAACAATTTCTGTGAAGCAGCCTCAGCTTTTCAATGTTGCTAACTCCGATAAAAACGGAGGAGAACCCATTTGATAAGAGTCATTTCCGAGTTCAATTAGACAGCATCGGTAGCAAATGGCGAGCATAACTCGCAACAAACCAGTAAATAATGATGCTGAGAATCGAAGAAGATTATTATTAATCTGTAATTATTGACATTTCCAATAAATGAGATCAGTTTAAAGAAGCTTGTGACAAAGATAATAAAATATGTTTCTGCACTATTAATTTATTGTAAGTGAAGGGTACCTGAGTCATAATAAAAAACGCCATATTACCTTGACAATACTGTTAATTTGACAATAAAGAACCATTTCACACCTTTCGAAAATATTTTCCTCTGTGCGGGATGACTGTTAGAAATTGAAAGTTTCTCTTCTTTACATAGTTTACTTGCAATGACAAACTTGATGATCAATGATATTATTTTGTTAGACAACCCAGTATTATCCAAGTAATGATCTAAGCCTTCAAATAGCTAGTTGCACACCCTCTATTTCTTATTAAGATTTTTGAAAGGGCGACTACCTCTGCTCGAGATATGATTATTATTATTGTATTCTAGTCAGACCAATTTGCGTCCACCTTCCTATTAAAGTTGACGTGTTCTTCAATTTCTGTTTAATCTATCTGATTTTCTCGTAATTTGTTCAATAACATTTTTATTTGTATGCTAAAATACTAAACACTTTTTATGCAAGATTCATATTTTTTGAAAAAAAAAAATTTCATTATTTAATTTTCTTTTTTATACGCTCATTTAAAAGTTGAACATTTTGTTCTTCAGTTACTTTCATATTTTTGTCAATTTCTTCTACCGTTTCTGTTATTTCTTTTTTACTATTTTCATAATTTATTTTATTTTTAATCTCTTGTTACTCTTTTCTTTCTTCATTAATTTTATCACTACTTCGTACATGTTTGTATCTTTTTTTTTTCAGTCATAATACCTTTTAAGCAACAAGTGTATCAAATGGCTGTCATGACCGAAAATATAATATTCCACACGAATATGTTTTTCATGCCTCCGGTCATTATTAACAGTTTTCAAAATCGGCTGGGAACATCAAATTCCCGGCCTAGACGTTACAAAAGTGACATTTGGTAAAATTACACCGAAAATGTCACTTTGATTTTAAATTTGAAAATTAAGTAGTTATACAATGACAAGTGGATACCATAAAAAAAAATATATATATATATATATTCCCAGCAATAAATGGTTGAACTAAATTAAGAATAATTTTTTAATATTTTGAAGTTTGTCGGCATAAAAATTTTTGTGGATTACACGTCCAGAAAATGTCTTGCGAGTGCTCGTGTTGTTTCGCCTCGGCTGGGCGCCTCGGCTAGGCAATATCACTCACACTCGCAAAATATCATTTTCTGGACTAGTGATCCAAATAACTATTACGCGTCAATGGGGTTGTAAAAAGGTACAAAAGTCCTCAGTAAGAATAATAACTATCTACATTACATCATTGTTCTGTCAATTTTAAATGTAAGCTTTATCCACTAATCCGTAGGAAATGGGAACAGCTTGATCTTCCACACGTAGCAGAGATCTGGAAATTTAATTTTTTGCTTCTTCCAAGTAATCTTCCGAAACAGATGTGCTTTGCCATCCTCCTCCTTTTTTCATTGACGTAATGTCGGCTTCTCACTGAGCAAGTAAAGTAGCGGACGTTCTTGGAAAACTCTGCTCTATGTAGTACTTCTCCGGTTCAGGAAATTTCAGGTATGTCACGATCGTTTTTGGAATACCTCCAAAGCTATTTTTTCCTTACAGTCTGCACAGTGCTTTTCATTGTCCTAACGCATCATATTTCTGATAGATAGCGAAAGGAGAGATGACATTTGTTTTCCATGATAGTGAATACACTTGATTTATCAGTATTCGTTTGTGGTATGTTACAACCAAGACGGTACCTCTATCTTTGATACCATTTATTGGTATATGTGCTTGTTCTTTTTCCCTCAAGACGATTATATTAGTCAATAATCTAGAGAATAGTTAGGTTACCTTTGTCCGGAGCTTCCGTCAAATACTTGATCACATTTTTTTTTTGGTTCATAACCAGTTGATTTATTTTTTAAGAATGACACCAGCTTATAATAACTACGAATATCCACATTTTCTTGACTAATAAAATTTTGGTAAGTACATTGGTAAGTTTTGGACGAAAACGAGCAACACTGAGGATAACACACGCTTTCATTTATGATCGTCAACTTATTTTCTTCATCCAAACTTTCGAAGTCGAAACCTCCCGTTTCATATCGGTCTTTGGACTTGTTAGGAATTAAATCCGACACCGTTTTATCAGTCACTAATATTTCGGTTCGAATTTATTTACTGTTCCAAGTTCCAAGGTCCCAAATTTTAAAAATATTTTTTTAGACAATTCATATTAACAGCAAGTAACAACCTAACAACAAACATTTTCTGTAAATTGACGTCGTATTTTTTCGTAATTTTTAATAATTTTTAATAAAATTTTGTAGATGTTCTGCATAAAAACCGTTGTACATACCTTTCTATAAGTAAGTAACTATTGTACAGAATTGATATTACTATTACAATAAAATAGAATGGCGTACTTAGTAATTTGTAATCCAGTCATTATGTTCAATAATAAGGCGAAAAAATGACAATGAATTGGGAAAGCTAAATTTTGTATATGTGGTGGGAGGTGTTTAGAAAAGCTCAACTTGAAATTTTCTACCTGCATTTTCCGCCATCTTGAATTAAGTGAATTTTTTTTTGTTTTCGCTATAACTCGGTTCGGCGTCGAGATATGGAAATCTTGTTCAGTTATTTTTTGTTTCTCTTTTGACGGTCTATAATTTAGGCCCTATCCCTGCTATTGTTAGTTATTGAGAGATCGAACAAAATAGAGAAAAACTCATTGATTCGACAGGTTTCTCGGGTTTTTCTCTTTTTCTTCAATACTAATCAAAAACATGCTTATTATAAAACTTGTAGAGGGTATTCGTACAAACAATTTGATGTTTTTTTTCTAAGATCATAATTACCCGTTCTGTTGAAAAAAAACCGGTAAATTGTGGTTTCCGCGATCTCGGTTCTTCGTCGAGATACAGAATTGTCGTTTAATTATTTATTGTTCCTTTTCCGGCGATCTACGATTTAAGTCCTATGAACTGTTCATCTATTATTGATAGTTATTGAGATATATAACAACATAGATAAAAATTCAGAAATCTAATGTTTCGGATTTTTTTCTTTTTCCTTAATATATTTATAATAATCAAACATGAATATAATTTTTGTTCAAATAATTTAATACTTTCTTTCTCTAGTGTAATATTCGTATCCCAAAGTAAGCAAGTGTTTTTTTTTATTTAGCCCGGTTGTATACGCTGAAATGGGTTCAAAATAAAGAACTAACACAAGATTATTGTTACACATATGGAATTTATTATACAAAATATTTCAAATTGAAGAAGTATTTACTCTCTCTTTTCTGATCCTGGTTCACAGTCCATCTTTTGAGTATACTCTTCAAAACGTCGAAATTCTTTGATGATATTTTCTTTGATGTTTATTCATCTTTGGAATCTAATCCGTTGTTATTCATCAGGACGTTGACTCTGGCAAGGTTTTTGCATGTTTGTCCACTACAGTTCAGACAAATGATGGAACATGCAATACCAGTTCTTTTGCAGTCGCAAGCAGTTCCGCATTTTTTTTGCATTTGCAAAGCACAAAATTTAAAAGCTTGGGTGGCGCAAGTTTAGCCGTGTTAATGATCGGCTCTAGTTCATGGTCCGTTCGTCGCCAACCTCAGTTTCCCGGATATTTATAAAACCCACTCCAAGTTTGTACTACCTGTTGATACGTGCGGAATATATGTTGTCGTACTGAGCTTTTTGTTGGTGGGAGTAATGATAGGTTTAATTCATTTTTTGTTGATATTGTAGCGCATCGATGTTGTAAGAAACTGACAATTATGTAAGACAAATTTAGCGCCGAGATAACGATTATCTCACGGCATAAAATTTTTATTGTCAATAGAGACGTCGTTCCCCAGCACCACACCGCCCAGCCATCACCCACTCTTCCGCTGGCGATAAAGTCTCCTTTATAAGAGCGAGCGCAATGCCAAGAAGGCAACTTTTATTATTGACTTCTTCAATAATCGTCTTCCGACCCTAACCGTTATACTAAATCTTCTTATTTGTATAACGGAACTATTGGGAAGACACAGTGATTCAATTCGTTTCATCCAACCATAGATCAAGTTATTGTCATTAACTGCATTTTCAAAGACTACTTCAACTGCTGATTGGATTCGGCACGGGTTTTCGCAAAACAGTACTAACCAAAACAGAAATACCTAAAAAACCGTCGTTATTAATTCGCATAGCCAGCACCTACTTACCGCCGAACCATATGCAGTGTGGCTAATTCATTCAGTAGCACTTCCTTGGTTCTAAATCCGTTCTATTTATAACTAACAGCTTTGTATCACCAAACCCCTATAGTGTTCGGTAGCAACCAGTGGTGGGCGTGCCGGTAGAATCTGGCTCCTGTGAAGTACAACCGCAAACGAAACCACCGCCGAGACAAAAGGTAGAACTTCTCGTAAGTAAACTGTTTGCATACAAGGCACCACCGTGAGTGGATGGCCATCGGTTATCCGGTGCACCTTAAGACGGACTTCCGTCGTTTATAAAACCGTAAGCCGTAAATGTAACCTCCGTTGTCTATCCTTTAACAAGCGAGCTCCGTCAGAACAAGTTCTAACCTATAATATTCATCGTGGTTGTCATAGACCACCACCGACACTTAACCTAACTTACCTGTTTTAGTAATCCATTAGAACACCCCGAACCGAGAACCCAAGAGCTTAACACAAAATCCACCGGCCCGAGAGGCACGTGTAAAATCAGCGGGCGAACGAGCGTAGTAACTCGTCACCGTAGAAGCGCTAACTGTGGCTCAATTATAAATAAGACCGTGTGTAAATAGGAAACCTTAAAAACTTGTAAATATTTTTAATAGAAACATTAAGTCGAACCCTGGGCATTATTCTCCAGTCGAAGCTAATCCGCGGCTGTTTATAAATTTTGTACGTTCCTTTTGCGCTCTAACTACAATTCAATCAGGTAGTGTAGAGCTACAAAGGTGTGCGTTTACAATGTTCTTACTGTGCTTCTAACTGCTATATAGGGCAATGAGAAATTGTTTTTCCGTGGACGTCAAAACCACTACATCGACATGCTCTCGTTTGAATAATTGTCCCAATAATGCGATTCCATATGTTTTTCTAATGTGCTGATGAATTTCGAGATTTCGATGCAACCGCTGATTGCATGAATGAAAAATACGTTTTTGTACTCATAACCTAAAATTACTGATTTCCTGGTTATTCTCGATGCACGCAAAGTTCCATTTCCCACACCGTGGTGTTTTTTAGTTTCCGAGGGAATAGGGAAATTTTTGTTAGGTTGGTATTAGTTGACAACGTATAGCAAATTGTCAAGCAATTGGCGGGACAGTGCTACCAACTCAAATTTCTTGTAAACACAAAAAACTAAGCATCTGTGAATTTTGTTTATTTATAAATTATTACTACAGTTAGTCGTTACAAAAAATAATATACCTAACTTTTTCGAGAAGAAATTGACCGCATTCGCACTAAGCGGCATACAAAGTGCTCATGCAGGAAATTTATCTTCCCGAACTCGTTAGATAAATTACTATATCGGAACGGACTTGCCATGCTTCATACTAGTTGGAGAGTAGATTCTTCCTGGTCTCCTTTTCCCGATTTTCTAAAGTACTATCGTTTGGTTTGTTCATCGTTCCTTCTTAGCCCCAACAGGTGGTGTATGGTATACAAGGGACATGCATTCACGATAATTGACGAGAAAGAGAAAAACCCGCAAAACTATATCAAATTATTGGAGTTTTCTCTATTTTGTTCGATATCTCAACAACTAACAATAGTAGGTAAAAAGTTTATAGAATCTGAATTGTAGATCGTTGAAAGAGAAACGAAAAATATGGGAACAACAATTTTGTATCTCGACGGGGAACCGAGTTATAGCGAAAACAATAAATTGTATCTTAATTCGAAGGTGGCGGGAAATGCAATTAGGGTATCTTGGTCTGATATTCCAAGACAACTAAATATTTTTTAGCAACGCCTCCTCCCCCCACCAACATATAAAAAAATTTAACTTTTTCCCGATTCATTGTTATTTCCAAATGTTCAGAATGATTGGACTATTGAAACCTGCCACACGTACGGCATCAAGATGAAAGTTTGTTGTTTTGATACATACGATGCGATTTGATACTGTTTAGCCGATTTTTTTGGCGAATTTAAGTTTTTCCTTCACTATTATCTATTTGATGTAAATTCAAACTAAATTAATATTATACTTATAATTGAAAATTTTGGTTTTTTGACTTAAAAGTGAACGTGATATACAAGCAAAAAAAAATTTAAAATTGTTACAAACGGTCATGTCATGGTTTAAGTACTCTTAACAACCGGAGGTTAAGTGTTACACTTAATAAAACTACAAGATTAACGTTAAATCCAATTCTTAATTTAATTTTGTGTGTTAGTGCATATGAATCTTCGAAATTGCATCAATTAACGGTGTTTTCATATTAAAATAACGCTTTACAAATAAACACTCTTTTGAATTCAAAGCGGCCGAAAAAATGTCGTATCATTAAGTTCAATTAAATAGAATTTAGTTTTCAATGCTTATAATTTAGAAAAATAAACGTTCCGGTTGAAAGCCCCTGCCGGTAGTTGATGAAACGGTATCGACTTATAATTAAATATAGAACAAAATTGAGATTAAAAGAAAAAGATAATCGAAAAATACACGTATTAATTACTTTCCTACCTTTATAATTAAATGTTTTATTTGATAAATCCCCAAATTCTATATTACGGTCATACAAATGTTCCCAATAATATTGAAAAGCACATTTCTTGGGTATAAGCTTAATTAAACGTTAAATCAATTTTGGCTTACGCGACGTTGGGATCAATATTTCATTTGAAACATTGATATTTTTGTCAGATTATTAAATGTTTCGCAGTATACATTTTGAGGTATTTGTTTGTGTGCTTTTGAGAATAAAGGACTTGGTTTACCTGGCATTCGGGTATTTTAAAAATGTGTCATTAAATTGAATCACTTTTCACAATGAAAATCTACCTGATTTAATTAATCTTTACCCTTAAGGCTCCTATTGCAAAGTGAAAAGCATATTTTCCAACACGCTATCCGATATCTTTTTAATATAGGCGTACGTGCTTTAAAGTTTCATCTCATTGTCGTTTCTAATTTCTCTAATGCTCGAAACATTTCTCAAAGGAGTATAAAATTTACGGTCAATAATTCAAACTCGCAGATTGGTTTTTTAAGCGGATTTTGTTGCTTTTTGTGTTAAAAGCTATTTCTGTTAATTACTTGGGTTCGTTAGTTAATAAATTATCATGTCGAAAAAAAATGGCTTTGATTTTAAATAATGTGTATAGTATATACGATAAATTATAAACTTTTATTACTTACAAAGATGGAAGCAAATGTTATTACATTAATAGTTTGCTTACCTTGTCCTCCATTGAGATTTTCAGTCATTTTAGGAAATTGAAAAGCGAAAATAAAATACCATTTCATCGGTATTATAGTAAAAACTCCCCACTAATCGTATTTCTTTTTTAATGCTCATATTTTTCGGCTAGAGTGTTCTTGGGAAATAAAAAGTAGTTTCATTCGAAATTAAATTTCGACTAACTTTATATCAATTCTTTGATTTATGTTTTTAGAAGTTTTTAGTTGTGTAGAAAATATTCTAAAGTAATTACTCCTATGTGTATTTGTGATCATGTTGATTTATTTTATAATGCCATCAATCTTAAAACGTGACAAACAAATTAATTTGATTGAAAATGAAATGGATTTTTAAAGGTCCATAAAATTTTATAGAAGCAGGAATGTGTAGTTCGGAACTTTGCGTGTTCGCAATAATTATATCACTTACGTTTATATTAATTTCTAAGCACGAATCATAATTACAGAAATTAATTTCCAGCAATCTTTACGTAATTGTCAATTTTCTTATTGCCTTCGTATATTTTCCCGAAAACGTTTGCGAGCTTAAAGCCCATAATTGTTTAATACTGTAAATAACAAATAAAATTAATTTTGTAGAAAGTAATTAAAGAGAAATGTAAATTACCGAGTAAATTAAATTTTAATGCTTATAACTTTGTATTCAGTTATCAAAATTTAAGTTTAAGTAAATGAAAAGAACAAATTTCTTGCACTACATTAATTTTGGTGTAATTAAAATGAAATATAATTTTTGAAATAAATGGCTTATATTTGTAATAAGCATTGTAATCGAGTTATCGCCACCTTAAGTCCCATTAAGTTTTGTAATTACGTTTCTGAAATTTGTTTAGTACTTTAATGGATTAGCGTATAATATAGAAAGCTAAAAGATAATTCTTCTCGCTACATTTTTACATAATAAATGATCGTTATAATCATAACTGTTACGTTATTTGATTGTCTCATCGTAATTGGTTCAAGAGCTTTATTATCGTTGATATTGCTGGAACATTTATTTTGTTTACGCCTTAATAAATTTAACCATATTTTAAATTTTATTACTGCCTATGAAACCGATAAGAAGTTAGCAATCTGTTATTTTACCTTGTAGAATTATTACTATTCTCCAATTATACATATATTGTGATTTACAATAATCAAATAAAACATTTAGTAATTAATTGATTCCCCGCAAGGGGTCTGACTATCCGTCAGACTTTGGGGAGTTGCGCCCCCACGCATCTTAGCATTTTCCTACCTATCCTATTCTAAATCCTTTTTAATGACCACTAACTTGTATATGTTTCTGTTGAATTGGTCAATCAGCGCAATCATGAAACAAGTAGTGGTTCGACAGGGTTCCGCTGATGTTGCCCGCTTCTTTCTTACATCCTGCAAAGCCTCGCAGAAGCTTTAAAATGCAAATATGAAATGAACAACTTAAATTCATATCAGGGCGGTGGGAAGTCTGGGCCGGACCCCGTCGGAGTCGTTCAGATCTTTGGTCCAATGAGGAAGTGGAAGGTGGCTCCATTTCTTATCTAGATGCCACCAGACCAAGTGCTAGTAAGGAGGAATTTCCTCCACTAAAAAAGAATGAGAAGGAGGATACTGTGCCCCGGTTATTCGTCCATAAAAGGAAGAAAGGTGATTTTAAAAATGGAAGGCCCTTCCTTAAACGTCAGCGTTTTGGTGAAAAGTTAAGGTGTAGTCGAAGTCAAGCGGATAAGAACAAAACGTGATGTAGAATTCATACATACTTTAAATCATATACTTACCTTTAATGTTAAAAAGCTCCCCAGGACGATCCATACTGCGTTCTATCCACTACAGGTACGGCCATACATTCTAAACCCTTTGAGCTGCTTTAATTGCCAAAGTTTTAGACAATCTTCAGTTAATTGTAAGCACGATAAGCGTTGTATATGTGGAAAACCCACACATGAAGGTAATCAGGGTGACAGCAATTGTCAATGGCCGCATAAAGCCACTTTAGTTGAAAATCAAGATCCCAAAACTCAAGATACTTCACAGGCTGTCTTACTTTGATGCAAAGAAGAAAGTGGACGTACTGGTAACTCCAAGTGTCTCTTTTGCACAAGTCGCGTCAGCGCCAGCCCACGTATCCATCCAAGTAGTTCAAACCGTTAACCCTGAAATTAGAAGTATCGAAGTAAAAGACTTGGCATGGGAACTGTTACCTAGCTTGGTAGATACGCTGAAAGCTGTGTTTGACCTGAGGAAGGATACACCGAACTTGCTGTCAGTAATCCTAACCTGACACATGACATTAATCAAGAAAACAAAAAAAGAAAAGATCAGCAGAGATCACCATCTGAGGAAGAGATTTGTTCTAACGACAGTCAGCTCTCTATTAGTCAGCAAAGGAAGACTAACATGGCGAAGAAGCCAAAAGGTAAACCGAGAAAAACCAGTAATGGATCCCAAGATAATGTGAGATCTCGGTCTACATCTAGAGAATCCACACATCGAGGTGGATAATACGAAAGTTTCTTTTTTTGTGATATATACGAGGGGGTGCTGAAAAGTTCCTGGCTTTACTACTAATCACGTAAATGAGACCCGTATAAACAATACCACAGCTTATTTAACTATTTAGTAGCGCGCATGCGCAGTAATAGATGCGAACGTGGGAGAGTTTTCATTCCACGCAGTAACAAAGCAAAGATGGCGGCACTTACACCTAGTTGATTATTTGCCAAGGGGTGCACGATCAACGCCGATTACTGCATGTCTCTCTTGGACAAACTGAAGGAGGCGTTGAAGCAGAAACGCCGAGAGAAGTTAACTTGCGGGGTCTTGTTTTGGCAGGATAATGCGCCTTCCCATACCGCCTACCGCACCCTAGCGAAAATCCACCAAATTGGCTTTGAATTGTTAAAATTCCCCATATCTGGCCCCATCAGACTATCACCTTTTTTCACAACTGAAGAAACACCCGAGGGGCACCAAGTTTGACTCTAATGAGGAAGTCATCGCAGCTACGGAGGCGTTTTTCGAGGGGCAACCGCCCCAATTTTATTTGGACGGGTTACGAAAACTGGAGAACCGTTGTACTAAGTGTGTTAGCTTGTTGGGGGAGAACGTTGATTAAAACGTGTACCATATTTCGCTAGCACGTTTTTTTCTGTGTAAAGAAAGCCAGGAACTTTTCAGCATCCCCTCGTATGTTTATACAATTGTGCAGATCCTTATATACATTGATAATTGTTATTTATTTATATTTTATTTATTATATGTAACGCTATATATTTTGTTTACCTACCTCAGAAAATATTTACACTTTAATGACTCAAGTCTAGAACGAAAACAAAATAATTCACTGGAACTGTAATGGAATTGTAACACGTCACTGTGACTTTAAGCGTTTAATAATGGACTATGACCCAATGTGTATTTGTCTACAAGAAACTCATCTTTACGTAGGTCAACCGTATGCACTACGCTCCTATGAACGCGTTGCTATAATCATGAAACAGAATCTAGCAGCTACTCAAATTAACCTAGTCACAAACCTGCAAGCCGTTGCAATTCACATTGAAGTCTCAATCAAAATGACAATCTGCTGTATTTATTTGCCTAACCACAATTGGTTGAAGAAAGATCTCGAGCAATTAATCAATCAGCTAACTTGCCCAATTGCGCTCTTGGTCAACTTTAACAGTCACCATCCACAAAGGCTGACCTCAAAGGGATATAAATTGCTAGTATCCTTAAAAGCGATAATTTGCTGCTACTTAAGGGTAGGTCTCCAACTTATCATATAGCTCGCACTGGAGGTTTTTCGGCTATGGACTTAAGTATTATATCCCCACAACTTTCTCTATTTTTGAATGAAAGGTAGGAAGTGAATTATACAGCAGTGACCATTATTCCATAATTTTTGAAATTGATAAAATATCTCAACCACATGTTATTTAGGGGGTCCTAAATGGTTATATGGTCGTGCAAACTGGAAAATTTACAATAGTAAGCTCTGTCCTGTACTAAATGAAGAAATCTCTTTAATAGATCTAACATAATGGGTCTACCAGGCTGCAAAAAAAGCCATCCTAAAATCAATAGAACATGTTTTGAAAAAATCTGTACCGTGGTGGAAGCAGGAAATTCAGCAAGTAATAAAAAAAACATTTTTTAACCGATACAGAAAAGTACCAACACTAGAAAATATGATTGCATTTAAAAGGGCTCGAGCTAGTGCACGTCGACCAATACTCCAAAGTAAACGCGATTAGTGGCAAAAATATGTCTCTTTCATTGAAGCTAATACCAAAATCAAGGAAGTTTGAAGCAAAGTCAAAACTAATAACAAAAAACGAGAATACATTAATTACATTAGGCTGACGGATAACAACATTATTGATGATACAGCTCAGATTCCTTGAAGCATTTGCCAGTTGTTTTGCTCGGGTAAGCAGCACAAATAATTATCGACTTGATTTTCAACAAAAACTTAAAAAGTAAGAACAAGTGACCTTTGATACGGAAGAACTCCTTGAATATAATTCACCAAAGAGTGAACGAGTTGATGACAGCTCTACAAAGAATTAAGCAGTGTCTATTACAAATCTATAACAACTACTAGATACTAGGAATATACCCAGAAGAATGGAAAGAAACCTTTATTATTCCGATCCTAAAAGAAGGAAAAAATCCTCTTGGGCCAGTTACTTTTCGTCCTGTCAATCTTACATGTTGTATTGGCAAGGTGTATGAGAAAAAGATCGACAATACAATTGTTTATCTTATTGACCCACAGTTTATTTCTACTGGCTTTAGGAAAGGTCATTCCATAACAGATCAATTAGTATACTTGGAAAACTTCATACAAAATGGCTTTAAAGATCGTGAACACGTCGTTGCAGTATTTTTTGACATTGAGAAGACCTTTGACATGACATGATATATCTTAAAAATGCTAAAAATTTGGGGCATTAATGGTAATTTACCTAAAGTCGTTTTTTCTTTCTTAAGCAACCGTACTTTTTTGTAAAAATTGTGAGTTTGAAAATGGGATTCCTTAAGGTTCAACTTTCAGTTGCACTCTTTTTAACATTGCCATTAATGATTAATAATTATGGAAAACATTGACCAAGATATCAAATTTTGTTTATATATTGATGACTTATGCATATTAAGTTCTGGGGTCAGTGTAGGTGCATTTTTGCAGACTCCGTCGACCACACTGCGACCTTGTTATTCTATTAAATAGCAACCCCATATCTTGTTTGAGTTCTGTAAATTTTCTTGGGGTTACTTTGTATTAGCTATGCCTTTATTTGAATCTAATGAAAACCATCAGCATTTCAAACAAAAAATTGTAGTCTATGCCTGAAGAACACATATTAAATAATTCGATGACTATACCGCGGATGACAACAGAAAATAGAAACTTTTACAATTGGCCAGAATGTCAACCGGTCACAACCTCAACTTTGAAATTTAGACCATAACGTCAAACGCATTATTGATCACATCGTCTAACCTGACCACAGTATCAAATTTTTAATTTTGACGACAAAGTCAAATTTTGGTTTTGGCCATAACGTCAAACTTGACCACAACGTGAAACAACGCTGTAAATAGACAAGTCGATTTTGTATATCATTAAAAGCCTAGTTGTTAATTTAAAAAAAAACTGAGTTTGGTCGCTGTATTATTTGTGGATAAGTGCTCAGTTACGAATCGTATTTATTATGTTAAATTATACTTACTAGAAATTATATGTATTATAAACACGTAAATACTTTTTTCAAGTGGTTATTCTGTATGTATGATTTTTATACATAAATACTATAAACGCGTCGATCATTTTTGCCAAAAATCAGGTGCGACCCGGATGAGCAAAAAAATCGGAGAAATGTCGCATTTGACCTTGTGGTTAAATTCGAAGTTTTACGTTCTGTTTACGCCCTTCAGAAAACTCTCTTCCATCATGACGGTGCTTGTGATTAAAGGTTTGGAATTTGACTTTATAGTTACGTCTGAAGTTGGGGCCATCTTTAAGGTTTGACGTTTGACCAAAATAAAAATTTGGCGTTATGATCACATTTGATGTAATGGTCAAAATTAGAAGTTTGACGTTGTAGTCAAAATGACGTTTGGAGAAAATCAAAATTTGGTGTTACGTCACATTTGACACTATGTTCACAATTAGAAATTTGACGTTATTGTCAAGGTAGACGCTGTGGCAAATAATGCGTTCGACGTTATGTTCAAAAATTTGAATTTGACGTTGTGATATGAAATATTTTACTTCAACAACTCATTTTATGAAAAAAGATTTATATTACACTATTATTTTTTGGCAAACATTTATAATCTAGTTCTTTATCAGAAAATTAGTCAGTCGGTAAATTATTTTCTTAGCTGTTCTTCATTCACTACTATGAACATGCCGTCACTATCTCAATAATATGTCCCAATCGCCACTGAAGAGGATTAAATAGTCTCTTGACTCCAAAAGCTCTTTTGAATCTGCGTAACAGCTGGTATATTGATAATTGATTTATTGGAACATGGTTTTGATTTAAATTTTGTAGGTAAACGATTGGTTTAACAATTAAAATATGAGAGGAAGTAAAATCTAAAAAGTTGCATATGACAACAATGTAACGAACGATAATTCAGTATTGCTTAATTTGGACTATTATAAGTTAAATTCGTTTTACCTATGACCTTATGCATATGTCTTTTTATGCTACCCATATTAGCTTCTCACAATCCATCACAATGTGGTGAGTTTGGCGGTATAAAATGCCAAATAATTGGATTAGATGAATACTCAGTAATAATTTCTTGTCTGAATTAGTCGGAATTAACTAGTAATGGGCGGAAGTATAGTGTACACTAAAGTACCTGAGAGATTACTCTAATATGTAATCTGTACACAAAAATGGTTATAAAAAAGGTTCAGGTAAGTTGGACACCAAAACTAAAATTTATTAGGAGCGTTCCTCGTTGTCGGTGTACAATTAACGTCGTTTGATTAAGGACATGAGTTAACTAATATCCGTTGTCGATCGTGTAATAGATCACTGCGTACTATTAAGTTTTTGTCACCATCAAAGCATGGAACTTTAGTAAGAAGGCATATACCCAAACAAATGTAAGCCTATGGCGCCTTTGCACCTTGACCATTTCTACCGTAATTGATTGAAAACTGCTTACTATTGAATTTTCTTTATTGTTATTTTCTCAACTATGTTGAGCCTTCCACAAGAGTGTAAGAGGGATTTCAGGTAAACATCATAGTTTGTAGGCAGCCAACGTTTCGACTAGATCAACCCAGTTTTTATCAAGGCCTCTAACGCCGTAATCTACATTATTGAGAGAAAACAATGACTAGGTTTGAAATTGTCTTTTTGATTAAATTAAAAGCATCAAAGGCATTTTTTTACTGTTTTTTTGGCAATACTAATTGTTGATGTAGGCCAAAAGATTTGGCAAATATGTCTCCATTTGAGGTAGTCCTAATTAAAACCTTGAGTCAATTGTCGAAAGATTATTAATTTACAGTTCAAAAATAGTAGACGACTCGTTTGCAACTTCAAAGAAAAATGACAGCTACCTAGAGATAAAGAAGTTGAGACAACTGGTTTGCACCATTCCACTATGACTTAAAGTTTAATAAAACGTTTGGTTAGTACTTCTCCTCTAATATATACCAATACAGTAGAAATAATTATATTATATTAATAAAAGTGCTATCTGAGGTGAAAGTAGAAAAAAGGAAGGAGAAACACGACTTAAACTTAAACAGAAATTATGATCGGTTCCAGGAACACCACTTAAACTTAACCATGTATAAATTTGTAAAATTGTTATCTTAAAAAAATGCTTTCTGTAAATGTACGGATTGGACAATCAATTTAACAAACCACAAAAGTAACATTAAATGGATACCTTGTAGTACGTCAAATATAATGTTATTAGGACACTCTCTCAAGAATTTACTTTCGTGGCAGCACCTCCGACTTTTTAGGAACTTTCTTTGTTTTAAATTAAAACATAGTCCGACAATCACATTCACTCTCACCCGTGTAAAGATTTTTTCTGCAGTTTTTACTAAGATATCTGGTTAAATAGAAAACTATTGATTACAACACGGGCAATATTAAAATATGTATCAACTTGGAGAAATGGTAGCGGTTTACAAAAAAAGGAAGACACGAATAGTTTTGGCAATTACAGACCGATCTCAGTCCTTCCCGTACTCTAAAAAGTATTAGAAGAAATAATAAAGGGACGACTGATAGCTTTTCTCAAAAAATATGAGAAACGGAATAGGTTCCAGACTAGAAACAACAACAGCTTTGGTAAATTTAATAAATACCATAAGCTTTTGATTGCGTAATGGGATCAACACTACTAGAAAAGATGGAGTTCTATGGAATCCGAGGAGTTGCGTTATCACTATTACGCTCTTATTTTTTAGATTGAAATCAAGGTATGTTGTAGCAATGCAATGTTTGCAAAAATCTGAAAATTAATATGGGCTTCCGTCAAGGATCAATTCTGGGACCGGTGCTGTTCATCATTTATGTGAATGTTTTACCAGCGATCATTCCATATTCTGCTTCAGCTCTATATCGTGATGACACAAGTTTCATAAATGTGCAGACTTTAAGACTCCTAGCTGCATCGTCAAACAGAGAGCTCTCGTTCACATTGACAAAAGAGTGGTTTAAAACAAATTGATTGAGGTTGAATTTGGACAAAACGCAGAGCATAGTTTTCAGCATGAAAAGTACCGCCGAAGAGTCCATCACACTGTTGGGTGTAGTACTTGAAAATACCCTCACCTGGTCTGATCGTATATCTCGTGTACCTGGGAGACTGTCAACGGCAACCTACTTGAACAGATGTATGAAGTCAGTGGCAAATGATGAAGTCAGTAGGATGGTATATTTCTTAAACTTCCACTTGGTAGTCATATATAACATCCTCTTATGGGGTCCAGATGCGAGAAGAAAACATTAAGAGTTATGTGCATGTGTGTATATGTTTTATGTATACATCTGTATATTTGTGTAGATATATTATGACATGTCATGGAATATTTTTATTTATACTGCCATACTTGTAATAATAACTACAGTAAAAAAAAAAGTTGTACACAAGTACCGACATTTTGAATCGCTTGCAACTCCCTCAAGCTTTAGAAGTTCCCTACTTCTTTTTCATACCATGAAAACCTTAACTTCCGTTTTTTGGTCTGGAAGATAGTTTGCGATGAAATTTTTTCTGGTTTTTGATAGTACATATCGTACTATGTAATTATGTGAAAATTTCAAGACAAATGAAATAACAAAAACTATTTTTTAAAAATAAATATTTACAGCGTTCTGATCACTAACGGAAATATTCTGGCAATAATTTTTATAAATGGCGAATCAAAATTCAAAGTCGTTCCCTAAAATTTTAGTTTTATTTCTTACACTCTCTGCAATTCTAAATGTCGACCACAGAGGATGCCAGAAAGGTCTTTTGTTATTCTGGGTGTATATCAAATGTTGTTTGCTACTTTTCATGACTTTTGAAATGACAATCAAAATAAGTCACTTTATCAATACCGGCGTTTAGTAATGCGAATTTTAAAATGAAATTATTAGGTATTTTTAATTCAAAACAACGGTGTTAGTGGTTCATATAAACGTAGTAATTCATCGTACAAAAGTTCTAGAAAGCAAATCAAATACCATTTTATTTTAGTTGTGATCATCTGGTACGTTTTTTGACTTGTAGCGAATGTTTTTGTGATTCACTTAAAATTTGGCCATGATTTTCTATTTTACAATTTTCAACACAAGGTCTCAGTTCATAATATTGTAAAAGATTTATAGGAGATATTCCTTGTTTCTGTATTACTTCTTACGATTCCCATCAATGGCAATATGATCATATGTAGTTAGTTTGTGAATTCTTCAATGACTTTCTTTTTGTTTTTCGTCATTCCTGAGGTAGTTTTCGATTTTGGTTATTAGTTCAACAATGGCCTAATAATTTCAGCGCATATGAAGTTAACAATATGTGGCTTGGCTATACAGCCAAAGGTAAATAGCATATTAAATATTTAGCAGAAACTTTACTTCATCATCATCATTTATAAAAAAAGAATATTATCACAAC
Organism: Abscondita cerata; assembly: GCA_030710515.1. NCBI lineage: Eukaryota > Metazoa > Arthropoda > Insecta > Coleoptera > Lampyridae > Abscondita > Abscondita cerata. Next base: position 82,189 of record JALBCR010001089.1, on the reverse strand, counting down.
AACTTTTTACTATAATTATTATAAAAATAATTACAACTTATAAGTACAATAAATTAACAACAGATGCATAGTTTTCTAACTTGTACTATAAATTTAGAAATGGTAGTAAGTCTATAAATTAAAACATTCGATTTTATTGCTAAATTTTCGTCGGTGTGTATGTAAGCGAATACATAGTAAATCTTCGCATTTTCTTTTAAGACAAGTTTTATATTATCAGATCAATGCATTGTTCGTCGGAACAATGGCTTCTGACGGATTTATTGAATTAATAAATTCAATCTAATTACGAACATAACATTTAGACTGGATCCATGTCGGTAGGGAAAAAGTCAACCATCTCTCATTTTCTTACACACACATTCAGGTCACTATAAACTGTGATAGAAAATACACAACCGTTAACTAACCACTGCATAACATATGGGAGATGAGCCTGAGAAAATGATGCATCTTAAGGGCATCCGTCAAAGTTTATTGTCTGTGTCTTTGTAACAAGACACTAAATATTGCACCTTGAACAAGTAGAAAAAATCGTTCGGGTGTAAAGGTAGTGTAATTGATTAATGTTGTGCGAACATGATACTGCTGTGCAAAATTTAAAAGGTAGGTATGCTACATCGGACCCTGTTATTAATTTGTTACCGTTTTATATACTCCCTATTTCCTTGGAAGCATAAAGAGGGTGTAGACGCAGGTACTTTTAGGTTGCTATTACCTGCTGTAGATGTAAACAGTCTTCACTTGCATTTCGTATTGGAAAAGTTAGAGAGGTACGTTTCACATATTATTTTTATTATATTAATACAATTTTTTTGATAATTACATCTGTATTAAGTAAGTGACCGTTTTTGAATTAACTGAACGTTCTCTCTTGGGATTAGGGATAATTATTTTGAGAACCGATTTAATCAAACAATTACCGAGTGATAAAATTGAAAAGCTGTAAATGGAAATTATTAATTAAACTGTCAGATAAAAAATGAAAAATTACAGACCGTGAAACAAAACAATCAAAATTATGAAAGCTCAATTGACTGAAGGGAATAGAAAAATTTTACATATTTTTACTTCTTTACATTTTGCGGGTTGAAAAAATTTGCATAAACAATTATTATCATCAAAACAATCAGTTAAATCAGCCCCATACTTTGTTATTAGTATTTGCATACATATATCTGAGGAAAAACTTTCTACACGTTCATTGTGTAATTGAAAACCGTTTATCTGATTAACTAAATTTAATTATATCGCAGTTCGACAATATCGAGTTTTTTGGCATCGAATATTATAAAATTTGATATCGATTGAACAGGTTAACGTTAAACCACAAAACCATAGGTGTATTAATTACCACTATATTACTTATAGATCTTAACTTCTTAGGAGACCTTGAATTTCTATTAAAAGTAAACGACTTCGTATAAAAAAGTGAAAAAATGCAACATCTGTTTAGCGTAGTAAAATTGCTTATTTCTTTGTAACAAAAACCATCGTTAAAACGACATCTTGTAATTTTTAGCTCAAATTTCTATTTAAATCTTCTTATGTTCTGAAGCTCGAAGCTTGATGTTTATTTAATAATGCGTTGAACTTGTATAAACTCAGATGATGGGCATAATATTTATATTAAGTTCAACTAATTACGGTGAGAAACATTACATACAAACACACAAATTAAGATTTAGTGCCAAAATTACTTGTCGCCAATCTGCAATTTATGGGTTGGTAAGCAATTTTATTTATGAATTGTAGTTAATCAATTTCGCTAATTGCTTTTTATTGCGTCTGCATAACAACGCCTAAGGTGTCATGGTTAGGAATTGAATCTCCCAAGTGATTTTAACGTGATGAGTATGCACGGTTCGGTCGCCTTCATTTCCATAAACACGTCCTTTGTATAGTGATAACTCATTATGTCACTTTTCCAAAGATAAATTGCGTTACGTGCACACTTTTCTTGTACGGCAGTCTTTGTTTTTAAAATACAATGGACTAAGTGTCAAAGATGAGAGATTACAAAATGATTGGCTTTCTTATAACTAAATCAAATAAAGATCGTTTATTTCAGTTATGAGCGATGAATATTCCCATCCGTTTGTGTTTCAGAATTATAAACATCATTTATAACATTTAATGATTGAATTAATTAGAACTTTTAAATTTCGTTTTGATTTTGCTTATATTAATTTAATCAATACCCGACAACGAATGCGCGAATAAAAGACGTTTAAATAAATATTTGCAATATAAACAAGAAATTAATTACTTAGTTTGCAAACAATTTTCCAAAAGTTTTCAGAATATTAGTATTTTTGATTCAATTTGTTACTATTCTAGATTTTTTTTACTGAATGAGACAGGTACCCTTCTTTACAAAAATATATGAAAATAATATGCAGGGTGTGCTCGAAATAAGGCCATTCATTTTAAGGCTTCTCCGTGTAAAATTGACCATCAAAGTTCGAAAAAATGAGGAGTGTGTAGTATTGCAACGCGACAGGTAGAAGAATTAGAGGGGTACTATTACACTGTTCTGAAATAAAATCTCATGTTGAGAATGAGTAGAATGTGTCTTTGGTATTTTTTACTTATAAAATAATTGCGAATATGATATTTTCTTGCAAATACATCATACCTACATAAAAAAAATAGTGTCCGGGTAAATTCTGTACCTGTTTTTACAATTTAGTTAGGATTTCTTTTGGTGTTATCACCTCCATCGGTTGTGGGCGATGTCATTCAATTTTCTTCTTCAGTTTTTAGTTTTTAATGCAAGTTAGAATTATCTTTAATTTTGTGTAAATTTTTACTACAATTCCAACTTTATTAGATGCCATAGTGAATGGGTTTTTCCTTTCGGTTATTCTCTTTTTTCTTATTTTTTTTAATAATGTAACAATTTTGTCCAAGTTTTAGGCAAGGTGGCCTAAATTTATGATATTGGAGGGTTACATAGGTGTGGGAAAAGTATACCTTTCAAAATTTGTTATGTGACTTTTAAAAAATATAGCATGTGAATACAGGGTGTCCCACGACGTTTTGGCAGTCCCATATTTCGAAAGTATGAAATTTGTTTTGTTTAAAGAAAGTTAGAGGAAAACCGGAAATCTTTTTATAGTAGACGTGAGCATCAATTTTGATAGTTTTTGGGAGTCAAATTTCATACTTGTCACGTGTACACTCGTGAAATTTAAAACTGGGACACCACAATTTCTGTAAACAAAAGTTTGCACATTGTGAAGTGGGCTTAAGGGTATCATTTACAATTCTAACAGCAGGTAGTCTCAGCAGGGGTTATCTTATAGAAGGACTGTAGAATGAATCATTACACTAAGCACGTTTTAGAAAATAAGTAATTTACGCTGCTTACTTAATTTTTTTCTTTAAAGAATATATTTGAAGGTATCGCTAATTAAACACCATAGCTCGATTAATTATCGAATCAAAATTTTGTTTAGGAAATGTTTACAAAATAAAATTAGAAATAATTTTGATTTAAAAACGTCTACAAGCAATAACTTTTAAATTAAATCAAAAACTAAACATGGTTATTTGGGTTGACTGATTATTACTTATTTTTAAATAAATCTAACCTACTAATTATTGTAAGTTATTAAAAAAATCATTAAACTCTCTATTCATAATATTTAGTCCTTACAAAATGTATATTTTATGACGTTTCATTTTTTTCTGTAGTTAATATAAAAAGTGAAAATAAAAACTAAGGCAATTCTTATTGTCAACGTATATATTTAGTTTTTGACAAGAATTTATTACATAATTATAATTAAGATACCAAGTTATAGTTTAAAATTAAATGAAAACTTTTTTTTTTAAATAAAGGTATTACTATATAAATAAATATAAGAAATCAATAATGGGTGTGACCTCCATTATTATTGATACATTCTTGGAGGCGTCTGCTCATTGACGCTATCAAGGTATCAATATAATTAATATTAATCGTTTCCCATGCGGTATCAATGGCTGCAATTAGTGCATTACGGTTTACTGGTATAAAATTTGGCCCTTGTTGTCTTCGGATAACAGCAAGTATTCGAGCCCAAACATTTTCGATAATGTTAAAATCTGGGCTTTTGCTGGCCAGGGTAACAGCTCCAAGTTATTTTCTCGTATCCAATTGCGCACAACCCGCGAAGTATGAATAGGGCGTTGTCCTTTAACAACAAAAATACATTATGAAAATGTTAATTCAACAGATCCCGAACTATTTTTTGGAGAAAGTATAGTGAAATAAGAATACTTACTTGTTGGAAAATATAATCTTCGTCTGGATAAAACACTTCGACTGAAGGTTTCATAATAGTTTCCAAAATATCTAAATACGCAGCAGAATCAAGACGTCCATCGATAGCCCAACAAACTCCTGGACCCCGCGCGCTAACCCAACCCCACACATTCACAGAAAAATAACCACTTCGTTTTTTAGGACATATGTGATTATTTTCGTAACGAGTTCCTTCCATTCTAAAAACTTTTAGTGGTCCATCGTTGCGGCTATTGAACGTTTTTCGTCGCTAAAAATCACTCGATTCCAAAATTCCAAAGGTTCGTTCACATATCGCCTTGCAAATTCCAGACGACGTCTCATATTTTCGTCACTGAGAACTTCTTTCGCAGCAGCATTATACTTCTTTATTCCCATCTCCTTTAATCTTTTTGTGCAGTTATACGGCATCCGGGAAAATGTGTATCTGCTATAGCCCTGGAGTATGTAGCAAATGGTTGTTCTGTTACGTAATGAAACAACTCGAGATCTTGAGCACGTGTAGATACTTTAGGTCTACCACTTCCGATGGCTCTTTCCAAAGTGTGTTCAAGATTCCATTTTACTCGGTAATGCCCTACGGTGCTTTTGGTATATCTAACATACGTGAAATTTCACGCACGCTACGGCCCGCCGCTAATTCCGAAACAATCCGCGCTTTCAAATCAGCACCGAGATGAGGTGGCATTTTCACAACACTTGAAATTTTAAACTAAAATGGAATTTACATTTCTTACTTTATTTATTGGTTCACACTACCCTTCTCAAACAGTAGGTAATTGTTTATTTATTACATACTTCTAATGACCAATGTAACAACCCTTAGAGCAATATGACTCAAAGGAAGTAAATTAAACAAGCAAGGATATTCTATTGTTATTGAAACTTATTCATAAAGTAAAAGCCATTTCCTTATAATGCTAATGGACAGGATTTTCTTTTAAGTATTAAGATTACAATAGAGGACTTATAAACTTTCGAAAATATCTAATTATAAATATTTACACTGCAATTGCGCTTTTTCCTTAATAATTTCTTAGCAATAACATACACGTTCTTGGTTTTAAGTTGTCATAAATTTGATATGATATAAATTTGTGTTTCTAATATTACATCACAAACTAATCTTTATTCGCCAAAAATTGTTGCTTAAGTTGTAAAGCTTCGTACACACCTGAACAACAAACCGAGCAACAAACATAACAACGAACCGAAAGTCAAACAGAACGACAAACGATCTTTTATGATTTCCACAATCCGAACAACAAACGGAACGTTTGTGCTGTTCCCATAATTATTTTCAGTAGTTTTCAGTTCATATATATTTATTATTGAGAAGAGAAAATTGCGGAAAACAAGAAGATAGTGCCTACCAAATTTTTACGCACAAAGAAGAGTAAAAAATTATAATTTACTTCGCTTTTTTTTTATTTTGGAAATTTCCCGCCCAAATGATGCTAATAGGGACATCATTTTTTTCTTGCATTCTTAAACACTGATTAATTTAAAACATTTTTCTTCTGTCAACTCAACACAACAAACCCACAAAAGGGACGACAAAAAATAAATAATTTAATTCTTCCGCATAAGTTTGTTCGCCGTTTTGTTTAGATTCGTCCAAACCTGCAAACGCATTCGCGCGCATTTTCTTTGATGTCGGAGAAAAAACCGACAAGTTGCAAACCGTTCGTGGAACAATCAGGACTTGCGAATCTGTTCTAAAATTCGTACGTAGCACCGTCCAAATTAATGTTCCGATTGCCGTTCGGTTCGTTGTTCTGTTTGTTCCTCGGTTTGTTGTTCAGGTGTGTACGAAGCTTTACAATAAGCATATTAATATGAACTATATCTTATGAAAGGAGAGTTATGTAACTATAATTAACGACTTAACGTTACGTTAGTAGATTCCATTTACTATTTACACATATTTTCTTGGAACATTCGATAATTAACTATCGGGATATGATGACCCTATACTTCGCAGGTTGTGCGCAACTGGATACAAGCAAATAACTTGGAGCTGTTACCCTGGCCAGCAAAAGCCCAGATTTTAACATTATCGAAAATGTTTGGGCTCGAATACTTGCTGTTATCCGAAGACAACAAGGGCCAAATTTTATACCAGTAAACCGTAATGCACTAATTGCAGCCATTGATACCGCATGGGAAACGATTAATATTAATTATATTGATACCTTGATAGCGTCAATGAGCAGACGCCTCCAAGAATGTATCAATAATAATGGAGGTCACACCCATTATTGATTTCTTATATTTATTTATATAGTAATACCTTTATTTAAAAAAAAGTTTTCATTTAATTTTAAACTATAACTTGGTATCTTAATTATAATTATGTAATAAATTCTTGTCAAAAACTAAATATATACGTTGACAATAAGAATTGCCTTAGTTTTTATTTTCACTTTTTATATTAACTACAGAAAAAAATGAAACGTCATAAAATATACATTTTGTAAGGACTAAATATTATGAATAGAGAGTTTAATGATTTTTTTTTAATAACTTACAATAATTAGTAGGTTAGATTTATTTAAAAATAAGTAATAATCAGTCAACCCAAATAACCATGTTTAGTTTTTGATTTAATTTAAAAGTTATTGCTTGTAGACGTTTTTAAATCAAAATTATTTCTAATTTTATTTTGTAAACATTTCCTAAACAAAATTTTGATTCGATAATTAATCGAGCTATGGTGTTTAATTAGCGATACCTTCAAATATATTCTTTAAAGAAAAAATTAAGTAAGCAACGTAAATTACCTATTTTCTAAAACGTGCTTAGTGTAATGATTCATTCTACAGTCCTTCTATAAGATAACCCCTGCTGAGACTACCTGCTGTTAGAATTGTAAATGATACCCTTAAGCCCGCTTCACAATGTGCAAACTTTTGTTTACAGAAATTGTGGTGTCCAAGTTTTAAATTTCATGAGTGTACATTTTTTGAAATATTTCAATGTCAAAATTTAGTGGGACACCCTCTGTATGTTGTATATAGTATTTTTGAAGATATTCCAATTATTAACACAAATAAAAGATATAGTAGTTCATTTATTAACATTTACATATAGGAACTACTAGGGAGATCGGTGATTTGTTGTAACAAAATTACAATGCATTTTTTTGCACTTATATTAGGTCCTAGGTGAAGTATTTTTTTGTAATAAATGTTACCACATCTTGTGAATCGCTAGGTATTTTTTAAGTTGTAAAAAAATTATGGTATTTGGATTGAAAATTATTACACAGGTTTTTGACAAATGTTACAATTGACACCGAACCGGTGTCAGTTGTAACGGGAATAGGTGCGATTGTAACAGTAACAAAATTAATATAAAACACTTGAAAAGGCATTTTATTACAAACCAAGAATAAAAGTTACATATATTTACTAAGTTTATTTAAGGACAAAATAAGCGGACAATTTTTATATTATTTTTAGAACAATTTCAATTCGAACAAACAAAACACACTCATCAAGAAGAAATAAGAAAGTATATTTTTCTGTGTTAATAAAGTAAGTTACATTAAATGATCTAGAGTCTTTCAAAAAAACAGAATAAACAAAAACCGAACTCAAATGTTAACGATGCCGCAACAAATGAATTCAAAATTAGTCAGAATACTTAGAATCCGCAGAATTGCAATTTGACATATGAAAAAGAGGATAATTTTTGCACATTTAGAATGTGCCCATCTGTACACTGTCTACACTGTAGCCAGTTTTTAGAGCTTGCCTTGTACGAACCTGAACACGCTGTATCTTCTTCTTCAGATGTTGAGGACTCACTATATTTAGGTTTTCGCTTTTTCGCACGTTTGTATTTAGCTCCTTCTTTCCCCATAACTCTTTTTTTTGATAGGTTTTGTCTATCTATTATCAAGGGGTTGTTATATTAGTATCTTCTCTGGAGTATTTGTATGTATGGCAGTTTTTCCCTCTGCTTCCCAACACTTTTTTGGTTTAGTAAAATCTGCTTTTGGTAAAGGCCTTATTTGTTAGGGAGTAAAGCCTGTCTTAGTAGATAACAAAATTTGTTCTTCTTTAGATTTTGGGGAAGAAGGTGAAGTTGAGGGATTCATAATTTTTGCAGATGAAGGCGACGGCGTGGTGGAGCATATTCTTTTCGAAGTAGATGGTATTGGAGAAGCTGGACAAGATATCTGGGCGACTGAGTTCTTTGATGAATGCTGATTTTTGATTGGTTCTTCTGGAGGATACCGGGTAAGATCGTTAGCAACGAGGTTAACATCATTAACTTCAAGAGGCCTATCGGTTACAGTGCAAGGTGCAAAATCATTGTCAGTAAATACTTGTCTATTGAATGGCCAAATACCCGTACATGTAAAGCCAGACATTATTTCTGAGGGGTTATGGCTTGAGGCAGAGCATTTCGAATTATACCTGGAATGTCATAAATAGTCATTTGTTTCCCAAAGGTTGTTTCTGATTCAATTGTCACATTCATTATTATAAACTCTTTAAATGGTTTAAATACGGTACGGTCTAGTGGTTGCAGCTTAGGAAGTGTGGGGGAGAAAAGGAGAGTAATGTGATATCTTGACAGAAATTAATCACTGAAAGGGAGAGATGGGAAGAATGGTTATCCAAAATATGTAAAACTTTACTGGTCTTAGGGGGCTTAGCATAATCTGTGAAATGCTCAATGTTTTATATCAAAAAATTTACCTTTGTTAATTTGTTTATTATCTATTTTTAATCCAAAGTTTAAGTGGTAGATTACATAGTGGTTCGTTTACCACTAAGCTGAACTTGGCTTTGAGATAAATAAAGACGGTCTGAGAGGAGTAGTACGTCAGTACGACTGTAAACTGTTACCTAAGCCTTGACAGTAGTGATAAGTGCAATAGTATTGTAGTAGCGTGTACAATCAAAACGTAAAGAGACAATAGTGGTGTTCTTTTTAGTCTACCAAACCGCACAATAATTAATATCACCGTGGGATAGGCAAAAAAGGGATGGAGAACACGTTTCTAAGGGAAATTTGCTAGTTTAGCGCATTTAAATTTTTTTCATTAGGTGGCAGAATTAGGATAATTAAATATTACAATCGACATTGTACACAGTGAAAATGAATTACGAGGGACATAATCACACGTATCTTCTCGAAAGCATCTAGCATGTCTTAAACTAAAATACGGTATTGCCCCCCACGATATTGCCTCACAAATTGTTTATAATAACCTATTTGCATTCCAAGCGATCAGTTCATTCTCTGTCTAGCAAGAAAGCCCGTAGTTGGATCCTTTAACACATCTATCGAAAAAGATCCTTGATCTTAATTTCTGTTGAGTTTTAATGGAAATAGTTACGTAAATATTTGATGCTCATTCATTTCCATTTAGGTTCTCATTAAATTCTTAACAATACCAGATATATGTAAACAGTGGCAACATGATATTTCTGTATGCATAAGCGGAAAGCCCATCTACAAAAATTCTCTCAATCGCGCTTCTGGTGCTGATTTTCATTAATCCAAAAATGTTATTAGAATAAGCAAATGTATTGGCAGAATTGATAACAAATAAAATCGGCGGTATCCGGTCAACTTAATTCATCGCGCAGATTGTTTGTTGCTTTCAACACAGATTTCAAATTTCGCTACGATTAAATCCAAAATTTCTTGCAAGGTTGAAACAGTAGTTCTGAAGCTGATTCATATGTTGGATCAAGATATGTGAATGATGTGGTCGCAATAGCATCGTCACGGTGACATTTGCATAGCAATAGAATGAGATACTGGTGTTTGTGCCTACAAGACCGCTATATAAACCTTCTTACGTTGTTTTCTTCAGTTTTTGCTCAAGATGAAGTTTGAAGGATTATGTGTCTTTATGTTTGTCCAAATCATTGGAAAGCAAAATAGCATATTTTTATTTCACCAATCGGTTAGTTCATTGTAACAAGTTTTACACACTAAACCTGCTATGCATTTGGTACAAAACAGTCTATGCTGACTGTGTTCTCTTTCAACGTAGCAAAAACACTGCAGTTTCACCGAACAATCATTTATTTTTGTAATTCTCGTGTACCTCTTCAAACAAGCTTAAATGCGCTAACCTAGCTAATTCCCTTTACGAACGTGTTCTGGGGCCCAAGATCTTTCAATTCACCATAACAATAACCTATTCATCTGTTACAGTTAGAATTATTTTAAAATTGATTAATAAATTGATTAATAAAAATGTAATGTATTTGGTTAATTAAGAAGTACCTACCTGTTATTTTATGAAAATATATGTAAGAATGTAAAACCATACTTCTGCTGCTGCACTAACAAAAATAATTGCAATGAGTTTCCTAATATATTTTTCAAAATCTTGGAAGATTTCCAACTAACTTTTTGTACAATCTTCACATGTTTAACAGCTTAATTTAGAATCAGAAAAAACTGAAAAATCTTTTAGTGATTTGTTTTATAATTACACAACAATTACGGGTCTTTCATTCATGCCATTAGTACAGTTAGGTTTAAATAATAAACCAAATTTTATCGTTAGGAGAAGGATGAACTATAAGAAACTCTTTTGTAATATTATTAAGAAACTAAAAAATGCACGGTTTTATAAAATTTAAAACTAAAATTTCCTAGTTTTTGGGCAACTGCATCTGTGGTAGAAAATTAAATATTTACAGAATGATCATTTTTGCGCAGACTCTTCTTTTTCTTTTTTAAAAACTTCATGTGAGTAAATATAGTATTTTCGGCAACTGTAATTTATTCAGTTGGTGTTGAAAAAGGAGGTTGTCTGTGAAGTTTTAGAGGAAAATTGGTTCTTTTATAGATTTTGTCTTAGCTCTTTCAAAATTTTGTGTTGGCCAAAAACTCATTTTCATACTACCATGAGATAGAGTTCCCGGCGCGTTTTTCTTAGTGGTGTTCCCAGTAGGCTATTCTACATGTGATGCACTGTTGATTAAATTTGGCGCATTCTCCTTCTCTTTGCTATTCTTGACAGACCAGATTTTGCTAGTTCTTAGTTTTCAGAACCGAGCAAAACCTTACGGGTAGGAACTTCTTTCAATTTATCCGCAATAGGGTTTTTTTGACTTTATCACTTTGTTCCTCAATTTCGACGCTGAAGAACTTTCTTCGTATCTTGCTCTCCTTCACTGATTACAGATCAACATCTGATTTAGCAGGTACCATTGCAACTCATACAAATAACGGAGCCCTTTAGTTCAACCTGGTGGTAGGTTTGGAAAGAATATCGTCGTGCTGCTGCTTCTGACGGTGACAGCCATGCATTATTCAATTTATTTTTTAAGTATATCTGCACGTGTTTAACGGTATACTGTTTATGCCACTACAACCCTACAACCACGATAAATTCATTTTTACGCTCGAAATTTACGTTTCTTCCTTCTAAACGATTATCGTATCATAAAAAAAAGAAAACAGTTAATTAAAAATTAGAGCGATTCCTATTTTTTAAAATAAAATGGTTGAAATCCCATAAACAGGATAGTACATAGAAAACTAAAACAATTTGTCATAAAATAATTTAATAAATTTAAATTTGCTTTCATTAAATAAAATATTTAAATTTAAAAGAAAAACAAAACTTTAAGACAGTGCAGCGACATTATTATATGTACACTAATTTTTTGCACAACTTTATGTTTTGTTAATCACCCATTTTACAGACAATTAGTATAGACAATCCCATTCAAACTCGCTATTCAATGTAAACACCCCGTGACTCCGAAAACATTTAGAATACTTTGATGCTATTGCAATTTTGAACCCTAAAGACAAATTAGATTTTGCATTTTTAATAAAATTTTTTTTTCGGTTTTTGATTACAATGAAAAAAACTAGATAAATAAGAAAGTGTAGTTTCCCTGTTTTTATTTTCTGAAAATTTTTTATCAAAAATAGTATTTTCACATGAGTTGATAATGGTCAAAAGTCCAAATTATTTCTGTTTTAATTTTGAAAATCAACCTTAAGCTATTTGTTTCAGAAATAAGAAACGTCTTTGTTTAGGGATTATAATTATTAAAAGCAAAATAATTCAAATTTTTGTATAATCTCTAATTCTATTCTTGATTACACCCGTTTTACTAATAGTTGTCAAATTTGTTATTTTTTATTCATGAATGAACCAACACTAGCTCATTCAAGTACTATTAAGTTAAATAAATGTAGTACGCAACGTCATTATCGTATTAAACTTATTTAAGATAAGCAATGTAGTTTCTAATGTAATAATACTCATGATTTAATATCCTTATGATCATTCGTTGTAGGGGAAAAGTTCTAGAAACATTTACATGGATCCAAAATTATTAATAAAAAGCACAACCTGAATACTCATTGAGATTGAAGATCAATTTTAAATAATTACCTACCTTTCTTTTTTAATTTTGAGATCATGCTAACCCCACTCACTCTTATTAAAATGTAAAATAAATGGTAAGGTGACTCTTGGCATTTACACATGTTTAGGAAATTCTTAATCAATTAAATTCTCCAAAGGAAAAAGTATAGTATAGGTAATTTGTTGTCCGAATAACTAGTTTAGAGGAAAAATCGTTCTAGTCGTTTTTTTAAAAACTTATATATACAGGGTGTTTAAAAAAATACGTTCCAATATTTAAACCTACTTTATAGATATCATTAGTACAAACAAAAAGTCAAAATAAACATAAGCCCAAAAATCACCGTTTTCAAGATACAGGCAAGTTTTTTGAAATTTAAATTACTAAGCTCAGGTGGAGTAATTCATGGTATTTATCACATCAACTATGGAAATAACAAAAGAAAATTTGTTCGTTTCTGTCAGTCTAGTTGCCGCATTTGATGTAATCATTGTGTAGCTGTCATTATTAGTGTTATTGTTGCTATTGACGTCGTTGTTGCTGTTGCTCATTGTTGAAATTTTCAAATATGCCGGAATATACCATAGAAGAAATCGCAGACATGCATTTCATGTATGGCGAGGCCGATGAAAATGCTTGTGAGGCACCTCGCCTTTATGCCGAAGCATTTCCAAACCGGGTACTTCCGTGTTCCAAACTTTTTTACAAATTTACATCAACGTTTATCCGAAGTTGGATCGTTTAAATTAAGGAACGGTGATGGTGGTCGGCTTAGGTCAGTTTCTACTCCCGAGGCAGAGCTTAACATTTTAAGATGAATTGAAGAAAATCCCGGTACTAGTACTAGAAGACTCTACTGAAACAAATATTAATTCTTCCCTAATTTGGAGAATGTTACGCGAGCAGCAATTGCACCCATACCATATTCAAAGGGTACAGGCTCTTACTGTGCTTGATTATGCCGCACGACTGGTGTTTGTCAAAGGATGCTGACATAAGTTGCGGAGACCCCAATTTTTAGTTACGGAAATTTGATTTACTGACGAAGCTGGTTTCACGAGAAATGGCATTTTTAATTTCCATAATAACCATGTTTGGGCTGACGAAAATCCGCACGCCATTGTTGAATCGAATCATCAACACCGATTTTCAATCAACGTTTGGCTTGGTGTGTTGGGATACCATCTGATAGGACCTTGGTTCCTGCCGTTTGACTAGTCAATTGTACCTTGACTTTTGCGGACTACCTTGCCACTGCTTTTAGAAGATGTACTCCTCAACCACAGAATTAATATGTGGTTGATGCACGATGGAGCTCCTGCGCATTATGCAGTCTTAGTCAGAAATTATCTAAACGAAAATTGCAATGGCAGGTGGATAGAGCGAGGAGGTCCAATTGCATGGCCACCTAGATTTCTCGACCTCATTTCGCTCGACTTTTGCATTTGGGTGTATTCTTCAATAGCTTAAACACGTTATTAGATGAAGCCACAAACAAATTTAATGTAACAAACCTGATAGTATACGGTGACTTTAACATCGATATACTGAACAATGACGATATAGTACAACTGTTTGATATTACATAGTCGTATAATCTGACTCAAACAGTACATAAACCTACGCGAGTGAGTACTACCAGCTCGTCCTGTTAGATGTAATATTCTGCAATACTCACGCTGACCAAACAAATGTAAATGAGAGCGGATTTTCTGACCATGCTGCAGTCACACTAAATTTTCAGATCTAAATTGAAAATAGTACTAATACTATTTTTTTAGAACGGAGGAGCTATAACATAGAAACAAAAGTAGCTTTCAACAATGCATTTCAACAATTAAACTGGGATAAAACGTATCATGCAAGAAACGCCAACGATACGTTTCTTTCTTTTGGAACCAATTCTTTATACCTTTAATAAATATTTCCCGTTAAAAAATTAAAAAAAAAAAACAAAACAAAAAGTATGGGTAACCAATGAGATAATAGAAAGCTCACATAGGCTAAAAAAAACTACATTGGATCTATGAAACCTCAAGTGACGCTCAGTCAAAACAACCTATACGCTATAGCGAAAAACAGCACGAAGCCTTGATTAAATTACATAAAAAATATTTTGACCAAAAGTTTGCAATGCGAAAAATCCGGCAAAAGAAGTATGGAACATAATTAATGGTCATATTAAGCAGAATCGTTCAAACAAGAAAATCACACTAAACATAAACGGTACAGACATTTCTAACCAACTTGTATGTAATAAGTTTAGTGAATATTTTGGTAACTCTAATTCTGTACAACTAAATAACCCAAATGGAGAAAACTCAGAAAATATACCGAGAATGTGTAATAATACGTTTTTCCTGGCTCCCACCGATCCTCATGAAGTTTTAGAATATATTATGGCACTAAATCCTACCAAATCACCTGGACTGGATAATTTTCCAGGCTTTCTCTTAAAAGAAGTTGCAATACATTCCTTCTGACTCATTGCATAAACGAATGTTTATGCCCTGAAAGCGGCTAGGATTATTCCAATTCTAATAAAAAAACGATTCCAAAAACGTTGAAAACTACCGTCCGGTTTCCATCTTATCAATATTTTCTAAAGTTATGGAAAGATGCATATTACAACGTCTTGTAAGCTACTTCGATTGCTATAACCTTCTAAATAATACCCAGTCAGGGTTTGTGAAAGGTAAAAATACCATTAGCGCTGTATTTAATATGTTATCGTCCGTTTATAATGCTTTGAACAAACAATATTATCCTGTGGGGATTTTCTTTGACCTATCTAGGGCGTTCGATATGGTTGACCATGGAATATTGTTAAAAAGTTAGCAGCATACGGTATAGTAGGCAACGCTTTAGAACTACTCAAATCATTCCTCTCAAACAGGTCTCAGACGGTTCAAATAGTTGGGCCAAATGAAAACAAAAGTGTCCAAAATTTCACCTACAACAGTAACGAACAACAACTACTTAGTGGCACTCCGCAAGGTGCTCTGCTGTCGCCTTTCTTATTCGCAGTCTTTGTCAATGACTTGGATGACGCTTTGAAGACATACAAAACTCTACCATTACCAAATATGCCGACGACACCTCAATTATAATATTTGAGAAGACCTTAAATGACACTGTAAATCATGCACGTTGTGCAATATCATTAATGAACCAATGGTGTGAAAAAGCATTACCTTAACAAAACTAGCATTCTGCATTTTCAAAAGTATCTTAATAACCAACACGAAAATTGTCCAAACCTACAACTTGATGGAAACACTGTAGAAATCAACACGGAGCAAATGTTTCTAGGCCTAAACATAAATAACACTCTTAAATGGCAACCACATTCAGACATGGTCGCCCGTAGACTGCGATCTGCTAGTTACGCTGTTCTGTCAATAAGAGATTCGGTATCAGTTACTACCCTTTTGACATTCTATCACGCTCATGTCCAGTCTCACATCATGTATGGACTAATGTTTTGGGTAACTCTACAGATAGTTCACGGGTCTTCAGGCTACAAAAACAAATTGTTCGTCGAATCGCACGCGCTCACTTCAGAGACACCTGTCGACCATTATTTCCGCAACTACGAATAATGACTTTATATTCAGCTTTCATCTATCAATCATGTCTTTATGTACGTAATAACTTAAGCAGTTTTATCACAAACTCAGAAGTTTGCCTACAAAACACTGCCATAAACTGAGCGTTCCTCTGCACAAAACAACCACTCTATGAGCGTAGACCATACTACAGCTGTATAAAGATGTACAACAAACTGCCGGACCCGATACTAACTATAAGATGTTCAAAACAGTTTAAATCACAATTAAAGACTTTCTTTACTACGCAACCTTTTATTCAGTTGAGGAATATTTGTCACGTTTGTGAAATATATTGTAACTGTAATTGTTTTTTTACTTGTTTGTCTATTAGCGAATTATGACTTTAACATATTTATTATTTTAATCTGTTTTTCAAATGTACATTTGACAATTGTATACATTCTTTTAATGTCACAGCAATAAAACATTCATTCATTCATTCATTTAAAGTTTCTTCAAAAAAATATAGTCTAATAATTTGATTCTCTACTATGCCTATCCACACATTTACTTTTAAGAGACGTGTGTGAAACTCTTGTGTCCAATGAATTCTATCAGTTGCCCAATAGTTGCAGTTTTGTCAATTAAAAAAAAGTAGCTTCACCAGAGAAAATAATCTTTCTAGTGAAATTTAAATTTTGTTTATTAGACACAATCATCTGCTCACTAACTGTACTGTACGGTCCAAATCGTCTTCTAATCGTTTGTGTATATATTATAAAGATGATACTTTGCTATCCAAAGAATTCTTGAAACTGATCCCAATGACAGATCAGATAATGTTCAAGAAATTTGGATATAATTTTACTGACAGTAAATCTAGTAATAGTTGCATTAAATAAATTGCACACATTTTATTGAGTATGCACTCAGTCTTTAAAACCAATCATCATAAGTACTTTAATACGTTTCTCAGATAAAGTCAAGATAATCGTTGGATCGATTAAAAATATCAACATTTGAAATACAATTTGAGCAAAGATACAGTAAATGACTTAAAAAGAAATAATTCTTTGACAATACCTTGACAACTTCTAATAACATCTCATTACTATATCACATACATACAATCAGGGGTGCCAGGTAA
Source organism: Abscondita cerata (assembly GCA_030710515.1). NCBI lineage: Eukaryota > Metazoa > Arthropoda > Insecta > Coleoptera > Lampyridae > Abscondita > Abscondita cerata. Next base: position 64,831 of record JALBCR010001089.1, on the reverse strand, counting down.
ATTCACAAAAATGCAAATATTAAACGTCAGTAATTTGTAAACAGTTGAAATAGGTATACAAAAAACAAAATTTTTCCAACGAATCCATATATTCGAAAAATATACTGGCGTTCCATTTAAAAAAAAGGAAACTTTTATTTCGGCACTTGTATCTGGATCACCATGTATATGAAGTTTTTATAACAAAATTTGTGCGGTGCCCAAGGTTTTCCCTCAGAAATTCATCACCTGAATTTTAATCAAATTTGTTCCTTTCATTATGAACTCATTGTATTAATTTAAACTTAAAATTAATATAAGCACGTTTTCTGATTAAATTAAATTACCTATAACATCAATGTGATTCTATATTTAAAGTAACCCGTTGATATTGAATAAATAAATAAATGTGTCTCATATTCTTGCGGTTCCAAGTTTAAGTCTCCTATTTTTTTGTAAATGAAAATGAAGTAATATGATATATTCACTTTGTCCTTTAGCTTAGGGAATAAAGGGGGTATGAAATGTGTAACAAAATATAACTTCACAGTTAATAAACATTTTAACTTTTTTCTTAGGTTACTGTTCATTTTGTAGATAATATTGTACATATTTACAGTGACAGCTCCATTGCACTCTCCAATGTATAATTGATTAATGGAATTGTATTAAAAACATCAGGTTAACTCGAAAATTTACAATATTTTTTTAAATCAATTTTGCAATTTAATAAAAGTAATTGTACCTACTACTTCTTTCTTATTAAAGAACCCTTCTAGACGATGGTGAATAAAACAACGTCATTTAGTTGAAATTGGCGAAAGCTTCTCCATTTCATTAGAATTAGACAAGAACTTGATCTAATATTATACAGGGTGAATTACCACCAACGGGACGGAGATTTATAGCGACACGGTTAAAGTTTTACAAGTTTTGTCATTTTAATAGCTTGGAGGTTGATAAATTTTACTTTTTAAAATTATTTTTGAAATACACAGTATGTCCCAAAAAAGTGTGGCTCATCAAAGTAATATCTTTTCTTATAGGACACCTTGTATTTTATTGCGCTTTTTGATTGCCCAAAAAATATGGTATGGTTTCATAAAGGTTTCCTATACCTAAATACAGAGTGTTCTGAGTTACGTTGACTTTTCTTAAAATATGAAGTATTAAAAAAATACAATATCTTCTAATCCAATAAATCAGAACATAATTAAATATTAAACATCTCTTTACATGGTGTTCAGAATTTACAGGTTAATTATTAGATCTTCCAATATGTAATTTTAAATGAAACTCCCTTGTATTCTATTAATTAATACAGTTAACAAAAAGTTCTCGAATTGTATAAGGATATCCTATGTCTATGTATTATATTTTTGCGCAATTTACAATATTCTGTAAATTGATGGTATCGAGAGATTTTAAAACAAAAAAATGCATACTTTTTACTTGTATTTTTGTCACTTGTAGGTTTGTTTTGAAAATGGTAACTATGGTAACATCGCTCACAACTGGTTAGAATTTGAATTCAAAATAAACTTAATTCAAGAATTGAAGCTTCCAAACCCGAGTCATTACTGAAACAAAACGTCTCCCCGGGATTGGACCGTGTTGAAAAGTAACCGTAGTTGCTAACGTTTCGCCAACAAACAAAAAAGTTCTATGTAGACAACCGAAAGTCAGGTAATCAACTTGCGACCAAGCCAGACTTCTAGACTAAAAGACTTTTTTCCCGACACGGTCCAATCCCGGAAGACGTTTTTATTAGGTTTAATTGTTTCTAAATTTTTTTTTCCAAAATAATTTATGTAACATGTAACGAAACATGATTTTTTGTAACTCATATGATTGTCACGCTGCAATGTCTTAAAATGTTATTAACTAGTTAATTACGTATGCACTTTTTGTTTTAAAATCTCTCGCTATCATTAATAATTTTAAAGTAAAATCATAAATTGCGCGAAAATCCGTAACACTTAGGCATAATATACCCTATACAATACGAAAGAGGACTTTTTTGTAAACTGCTATAAATTAATAAATTACAGGGAATTCTATTTAAATAAATATTTAATTATTGAATACATTCATCTTAATATCCAACTATTTAGAGGTAAGAGAGTAGATGATAATAATAATAATATTAACACGTTCATTGGTCTGAATTCAAGTACATAGCAAAAATATAAAAGAAAAAATGTATACAATCATAATTAAAATAAATGTATATTTTGTTTAAAAATTAATTATGATAATGTTATGATAATATTGCACAGTATTTGATATGATTTGTTATTAGAAGAGATTGAACTTTTTTAAATATTCTATATATTAAGAAAAGGTGACGTAACCCAAATCACTCGGCATTTAGTTATAGGGAACCTTATGAAAGCCTGGGAGGAAAGTACGCGAGGAGAAAAGTAATTTGAGGAAAGTACGCGGGAGGAAAGTATTTCAGGGGTACAATGCGCAGAGGGGTGAGAGACGACTATATATACCAGTACGTCTGTGTGTTAGCAACATATGAATAACTTTACTACTATTAAATTTAAAAACTTTTTGTTTCCTGCCCTCAAGCAGGAGTTTTGGCTGGTTATTCAATAAAAGTCACACACATGTGGTTGAAGATATAACATCTATAAATAAATAGATAGATCGTTTCACAATAATATATATATATATATATATATATATATATATGTATTTTTTTGTATTAAATGTATTTATGGATGTTATTTATGGATGTTAAATGTATTTTGTAATTTTACGACTCCGCTTGAGTTTTAAAAAAATTTAGTTTTTAAATCACAACTTCCAACCACGAAGGGTGCTTAAAAGGATAAGTTTTTAAACTAAATTAAAAATTAAAGAAATAACTTAAGTTTATTATTATTGTTAATGTTATGGTTAGTTGTTATTATTCTTGATAAGCAGTTCTTGCTTCAAAAAATATAATTTGATACAAGAGTAAAGTTTTTTTTTGATAGAATCGAAAATTATCATGGAGAAAAGTTGGATTTGAATTTTCGAAATCAAAAAACGCTATAACATACATAGTGTCCCATGGGAAAAATGTACTGTATATTTTAAAATAATTTAAAAATGTAATATTTATCAACGTACATGCTACTAAAATGACAAAACGTTTAAGTCGCAAACAGACTATTATCGTGTTACGTGAGATCACGTGTTGTCACATCGACAAAATATCACATGCTGTCACGGCTTAGAAACAGACTACGTACACTGCAGATCATTTTTATTATATATTTTGTATTTGTCAAGATGGCAAGTGAATCTTGTAGTTCGTCAAGTTACTCAGACTTTGATGAAGATTTAGAAAACATAGCTGCATTTCTTTATTAGTTCACGAAAGACACAGAAATAAATGGGTCCACAAAATAAATGTTCCCAGAGAAGAAATAGGAGAATATCATAGATTAGTGCAAGAGAATTAAAGAGCATCCAGATCGTTATCATATGTATTTTTGGATGACCAAAGATGAATTTGATTTGTTGCACGGACTAATTAAAGAAGACATCAAAGTAAAATAATTTTCAATTTCAAAGCCATTAGTACCGAAGGAAGATTAGGTGTAAAATAAGTGCACAGTATAATTTATTGAAGGAAAGTTTTTATCGTTTATAATGTTTATAGAAGACAATTGTAAAAGCGTTGGTTCGATCATTTTCACAGTTAGAGGACTGGTTCTTCCGTGTCCTAAATAGTTATGGGATGAACAAAGGTATTTGCATACACGATGATGACAGTACAGAACTTAGCGGTGGAGAAAGACTTGCTTGTGGAAAATAATATGGTTACTTTTCTAAACTTCGTTGTTCAGCTTATATACTGCATTGCTCAATGCTAATTTAACAGGATGTTTGTTCATATTTTGGCAGATTTTTAGTCATTTTTGCCATACTTAAGAAAAACAACTCAATATCGTCTATATGTTCCAAGAGCGAAGATTTGTTTGCTCCTGCCCTTTTTTTCTTTTTCGTAGATTTGCATTCTCTTGCATTATATGGACCAGTTCTGCTGCTGGATTTGTTGTTTTGCGCACGATTTTCGCTTTTTTAGTTTTTCTAAAATTAAATATTTTTCTTGCTGCATATCCTCGTGACGTGTTTTCATTTCTTTCTATTTGTACTTTGACTACCGGCATTTAAAAATTATAAGTTCCCTGCACTGTCTGGATATCTCTGTCTCTGCATTTGTGTGATACCTCTGTCTCTGCTATGTCTTCGATTCCCGCACATCCGCAATATCTTCGACACTAAATTCTGCTGCATGTCCTTAAAAGAAAAACATATTGTGAGTTCAATATAATACAATTTGTCAGTAATAAATTTTAATAATACCATCGACCTTCAAAATAGGGCAAAAGAAAAGGACATTTGTTGTTCATATTTCCACGTGGGTATATTTTTTGTAGCCTGGCTACTTTGTTGAAAGTCGCCTATTCCTTGCATTATTATAACATCTTCGAAGTTTTTCACATTTGTTTGGCTTTGTCCGCTGAAATACCAAAATGATGTTAATTAATTTTGTTTTAGGTTCCTGCAATAGGGAATTCATTTAGAGTATAAGTAAGCTTTAGCTACAGACTAGGTTTAGTACAGTTCGAGAAACGTAATCGTTTGCGATGCCATATGGAAAACTTGGCCTATTGTAATGCTCAAAATTCAACGACAGATATTGAAGAAATCTGCAGCAAAATTCTACAAATATGGAATTTTCCAAATAGCATTGCTGCCATAGACGGAAAGCATATTTATATCCAGTGCCCAATTAATGCAGGCTCTACATTTTATAATTACAAAGAAAGTTATTCAATAGTCCTGTTAGCACTAGTTGATGCCGACTACAAGTTCATCTCAATTGACGTTGGCTCTTATGGTAGGAATAGCAATGGTGGAATTTCCGAGAAGTGAGATATTAGAAAAAGCCTGTGAAGTGGAACATTAGGTGTACTCTGAAAATGCTCCCTCGAAATAAATGGATTACCACATGTTATTCTTGGTGATGAAGGTTTCCACTCAAAACTTATTTGCTTCTGTCCGTACAGCAGATTTCATTTAGGGGAAAATGAACCCAATAAGATATTTAATTATTGTTTATTCGAGCGAGACGCGTAGTAGAAAACGCTTTTGGCATTTTGGCTGTTGAGAATGTTTCGCAGACACTTTGAAATACACCTGTACTTATTTTATAAAGTTGTACTGGCCTCATGCTGCTTACATAAGATGTTATTGCGTTCAGAGTTATTGAAACCCGATATCGTGCTACATTAGGATCACCAGAAGCGGCTCTCCAGAATCTTTAAGTTTTAAGGAGAAACTATAATGACGCCTTTAAGGCTCGAGAGGCTTTTAAGGAATATTTTAATTTGCCTACTGGTGCTATACCGTGGGCAAATGGGCATGGTTCGTAGAGGAAGACACATCACGTTGATTAATTAATTATTTTACTTCTTAAATAAAAACCTTTAAATTTTTTTTTTTACCTGGATGTTTTTTAATTCTCTGTCGATTTCTTCCCAGGGCTTTCTTTTTGTCGCATTACGCTGATCCCTTATAGTCACGGGATGAGGATTGCACATACACTCATGAAATTTAAAACTTGGACACCACAATTTCTGTAAACAAAAGTTTGCACATTGTGAAGCGGGCTTAAGGGTATCATTTACAATTCTAACAGCAGGTAGTCTCAGCAGGGGTTATCTTATAGAAGGACTGTAGAATGAATCATTACACTAAGCACGTTTTAGAAAATAGGTAATTTACGTTGCTTACTTAATTTTTTCTTTAAAGAATATATTTGAAGGTATCGCTAATTAAACACCATAGCTCGATTAATTATCGAATCAAAATTTTGTTTAGGAAATGTTTACAAAATAAAATTAGAAATAATTTTGATTTAAAAACGTCTACAAGCAATAACTTTTAAATTAAATCAAAAACTAAACATGGTTATTTGGGTTGACTGATTATTACTTATTTTTAAATAAATCTAACCTACTAATTATTGTAAGTTATTAAAAAATCATTAAACTCTCTATTCATAATATTTAGTCCTTACAAAATGTATATTTTATGACGTTTCATTTTTTTCTGTAGTTAATATAAAAAGTGAAAATAAAAACTAAGGCAATTCTTATTGTCAACGTATATATTTAGTTTTTGACAAGAATTTATTACATAATTATAATTAAGATACCAAGTTATAGTTTAAAATTAAATGAAAACTTTTTTTTTAAATAAAGGTATTACTATATAAATAAATATAAGAAATCAATAATGGGTGTGACCTCCATTATTATTGATACATTCTTGGAGGCGTCTGCTCATTGACGCTATCAAGGTATCAATATAATTAATATTAATCGTTTCCCATGCGGTATCAATGGCTGCAATTAGTGCATTACGGTTTACTGGTATAAAATTTGGCCCTTGTTGTCTTCGGATAACAGCAAGTATTCGAGCCCAAACATTTTCGATAATGTTAAAATCTGGGCTTTTGCTGGCCAGGGTAACAGCTCCAAGTTATTTTCGTATCCAATTGCGCACAACCCGCGAAGTATGAATAGGGGCGTTGTCCTTTAACAACAAAAATACATTATGAAAATGTTAATTCAACAGATCCCGAACTATTTTTGGAGAAAGTATAGTGAAATAAGAATACTTACTTGTTGGAAAATATAATCTTCGTCTGGATAAAACACTTCGACTGAAGGTTTCATAATAGTTTCCAAAATATCTAAATACGCAGCAGAATCAAGACGTCCATCGATAGCCCAACAAACTCCTGACCCCGCGCGCTAACCCAACCCCACACATTCACAGAAAAATAACCACTTCGTTTTTAGGACATATGTGATTATTTTCGTAACGAGTTCCTTCCATTCTAAAAACTTTTAGTGGTCCATCGTTGCGGCTATTGAACGTTTTTTCGTCGCTAAAAATCACTCGATTCCAAAATTCCAAAGGTTCGTTCACATATCGCCTTGCAAATTCCAGACGACGTCTCATATTTTCGTCACTGAGAACTTCTTTCGCAGCAGCATTATACTTCTTTATTCCCATCTCCTTTAATCTTTTTGTGCAGTTATACGGCATCCGGGAAAATGTGTATCTGCTATAGCCCTGAGTATGTAGCAAATGGTTGTTCTGTTACGTAATGAAACAACTCGAGATCTTGAGCACGTGTAGATACTTTAGGTCTACCACTTCCGATGGCTCTTTCCAAAGTGTGTTCAAGATTCCATTTTACTCGGTAATGCCCTACGGTGCTTTTTGGTATATCTAACATACGTGAAATTTCACGCACGCTACGGCCCGCCGCTAATTCCGAAACAATCCGCGCTTTCAAATCAGCACCGAGATGAGGTGGCATTTTCACAACACTTGAAATTTTAAACTAAAATGGAATTTACATTTCTTACTTTATTTATTGGTTCACACTACCCCTTCTCAAACAGTAGGTAATTGTTTATTTATTACATACTTCTAATGACCAATGTAACAACCCTTAGAGCAATATGACTCAAAGGAAGTAAATTAAACAAGCAAGGATATTCTATTGTTATTGAAACTTATTCATAAAGTAAAAGCCATTTCCTTATAATGCTAATGGACAGGATTTTCTTTTAAGTATTAAGATTACAATAGAGGACTTATAAACTTTCGAAAATATCTAATTATAAATATTTACACTGCAATTGCGCTTTTTCCTTAATAATTTCTTAGCAATAACATACACGTTCTTGGTTTTAAGTTGTCATAAATTTGATATGATATAAATTTGTGTTTCTAATATTACATCACAAACTAATCTTTATTCGCCAAAAATTGTTGCTTAAGTTGTAAAGCTTCGTACACACCTGAACAACAAACCGAGCAACAAACATAACAACGAACCGAAAGTCAAACAGAACGACAAACGATCTTTTATGATTTCCACAATCCGAACAACAAACGGAACGTTTGTGCTGTTCCCATAATTATTTTCAGTAGTTTTCAGTTCATATATATTTATTATTGAGAAGAGAAAATTGCGGAAAACAAGAAGATAGTGCCAACCAAATTTTTACGCACAAAGAAGAGTAAAAATTATAATTTACTTCGCTTTTTTTTTATTTTGGAAATTTCCTGCCCAAATGATGCTAATAGGGACATCATTTTTTCTTGCATTCTTAAACACTGATTAATTTAAAACATTTTTCTTCTGTCAACTCCATAATATTACCTAAAACACAACAAACCCACAAAAGGGAGGACAAAATAAATAATTTAATTCTCCCGCATAAGTTTGTTCGCCGTTTTGTTTAGATTCGTCCAAACCTGCAAACGCATTCGCGCGCATTTTCTTTGATGTCGGAGAAAACCGACAAGTTGCGGGAACGCCGCAAACCGTTCGTGGAACAATCAGGACTTGCGAATCTGTTCTAAAATTCGTACGTAGCACCGTCCAAATTAATGTTCCGATTGCCGTTCGGTTCGTTGTTCTGTTTGTTCCTCGGTTTGTTGTTCAGGTGTGTACGAAGCTTTACAATAAGCATATTAATATGAACTATATCTTATGAAAGGAGAGTTATGTAACTATAATTAACGACTTAACGTTACGTTAGTAGATTCCATTTACTATTTACACATATTTTCTTGGAACATTCGATAATTAACTATCGGGATATGATGACCCTATACTTCGCAGGTTGTGCGCAACTGGATACAAGCAAATAACTTGAGCTGTTACCCTGGCCAGCAAAAGCCCAGATTTTAACATTATCGAAAATGTTTGGGCTCGAATACTTGCTGTTATCCGAAGACAACAAGGGCCAAATTTTATACCAGTAAACCGTAATGCACTAATTGCAGCCATTGATACCGCATGGGAAACGATTAATATTAATTATATTGATACCTTGATAGCGTCAATGAGCAGACGCCTCCAAGAATGTATCAATAATAATGGAGGTCACACCCATTATTGATTTCTTATATTTATTTATATAGTAATACCTTTATTTAAAAAAAAAGTTTTCATTTAATTTTAAACTATAACTTGGTATCTTAATTATAATTATGTAATAAATTCTTGTCAAAAACTAAATATATACGTTGACAATAAGAATTGCCTTAGTTTTTATTTTCACTTTTTATATTAACTACAGAAAAAATGAAACGTCATAAAATATACATTTTGTAAGGACTAAATATTATGAATAGAGAGTTTAATGATTTTTTTTAATAACTTACAATAATTAGTAGGTTAGATTTATTTAAAAATAAGTAATAATCAGTCAACCCAAATAACCATGTTTAGTTTTTGATTTAATTTAAAAGTTATTGCTTGTAGACGTTTTTTAAATCAAAATTATTTCTAATTTTATTTTGTAAACATTTCCTAAACAAAATTTTGATTCGATAATTAATCGAGCTATGGTGTTTAATTAGCGATACCTTCAAATATATTCTTTAAAGAAAAAATTAAGTAAGCAACGTAAATTACCTATTTTCTAAAACGTGCTTAGTGTAATGATTCATTCTACAGTCCTTCTATAAGATAACCCCTGCTGAGACTACCTGCTGTTAGAATTGTAAATGATACCCTTAAGCCCGCTTCACAATGTGCAAACTTTTGTTTACAGAAATTGTGGTGTCCAAGTTTTAAATTTCATGAGTGTACTTAAAAAAAAAAATTTTTATAAAAAAAAATTAAAAATATTTTAAAAAAAAAAAAATTTTTTTAATATTAAAATAATTATTAAAAAAAAAAAATTTTTGTTTTTTTAAAATTTAATTTTAAAAATATAAAAAATTAAAATAAAAAAAAATAAAAAGATTTCGAAGAAAAAACATTTTTTAGTTTTATAAAAAAATTCTAGTTCCTTTTAAAAAAAAAAAATATAATTTAGGGTTGGGTAATTATTTGGGTTTAACATTTTTTATTTTTAGTTTTTTAAAGTCATTTTTTTTTTTTATTTGGTCCGTGAGTGTGAGAATTTTAAAAAATAAAAAAAAAGAAGTTATTTTTTTAAAAGAAAAAATAATAAATACAAATGTAATTATTGTATAAAATTTTTAATTTTTAAACAAGGAGGTTTTTTTATTGTGTTATATTATCTTTTAATTCTAAACCTTTCTAACGTAATTGTTTGGAAAACAAATCAATATCAATATAATGCACATTCGTTAAAACAATACTCAAATTAATTATACGATATGCAAACTAGAATTGACGGCATGGTAACGACGAGGTCTGGTGAATCTAAATTGGATCAGTAGAGGGTTGTAAAGCCTCCCCATGCATGAGGATTGTATGCATGTGTTAAGGGCTTGTAACCCTTCATTTCAATTCTTGGTGATCTTAAAAATGACGGCTCTGTTTGTTATATTTAATCAATATATTTTATAATTCAAATTTAAGATATTTTAATGACCAATGTGACGAATACGAATTTATTTCTGAAATTATTCATGACTAATTTTTATTAATTATGCATGTTTATATCACTAAAAATGGACAGACAGATACTTCTGTCTTTATCTTTTACAACGTAGAACACTTAAAAATGTTCTCCGCTGTCGTTACTTACTACATAAATTGATGACGCTAGTGTTTTCTTTCCTGAATACGACAATACCCTGTTTGTTCCACAAACAATTTATTTTATGATGGATGTATTACATATTTTACAGATAACTTCTTTTACTTGTATGTTAATTTTTCTGTTTATGCGAATGATTCATTTGAATCTTTAATCTAAAGTTCGCGATCTTGTCAGTGATTATTGAAAACATATTTTCAAGACTATCTTGAAAGTTGAATGCAAAAATTCTGAGAAGTACCTCTTAAAAATTGATATTAGTCACAGAATGACAAAGGTTTAACATATTTTAAACTCTGTTATTGAAAAATTTATTTAAAAATCATATCTTTGTTAATGTAATCAATAAGTCGTCCATGTAAATTTAATGCAAAATTGTTTAATGGAAATTTAATATTTATTATCGGGGTTGATTGATATAACAAAATTTGATTATCCATATTGATTAAAATTTGGGTTGTAAATCCTTTATAATATGAATTGAAACGCTAATGTTGTTAATTATGTAACCGCCTGAAAACATATACAGTAGTACAGATTACAAAAGCACTTAGAGTTCTCCAGTTACCTTATACAAATTAGGTCAACTAATTATTACGTAATTAAAGTAAAATGCAGTAATAATTTTGTGCACGAACAATATCTTAAAATTAACCGGCTTACATTTTAATGAAGTAGAAGTAAAGTCTTTTGCCGAAAATGGCCTCAGAATCTGTTATTAATTGTTTTCGGTTAATGCAAATAAAACCTTTTTGGGTTTTGTGCGTAACATCCTTTTACGATTCGTATCTGTCAGTCAGATGTTTTTTATAATCAAACATCGTTTTGCGAAAGGTCTTTAAAAAAAAAAAAAGATTGGTGTTTTAGAATTTGTAGACATTTCTTTAGAAAACGTGGCTTTGAGTAAGTAATTGGTTCGCTTGTTGCCAACTTCTAATGGAGTTTGATAAAGGTTAAAAATATTAAAGCTTAAATTAAGTTTGAAAGCTAGGTGACAAATATTATTTTACTTCAGTAAAAATTTTATAATTAAAGTTTCTCGTAAAATCATATACTATATGTATTAAAATTCTAAATGTGGATGGATGTTTTGGGTACAACTTGATTAAAATTAGTGTTGACTATCGCACGCACATGTAGAATTAAATTTTTGTATTAAGGTTCCATTTAATGGTGTACTCTTTATTATTATTATTTTATGTAAATTTACTGTAAGTACATCACATACAAGATGGTAAAAATATGTTTATTTTTGTATGCTATGTATACTAATTATTTTATGTTACTACATATATTTTTTGTTTATGATACACGTGTATGAATACATATGTATGTTGCTTATTTTGTTTAGTTACATTTTGATGCTATAAATAGATTTCTGTAACTTAAACATTCGAATATTTAAAATTATTAAGAGTATGTATATTTAAATTTCTCAAAGATTTAACTGCATAATCTGTAAATTGACATTTCAACATCAACTTTGGTTAATTTATTAAAGTACACAATACGCTCTTTTGAAGACGTATTGATTTACTTTGAAGTTAATTTCGTAATTATCTTCACAGCGAAGCACGTCTAAATACACCGAAGCTTATCTTAAAGCCTGCTTGAAAGAATTAAATCTAATTTATAATTAAATTTAAGTAGATTACAACATTTTGAGAAACTGCGGTCTTAATCTTCTAAAGTAAAACACCTGCTGATAAGCTACCGGAACGAGACGTAATAAAATATGAGAGATGGTATGTACCAGTGTAAGCCATCCACCGGATCTGTTTTGGTCTAGTACTTACCACCCTATATGTGCATAGATTTTTTAAACGTATGAGTGCTTTTAATTATACACTCGACTCGATGTTCTTTTGTCAGTATTAATACCTTAATCGTAACGACTGCTTAGTGCATATAAAATTAGAAAAACCCTTGAGTGAATTTATTAAAGTGGAACCGGATGTATCAAACATCTGTGGATTAACTTTTTTACGTTTTAACGCAAGCATTATTTGTGCAGTTTTTCTTCTTAAAAGGAAAGTGCAGATTTTTTTGCGCAGTCAAGTGGTACAATTAAAACGCGATGGAATTGGCTGAAAAACAAATTTTGTTAAGAAGTTAAATGTGTTAACTCGACATAGTCAAAAGCTATTCCATTAATTACATAGTTTTCTTTAATGAGGTGCTTGACACCTTAAGCTGTAAAGAATTTAGCACATATGCTTCTCTAGACGTTTCAAATCCGCATGTAACAAAAATTTAGTTAAGTTTGAAGAAAATAAACTAAACGATAAAAGACTTCTATCTACCCAAGAAACATTTATACATTTTTAAACCACAAAAATATAAATAATGGCGGTAGCGATTTGTATTCTAACATCTTATTCGTTGAAAATATAAAGCAAGGAAACAATTTTCTTTTGATATTAAATTTGTTTCATATGAGAATAAAATTTGAAGCTTAATCGTTTCTCTACTTACTCACAGTTTCTAATACACTTATGTTAATAATGCGAAAAAGTAACGTACCCTACGTCTTCAAACTCCATATGCCAAATTGAATGTGAGAACGCCACGAGCAGAAAATTTCTAATAATATATCTTTTTGATGCATGAGTTTTGGGGTTGGATTCTGACATGTGCCGTACAAATCGTGCCCTTTTGGCAAGAAACGAACGTAAAATGCTGCAGTTTGAACGCTCTATTGAATTATCTCGGATAAATAACGGCATCAAAGCAATGTGATCGCAGTAAAGAATAAGAAAATATTGTCAAATTTTAGCAGCTTATGTAGGTATTTGGTTGGTTTTGTTCGACGCAATGCAAACAGGGTGAATAAATTTTAACGTTTTTAATAAAAGCGCGAAAAACTTACTTAGGTAAATTTTCGGTGGGTTTATAAATATTTATGGCTTGTTGTTTTTATATTTGCGTAGCAATTTTAAAATTAAAACTCTTAAGATACTAAATTATTAATGTTAAAGTATTTGATATCAAAGATAAAAGCGATGTAAACAAATTTTAGACTGGTTGACAGGTTTTTTTTTATACTATACATAAAGTTCTGCATATATGTGCTGCGAACAAAGAAAAGACAAAATCTGTTCAGTTTTAAAATGGATTTGATTTTTTTATAAAATAAGTTTTTTACAATAAGCCGTAAAACCATTTTTTAAAATATATATATTACCTCTGAAAACAGATATTTTTCCGTAATTTTCAATATAATATGTACTATTTATTGGATTTCTGTCTCTAAACACAAGGGTCGAAACTTTAAGAGAAATACTTTTCTTTAGATCTGAATAATTAAACGATTTAAAAAGAACTTTCCATTACTTTGGTTTAACTAGATTTTAAGTTTATTGGATTCATAATTTAATTTTAATATTTGTACTTAAACAACTGAAAAAAAATTCTGAAATAGAAATTACTTTTCAAAACGTTGAATTTGATATAAAACAAACAATGGATTTGACTCTGTTTTGGTGATATCGGATATCGTTTAAAATCACTCTGGTATAAAGATTTATATTGAATCTTCAAGTATCAACGTTTTTTTTTCTGTACGGATTGGTTTGATACGCACATTTCACTACATAAAAACAATATATTTGCGTTCGATTTTGTTTTAAATAAAAACTAAATTTTGCAGTAGGATAAAAAACGTCGAAAAGGTTTCATTTTTAAACTGATTTGAGTTGAGAGTAAATTTCTCACAATTTAATTTTTAAATAGTATTTTTGGAGGCTGATATTTCTAAAATTATGTGCTTTGAGTTTACGTTTTAAAACTTTTATTTAGGGTGCGGCATTAGTGTGAGGAAGCTGAATATAACCGTTATTATAACAAATATAAAAAAAAAATGTATTGAGATCAATTTTACATACAGCTACATGTTTTAAAATTATTTACAATTATTCAGGATATTTCAGTACTGGTGGGTAGCGCAAAGTTATGTTTTTTTGAATGGAATTTGAATTGTGCTTATTTCACCCATCACGGCAATATAAGGCTCTAATATATTACACAAAGTACTTTAGGAGATATTGCCATTTATAACCTCAAACGTGTTATCTCGAAAATTAAACAAAAGAAAAAATAGTTTCTACTAGTAAGAATTTTCTAATATGGTCTAGTTTCTTCTCGAAGTATTAAGATTTTGATAAATCTTAATTTTGAATACAGTGTGATCTGCTACTCGGTGATACCATTTTCTTACTTTTTTTAAATAGAACACCCTGTATTTTATATCATTATAAGAAAGTTTATTAAGTGTATTTTCAATTTTGTATAGCATTCCCTATACTTAAATTTAATAATTACCGAGATATTTCGTGTTTTAAATTTACTTTTGGATTTTCTGTAAATAACATTTATTGCAACATAAAATATTCGAGTTGATATTTGAAATTATCTTGCTGTTTTTGTGGTTTTTATTACTATTGTTACCGTAAAAATGAATTTTTTTGCAACAAGAATTGGTTGATATGGTTTTTGTACCTGGGGAAAGTAATAAAACACATTAAGAATTTATCATCAGAATTTCCTGACGACAACTAAGAACAAGTTTACTGCAACGATTTCAACGTACTGGCAATACAGGTTACGGGAAATCTGAAAGAAGAAAACTGTTTTGACAGAGGAAAATACAATGAATTTTCTTCTTTGTGTTAATGAAAATCCGAACGTTAGTGCTAGAAAAATTTGAAATACTCTTGACATTAGTGATCACAGTGTAAGGAGATTTCTAAAAAAGAATAAAACGCACCCTTATCAAACTCAATTGCACCAAGAGCTTAATGATGAGGGTTACATTAGAAGAGTGGAATTTTGTCAGTGGACCATAAAAAGAATTTGAGAGGATCCATCTTTCTTTAATTATGTTTTATTTGGAAACGAGACAACGTTCCACAAAAATGGTAAACAGACATGATTTCTACTACTATTCTAACCTCCATCAAACTCTCATACACAATAAAATCAAATGCTATGGGTGGCGTTTTGGGAAATTATGTCGTAGGACCAGACTTTTTCAAAAATTATGTAAACGGGGATTTATTTACATTTTTTTTGGAAAACCAGAATTATTAGAAGAAACACCTCTGCATATTTGTGCAAAAATGTGAATTTTACATAACGACTTTTCAGTGCACCATAATGTTTTAGTGATGCACTTCCTCAGTCTCTTGATTTAACAAAAATGGATTTTTTAATGGGGCCATATTAAGTAGTGAGTATAAAACACCTATTACCATTAAAGAAAATATGATGTAGAGAATTACAAATGAACTAAAAAGAAATGTAAGTCGATCTTTTGATGATCGCTTGCAATTGTGCATCGACGTACAAAGAGACCAATTGTTACTTCAAAAGTTTGTCCAATATGTTTAATTAACTTCATGTTAATAATTTAAAACACTAAGTTATAAGTATCATATCTAAACGGTAAATATTTTGTGTTACAATTAATGTTATGTACAGAAAATTCAAAAGTAAATTTAAAACACGAAATATCGTAGCGCAATTTAAATTCATAATAATATATAAAGTGTTCCATTTCAAAAAACATAACTTGTAATGAAACACTCTACATAATTTTAAATAATTTTAAAACATGTAGCTTAAGTATACCTAAAATTTACGTCAATAATTTTTTTTATTTATTTTTTAATAATAACGGATATACCGAGCTCCTCAGGACTAATGCCGCACCTGTATCGTAGACATTTTCAGAAATTCCTACAAGTATTAATCATTAATAAAAGAATTGAGAAAGTTAAGCTTATAATGGTCAAAGTTTGATGACAATTTTATCATTTGAGAAAAAATGGTATTAAGAGTGTTGGTGGGTGCTGAGACGTACAGCGACACCTATCGTTACTGCAAAAACGGTTTGCAAAATAATCCGTATTCAATATTTTCTGGAATAAACAAAAACTTTCTTCTATATGTGTAGAATTGTTGCAATATTATCGACATCTCTCGCTAATCAAGACTTGGTATTTCATTTATAATAAACATATAGAACATATGATAAGCTTTTTTCAAAAAAAAGGTATCAGTTTTTGAAATACAGATTAAAATAGCTGACGTTCCAGAATACAGCTCTACTTTAATTGATTTAAAGTAACGGGTTACACTAAATTAAATAAAGTAATATGTGGATTTTGTTTTTGAGCTTTGATTTAATTATTGCAAAATACACTAATCAGCCCGGCATTAGTTGGGGGCTTCAAAGTTTGAAACTGCGGTGACGATGTTTGATGATTTCTATTCTCTTTCTAACCGTTCTATTGAAAAAACGATTTGACTTACAAAGAAAAGTATTGACTTAGAAACATTTTCGAAGTTTATTGACTATACCTTAGTAAAGCCTCTTACATAATCTTCTTCTTCTTCTTCGCCTTTATGTAATCATTTTGTATTTGTCTGTTGTTGCTGCGGATCATAATATTTTCCAAAAACTCCAGAATTAAACGATGTTGATGAAAACAGGAGTGATAAATTTGTTGCAACAAAGTCCTAGACTGTATCTATTCTAAACATACAAAATTTTAGATATTGGGTTCCAGAAAATTCACACACTGCTTTCGTGTACATAACACACAACATCTCAAAAAAATAACATCTGAGCTTTGGATTGTTAATTAAGAATTATTGTACCATGTTTTCACGTTAGTACCTTAAGAGGAGAGGACCAACTTGAGTTTTCACAAATTCCAATAATCCACTCTATTCTCAAGAATCTACTGCGGTTTCATCAAGATGGTGTACTACCACATTGAGTGATTATGTAAATGAGGTACCATTCAACTGTTTTAACAAAAAATCATCATTGAATCAGAAACATTTTCAAGAATGTAAGAAACTTTTTGATAATCATTTAGTCAGATGACAACGATATATGAAGTAAAATACGGGAGTATCAATTTAAAAAAGGGACACTGACTTTATTACACTTCCTTGATTAAAATGTACATTTGCATTCGACTTCGAAATTGTTTAATCACCAACCTGAGATTAATTAATTTCAATTGAATGGATTAAAATTTTTTTAATTAAAATATTAAAAATTGGAATGACTTTTATGGTACATTTAATAATTTAATCAAGGAAAGCTAATATTTTCTGAGATTGAAAGATTAGAAAATCATTGAGCTAACTATTAGACGAGACTGCTGAGTTGATTAAATCTCACTGGGGATTACTCAAGGGACTTTTTGAAAAACAATTCCAGTTTGTTTAGTGAACGCAGGAGAATTTAAATACCAGGACCGACTGGTCTCTAAAAGGAATCTTCATGAAAAGTCTTCTTCCGCCAATGTAAACTGTGTTCAGCCATTCGATTTCTGAAGTCAGAACCAATTCATAGACGAGTGAGTAAAATGTATGGATAAACGTTCATGAGTGACATCAAAGTGCGAAACTGGTGCAGGAACTTTGATCCTGGATCTTCATGTTCATGATACAGGCGGCCAGGAAAAGAAACCAGAGTCAACCGATGATCTTGTTCAGCGTGTAGATCAGGCGAATCGCGGAAACGATCGGCTTGCAATTTCTGGATTGAGCGATTTGTTTCCTAAAATTTCAGTCTTCAGCTCTCTATTCGATTGTGAGTGAAAGACTCGAGTACCGTAAATTCTGCGCGATATCGGTTTTTAAGATGCTTCTGACTACCACAAAATTCAGCAAATAGGCGCCGCATTAACCTTCATCCAGCGCAACCATCACGATGGAGATGAGTTTTTAGATTTTAGACAAAATTGTCACAGGAGATGAGACCTGAGTCCATTAGGCAACTAAAGAAACAAAAGAGCAATCTAAACAGTGGATGCATTCACACTTTCCGAGCCGTAAACTAATGAAGTTCATCACCAAAAAGTGTACGGCTACATTGTTTTGGGATCCAAAAGATGTACTCTCGGTGGATTTTATGCTACTTGGCACAACCATTACTGCAGTTTTGTGCTACATGACTTTTCAAGGTCTTTTAAGAACAAGAGAAGAAGAATTTTATTGTTAGGTATTGTCTTTCTTTATGACAATACGTGGCCGCATACTGCAGCGTTTTGAATAGGAAGTTTTTGATCACCCACTATACAGTGCTGAGTTGGCTCCCTCATATTTTCATCTTTTTGCCTATATGAAACGCTGATCAGAAAGACAGAAGTTTACCACAGACAACGAGCTGCAGACCAGCGAACGGAATTGGCCGAAAACAAAGGTACATGCTTTCTATGACGAAGGTATTGGAAAATCGGTACCACGATACCATTTCTCTAATTTTACATATGAAGTGACATTTTTTCGTAATCAAAGTAGGTGTCAAAATGGTCTACTTTTGTAACCAGTAACTAAAATAAATTTTTTTGCTACTTGCCAGATTGTTTTGACATTGTTTTGGAAACGCTAACCATGGTAACATTGGTCACACTCGATTTAGAATTTTAAATTTATTATTAAACTTTACGAATGTTCTAGAACTCCCACTTTTCACATAGTGTAACTTGGTTCTGAACTTCCTCCTTTAGAATCCACGTAGACTCTGCAGGTTATTGAATCAACGTCAGTGAGTTTATTTCTACTAGGATTGTACAAAGATTATCATCTTTGACCACATTCTTAACTTAAAAAAGCATATTGCACTCTACTAGAATCTTTTTAGCACTCAAGATTTCAACTCACTTTATACTTTCAAATCTTAGCCAACTCTCAAGAAGTATCTCACTTATAACATCACTAGTTTGTAGTGGTCTACTTTATTAAAAACCTTTGTTGACATTCACTTTGTTGTGGAATGTTTTGGTCAGACATAAGACTTTGTCTTCTGACTTTCCAGAGGTGAAAAATGATGAAAGATGTTTTTTAGTTTCTCAAACCAAAATAATTTGAGTTTTGAAGGGCTCTGAAATTTTTCTAGTCTTTAAAGTGCAATTCCTTCGAATAGTTGCTCTTACCGTAGATCAAGGTTTTTCAAAAACAAAGCTTACCGTATTTCTTAAGTAAATTGAATCAATTATACACTAATAAATCTCAATCTTTGTTAGAAGCCTGGGATTTACTACAAGTGGGGGTAGATTATACTAGTTTCAATTTTATTGAGATAAAACAATCCTATTCTTATTTTTGGCAGGCATCCTCTTACCTAGCTAATTGTCACTTATGAACGTATTGCGAGACTTAAATTTTTTGGATCACTAAATTATCTCTAAACTTGATATTCCCCTAATGTGGAAAGTTGCTATGTAGCCGAGTAGAGCTCTCACCTCCATGAATGTTTTTAGGACCCTTGCATATAAATGATTACAAAAGGTCAGAATCCAAATTCTCAATGCGGCAATTCGTAGATATATGATGTGGTAATTTCAAACATCTGATTGCTATCTGTATACAAAGCCCTTGATTCGATGTCACTCATCTACAAAAAGGTTGTGCGTCTGGAAGAGGTCTACTCCCAAATATATGTATGTTCTTGAATGGTCGCTCAAAATGAGGTTTAACTCTTAAATCAACCTTTATTGAGTTAGACCCCCACTAACAGAAAAAATAATTGGACTTCAACAAAAAATTAGTGGTAATTATGTGCTGAGTCTAAGTAATGCCAGCACGACGAACACATCGTGGTTATTTTAACGGAGTGGGGAGGATATGTCTAATAAATTTAATTTCGAGTTTGTTAATCCTTTCATATTTTCAGTATTAACTTTCTATTGCTATCATTTTTTAGTGAAGCTCAAATCATATATGGTGTTGTACATAGTTTTTTACATCAATCATTTGTTCCAACTTTAAAATCCTCTACCGGTGTTTATCCGTGTTGGTTTTCTTCTAATTTAAAACGCAAAATTAAAGATAAGAATCGTTCTTACAGATTGTATAAAAAGTTTAGATCACCTTATTATTACAATAAGTTTTCAATAATTAGGCGTGAAGTGAAACTATAATAAACCGTGATTACTGTAACTATATAAACAAAATTCAAACTGAATTTGCTATTAATCCGAAAGGGTTTTGGAATTATGTACGCAGCAAGCATGGATCCGTATCAAAGGTTCCGAATACTATGAGTTATCAAAATGCAAGCTTGACGTCTCCACGTGAAACAGTAGAAGGTTTCAAAAATTATTTCTCAAGCGTTTTTACAATAATACTGCTAATAGTACATATGAAACGCCATTTTCAGATAGTTTTTCTATTATACGTAACGTCTCTGCCACTGAGGACGATCTCTTCATTGCCATAAAAAATTAAAATCTAATATGTGCTCTGGGTTGGATGGCATACCTGCATTTTTAATTAAGGACTGTTTGTCCGTGTTGTCCCAACCGCTTTTATTGTTGTTTAATAAATCTTTAAATACAGGTGTTTTTCCAGATATTTGGAAACTTTCAAGAATATGTCCGGTTTTAAAAAAGGCGATCCTGCGTGTGTCACCAACTACCGCCCCATATCTATAATATCTAATTTTGCGAAGATTTTTGAGAGCATTATCTATAGTCTATTATATCCATCGTTGAGGCATATTATTACAGACAAGCAACATGGATTTATGAAAGCAGATCTACTTTAACAAACTTGTCTTATTTGACCCAATATGTATCAAATTACTTAGATAAACGTGGTCAGGTTGATGTTGTGTACATGGATATGTCTAAAGCTTTCGACAAGATAATACACAGTATATTACTTTCTAAGCTAAATTCTCTTGGTTGCTCGGTAAAAACTCTACACTTTTCAAGTCGTACTTAACTAATAGGCAGCAAGTTGTCCTGCATAATGGTTTTAAATCAACCGCATTTGTGCAATCGTGTGGCGTTCCTCAAGGTTCTAACTTGGGGCCGCTTTTGTTTTAGTATACATTAATGACATCTCTAACTGCATCAATAATAGCGAGTTTCTTTTATACGCTGATGATATAAAACTCTATAGAAGCATAGATACCACTCAGGACTGCAGCTTATTGCAGAGTGATTTGATTAATATATCTGCATGGTGGAAATAATGGATTGGAACTTAATATTTCTAAATGTAATGTAATGTCTTTCTCAAAATGTTATAATGTACTGCAATTTCCTATAAAATCAATGGTATTACATTAGATAAATTGGAATCAGTGAAAGATCTAGGTATCATATTTGATCACAAACTTAACTTCAATGCCCATATTAATTCTATTGTTCGAACATCTTTAAAATGTCTTGGGTTTCTAATACGTAATACACGGCAGTTTACTAGTATCATTACGCTTAGGAGTTTATACTTTTCGTTAGTACGTTCTCGTCTTGAGTACTGCTCTTCTGTTTGGTCTCCTGTCTTTAATTGTCAATCTTCTCATCTTGAAAGTGTGCAGAGACGTTTTGCAAAATATTTGTATTTAAAGGTGCACTCCATTTATCCACCTCGTGGAATCGATCAAAGTTTTTAAATAGCCAGTTCAGTCTTGATACACTCGTTGCCAGAAGAAATAGATCTGACTTAATGTTTATTGGTAGACTGGTCATGAATTTAATTGACAGTTCATATTTATTATCATGCATACAATGGCATGTACCTACAGTGTATACCAGAAACAAACCCACCTTTCACCTTAATACTATTAGAACAAACGTTGGTGCTAATGCGCCTATAAACAGGATGATGCGAAATTTCAACAGAATTGTTAACGATTTTGATTTATTCTTTTTATCATTTCGTGAATTTATTAACGCAATTGGTCAAACAAGGGTTAACTAACAGTTTTGTAATTTTTATTCAATTCTTTTTATTTTGACAATTTTATTCTTTCACATTTTATTATTGTTTTCGTTCTAGTATTATTTTTGACATTGTTAACCATTAGCATTATTTTATTACTATTAATTTTTCAATACAACGATTATGTCTTGTTTGTTGTTGATGTAATACAT
Organism: Abscondita cerata; assembly: GCA_030710515.1. Classification (NCBI taxonomy): domain Eukaryota; kingdom Metazoa; phylum Arthropoda; class Insecta; order Coleoptera; family Lampyridae; genus Abscondita; species Abscondita cerata. Next base: position 42,333 of record JALBCR010001089.1, on the reverse strand, counting down.
TTGTAGGTACTATTATTATTATTTATTTGTTTTATGATACATTTCTAATTTGTCCTGTAATTGGGGATTAATTTTCCTGTTGGTCAAAAAAGGATTATTATTATTATTATTATTTTTATGTTAAAGGTTCATCTTGGTGTCGGTGCGTTACTCGAGCACTCAAAGTCGGATGATTCAAAAGTCACTTTTAGGAACTCTATTTACTGACTTATCTAATCCAAGAGTGAATTGTTGTGGATATTACACCTATTTTGCATTCATAAGTAGCACAAAATATAAAATGTTAGTAACCAATATTTATCAAACATTCAATGTTACACTTTCCTATAGTAAGTAAATAATTTTAATAAATATTTATCAAATATTTTAAATAGATATTTAAAAAAACATTTTAGATTGATGTTAGTAAAATGTTTTAAACATCTGAAGTAATTGTTTTTGAAAACTTTTGCTAATCAATACATTTGATAATATACTTACTTATAGTATACCGGGAGTCTCAACATAGACGCAACATAGGAATTTCATTATAGAAAAAATTGAATTGATCCACTAAGGCTATGAAATTTTCGTATTGACGTATACGTTACAATTAATTGTTATTGCGTGTTCCTTATTGTAATATTCTCTAATTTAATTTTTGAGAATGAGTGTGTTACAATCCCTGAGAAAGTTCTAATGCTTAAGGAGGTATACAGAGGTGAAAGCTATAGATTGGCAGAGAAACCGCAGTGTACACAAGCGTCCGAAGCAGGTTCAACAAAACCAAATGATGGACAACGATAAAGAAATCAATGTAGTCGGTGCTGTGCAACTTAACCCTAATATTAGTATTCGAAACTAAGTAGTATCGACTGTGGTGTAAATAGGTGTCGAGTTCATAAAATTTTAAAAAGCATAAACCGATGCTGACAAAAGGCAAGAATTTTGTGAAACATTAATGGAGATACGCAATAATGATATGAATTTTGTTAAGAATATTTGCTTCACCTATGAATGTTCGTTAAATCTCAATGTAGTTTGCGGTATCAGCATGATGGGTGTCCAGCACATAATGCGAATCAAATAAAACAACTTTCAAATGAAGCACTTCCTAGAACCTGGATTGGAAGAGGTGAGCAAGTTACTTGGCCACCAAGATCACCAAGCTTGTCTTTCAACGACTTTTTTTTATGGCATTACATATCTTCGAAGGTTTATACGACAGAACCCACGACACAATTGAGTCTTTAAAAGATAAAATTGTGGAAGTTTGCTTCAATACACCAGCAAATATAATTGCATGTTATACCGATTAGCTTTTTACTTCTGTATATCTGCAAACAAATCGGTTTTATTCAGGACTACTAACACATTTATAGAAAATAATTTTAATACGATGTAATTAAAACTTAAAAACGACAATCACTTTTAATAAAACACCGTATTTGAAATTACATTTCTTACAATTGTTCTTGGATGGTTTTAAAATAATAATCTTGTTTGTTGACTCCTGAATTCTAGTAAAACCTGAAATAGAAAGTCAAAAGAGAAATAGCAAATTAAATAATTTAAAGCACAAACCTTTACGCTCTCATTATTCATAACATTAAAAACCTTAATCGGGCATTTTCTAAAAATCTTCATTAATCCCATTGAGTTTCAAATTGTTTACGATCAAGAAGCTAAAAATGTATAACACCTTCAATTCTGGGTTATACTTTACTTCGCTGATTCCGAATAAAGTCCTTAGAACACCAACTTCTGTTTATCGGTAGAGACCTGTGGTAGAGACAAATTACTCGATCCATACTAATCGAAATATCTTTTATGCAAAAGTATTTCATTATTTGACCAAACTTTGGAACAAATGACCACCTACAAGCAGTAAAGATACTTATAGAGAGGACAGTAGAATACAATAGACCCCTAGTAATGAATTTTGTAGATTTTCATAAGGCCTTCGACTCGGTGGAGCTGGACAGCATAATAGAAGCCTTGAACGACAGCCGGATTGATAGCCGTTATACTAAATTTATATATAATATTTACAAAAACGCAACAGCAACAATAAAACTGCATGATACTAGCAATCTTATAAAAAATAGAACGTGGCGTCAGGCAGGGGGATACCTTATCCCCCAAGATCTTCATCACAACACTAGAGTATACCTTCAAGAAGCTTAATTGGGAAAACAGGGACATAAAAATAGAGGGAGAATACCTCAGTTATCTTTGTTTTGCAGACGATATAATCTTAATGTCTGACAAACTGAATGACGCAAGGGAAATGTTAAGTGAACTCGATAAGGCATGCACAAAAATCGGCTTAAAAAAAGACCAAATATATGACCAACCTTGTCCCTAGCGAACAACTAACAATACGAGACCAAAACATTGAACTGGTAGAAAAATATATCTACCTTGGACACGAACTAAGGATAGGCAGAGACAACCAAACATGCGAAATTGGGCGGAGAATAGCCTTAGCTTGGGCAGCATACGGAACACTAAGAGATGTTTTCAAGAGCGACATCCCAATATGCTTAAAATGTAAAACGTTCAATCAATGCGTGCTGCCAGTCATGACTTATGGAGCAGAAACATTAACGCTTACGAAAAAATCTGTCCATAACTGCTGGGAGTCACATTAAAGGATAGGATCCGAAACGAAGAACTAAGACGTAGGACCGGTGTAACCGATGTAGTGAACCGCATCACCAAAATGAAATGGAGCTGGGCAGGGCATGTGGCCAGACTAAGAGAACCTAGATGGACTCGCAAACTCCTAGAATGGAGCCCAGAACGAAAAAACGCAGTCAGGGCAAGCCACCAACACGCTGGGCGGATAAAGAGAATCACCACAAACTAGCTACAAACTGCTCAAGACAGAGAAAGGTGGAAGAGTTTGGGGGAGGCCTATATCCAGCAGTGGATTTGAAGGGGCTGGTTGATGATGATGATGATTTCATTATGTTTGCTTCAATAGCTATATTAAAATATGAAAGCAACTGAACATTGATTAGAATTTTTATAAAATCACACAATACTAAATACGAGGATGTATTGATATCTAGTTAGCCTAGACCAGTTCCTTGTATAAACAAAATATTGCGTTACCATAGCAACGAACAATAACTTATTAGTAGTGTCAGTGTAAAGTTTGAAGTGAAGCCGGTCGGGAAGGCCAGTTTCTGTGTCAGTCCCCGAAAATATCGATGCAGTTCATGACATGATTTTATCAGACCGTCGAATTGGGCTAAAACGGATATCTGAAGCACTGAATATTTCATACGAACGCGTTCATCATATGGTTCACGTCAATTTGGACATGAGAAAAATTGCTGCAAAATGGATCCCCAAATGTTTGAATGTTGACCAAAAGCGTGCAAGGGTAGAAACATCGCGTTCGATCTGTGCTCGATTTGAAAACGATGTAGACTTCTTAAACCGAATTGTTACTATGGATGAGACTTGGGTACATTTCTACGATCCAGAAACAAAGCAACAATCGATGGAATGGCGACACTCTGGTTCTCCAAGACCTAAGAAGTTTCGTGTCCAAAAATCTGCTGGAAAAGTTCTTGCTTCAGTTTTTTGGGATTGCCATGGAGTAATCATGATTGATTTTTTGGATAAGGGTAGAACAATAACTGGAGATTACTATTCGACATTACTGACCACTCTACGGGAAAATATTAAAGAGAAAAGACGCGGAAGGTGTTTTGTTTTTGCAGGACAACGCCCCTGCACACAAATCTCATGTTGCCATGCAAAAAATTCGTGATTTAGGGTTTGAATTACTAGAACACCCTCTTATTCACCCGATTTGGCTCCGTCCGACTATCACCTCTTTCCTCAACTGAAAAAAAGTTTAAAAGGTCGTAAATTTTCTTCCAACAAGGAGGTAATAGAAGCTGTGGAGGTCTGGTTTGCAGAAAAGAAGAAACATTTTTTTGAAAGGTCTAGAGACGTTGCAGGTTCGCTGTAATAAATGTATCCAATTAAGAGAAGAATATGTTGAGTAATAAAATATTTTGACATTGAAATTTTGTTTGGTTCTATAGTAGGCTAAGAATTTTTCAATATATCCTCGTATACTTCTTTTGCCAGGAAAGAAGATCCCTGCGTCATATGTATAAGCATAAGAATCAATATTAAAACTTCTGAGTCAATTTGATCATTTACTATTTAGTTACTAGTTAGAATTAGAAAGTAACTAAAACAGTGTTGGCAAGATATGTGGTTGTTAGTTGAAATACTAACCTTAAAAGTAACAATTGACAGCAATTTATAAACAAAATATAGAATAAACCAGAATGACAGCGACTCACATTTGACAGAACGTCAACTTAAATGAAATTGAAGTCAATTGAGTAACTTTATTCATAACGGATATAGTACTTTTTCCCTCTTTATTTTACACATATCTATGTGTTATTCGATACGTTATTTCGTACATCGGAAAATAATGACGCAAGCATCTTCTTTGGTGGCACTATGTTTACTTATTTTTTTTACAAACTTAAAGAATAATATTTACATTTGAAGAAAGATTAGACATTCTAGACTTGCTCTCTCTTTCTAACGTCATCAAAATACCGTAACGTATAGGGTATACAACAATCCGAAATTTTCATAGCAATAGTAGATCAAATAAATTTTTTTCTATAGTAAAAATCTTATGTTGCGTCTTGCCAGAGACACACGGTATAGCTATCAACGCTGTAAATAAATCGGTGGCAATACGGCTTATATATTTTTTGTGGAGCTGTTGGATTCGAACCTGTAGCGTTGGTTTCGTCCAAAAGATGAAATTAGTAAAGTCTGGCCTTTGATTCGCTTTACAGGACTATGACATTCTGAGTTACCAAACTTTTTTACAATCGCTATTTATGCAAGTAAATCATATTTTATAACTTCAGTTCACATTTTGTTGACTTATTTCAGTTAATACATTTTTAGTAAGCGTTTTTCTTGTAAACTTGTTTATCTTGGTGTGGAATCGGATACTTTGTTTTAGAGCAATCAACATTAACTTCGTATATCTTTTTGTTATTTTATTTATATGCTTTTTTTTGCATGCGCTCTTTTGGAGAAGTTAAAAAAGACAAACAAGAACGTTTCGTTCAAATTTAATAAACTGATATTTGCTGCTCGGCAACTCTTTTTGCTTTAACATAAACGTTAAAAATTGACAAGTGTATCCACTTCAAGTCCATCTTTGTTTAGTTACACAAACTATGTGAAAAAAATGTGTACCTTAATTTTAGGTTTTTTTTAAATTATTAAATGTGACAAAGGATATGTTAAACTTTTAGGTTCTATTTTTGTATTTCAATAAAAATGTTCGATAGTACGTTCGCAGAGGTTTACTTTTCAATCGCAGAAATAATATTGTGCTCAAGCTATTAAAAGCTTCTTTCATCTTGTCAGATGTATTTGTGCTGAGTGGTACCTGCCATTTGCTTTGATATAGTGCACGCATAGATACATCAACCGGTAGTATATAATTTATTCAGTGTTTACATAACTATTATTATATTTAGTTGTGATTGTGCCATAACACATATTAATTTAAATGTAGTTCAAGTGGGTTGTTAGAATAATATATTACTAAATAACTTCCTGAGTACCTAACGCGTATCTCTTTTCTTATGTGTTATTTTGGCGAACAAAAGGACGTTGAACTCTTATTTTATTCACATTTAAGGGTATAAAATTTAACACAATGAGGGTCCAACAAACCTTAGGAAAATACCGGTTGTTTAAGTAGTTTATTTTACTTTTGACAGTTGGGGTCTTTGTAGTACGTGACCCATTAATTGAACTATGCGTAGTATAGTCAATCATGCTGTTTGCTAAATTTATATAGGTAATGTGATTGTAGTACCATATAATTCTCCACGTCCTATTCCGTATAATCTAACAACAGCGATTATAACAGAATTTATTTTATCTCATTTTATCTTTGAAAAGTTATTTTTCTAGAAATGTTTTAAATCTATTGACTTTCGATGTCTCAGTAATCTAGATCATTTTCTATAAATTTATCACAATTATTACTATAGTATGTATGTAGAATTGCAAATTCAATAAAAAATAGTAGTTACATACACACACAAAACCACATTTTTTCTATTTTAAGTTTGAAGTTCAACATCTCTTCAAAATTCTGAGCAGTGTAAGTTCAAGTAGTACATTTTTCTTTAATCACATTTTTTACGAGTGGAATGTACGAAGGGGCTTTTAATTTAATTCGTTGAGTTTCACTTTACATGGAATTGAGTGTAGAAGAATTTTTGGGTAAGTTTCAAAAATAACTATTTTTGATTTTTTGTAGGGGTGTATTTGACCAATTGACTTCTTGAAAATGAGTTTATGTCGTAGAAACCCTTGAGGAGCAGACAACTAATATCCAGTAAATTAATAAAATTTTATCCATTTTTAAACTGTGGTTACAATTAACAAAAAAATTATTTTTTTAATAATTACACTTCGTGAAATGTGATCTTTTCACACAACTCTTAAAAAGCTCTGACCCAGAATATGAGTTATAAATTTTAAAAATCTTAAACTGTGTTTTACAGTTATATAGCACTATGGTTTTATTTTAGTATGGAATTTTAAGTTTATTCGAGAACTGTTTTTTATATAATTATTCTCATTTCTATAATATTGCTATTAATCTGACTATCCTTAATTGTTTTGAAGCTGCAGGTTGCCTTTTAGTGTTTTATTGTTGGTGTTTCTGAACAACGATTAGAAGTTGTGATATCAATTAGGTACAGCAGCTCTAATTTATTATTTCTTTACATTTACATCTAAGACTTGACAAATAACTATGGAGAGTTAGTTACCCATAAACATAACTTTATGCACTATTTATTATAGTTTAAATTGTAATTTTTATTACATACTCTTAAATGAGCGTTTTATTTTATGAAAGCGAATTGCATGTTTGTTCAAAACAATATTCGAATTCTTTGAAATTTTATAACTCGTATTTAAAGTTAAATATCAAAGCTTTTAAGGGTCTAGTAAACTAATTTTTTCAAAATTTGAAGTACCTGGCAGTTCAAAGATTGTGTTTTCAAGGAGCTGAATGGTTTGAATATTCGGGTAAAGTAGTTTTCACTACTTGTGGTGACTTTCCAATTATTTAGTTAACAGTTTCGTTTTCCAAATTTTATCAAAGCGCCTGAAGCATCAGTACTTTATTCCGAAAACGCTCGATTTTGACGGTGTTGGTCTTTCGATCCATCACATAGCTGGACTTAAACTTAAGAACCTGTTTATACAAAGCATTGGATTAGTTTATATAATAGTCGGTACATTTTCCTTTATTTAAAGTAAAATAATAAGGTTTTTTTATACAGGGTGTTTGGGGAGGAATGTGCAAACTTGGGATTGATTGTACGCAAAATTTTAAGCAAAAATGATTCTGTTTACTTTTGTCGAATTTTACATCGTTAGCGAGATATCGAGGGTGAAAGTTGGCAACCTCTAAGCTTTTTTCCTTCTATAGGTTAATTGCTGTTGATTTAACCGCAGCGTTGATGTGGATGCTAGATCCATTCACACCCCCTACACAAGTAATCGTCGTTTATAAATAGCAGGGTTCGAAAGGATGTTACGATAGAATTTATTAAAATTATTTTCTAATCAAAATTTTCCCTGAATACGTGTTGTGATCCTTATGCCGGCTCTGGTCACTTTCGCCGCGAGTTTAATAGGACAAGGTCAACTTCTAAGTTGAATTGAAAACGTTGAGATTCTTTCTTTTCCTATTTAACCACAAACTGGTATAGTTCTTCTATCATAGAATAAAAATTGCAACATGAAATTTTAAGTGATTGTGTTATAGTAATCCAAAATGCTATAACCATCCGCAGATCTGGAATAGAAATGTAATCAGAGAGGAATTAAATAGTTAATTTGGTTTGAGTTTTATCGCACCATTTCGCAGGTGAGAATATGTCCTAATTTTGCATCGTGTTGCTAATTGTCTACAGTTGGATTTCTTTAATTACAGTTTTTTTTCTTTATGGGGGTTTTTCTATTTTCGTTGTATTTGTGTATTGCTACATTCTTATATGTCTGATGTCTGATGCGATCGTTACTGCCTCATCAACTTTTAATTGGGATGGTTTCTGACTCGACGCTGGGCTGTGCACAAGAATCGGTAATCAGGTGTTCCTATCGCTGACTACTAAAGTTCAAAGAAATTGGAGGTATCTCTCCTCGACACACGAGAAGGAACTTTTTTAATTGGAATAAAAGCATACCACAACGTTTGATAGTGCGTTCTGTTTCAATTTTAGCTTGTTAGTTCGATAACTCCAAAGTACAGTACGAAGTATCTTATATTAGCTATTGATCTCAAACAATCTAAAGAACGCATGTTATCTAGGCTTAAAATGTAAGCTTATTGAAGTACCTTTAACTACTTCGAGGTATCCCTTAAATGGGTTAAAGTGGCACTTCTTATCTTACTAACTGTTAAATACGAATTCACGCACTCTGTAAAGCTAGTCTGATTATGTTACCCCTACAACAAGTGATAAGGACTTGTCTCGTTCTGTAGCTAATGTATATAATGTTATTTATGTGTTAACTAGTTATTTGATGCATCGTCGCTCATGCAACTTGGTTGCAGAAAATAATTATAAAATGGATCTATACAATAGAGAACACGATATTCTCCCTTTGTTTGTTGTGGCTACATCTTTTAAAAATTGTATAACCAATTAAACAGCGATTAAACCTACTTTTGTTTTTGATTGCTTGTAACAGGGAATACGCACATCGATCTCAGGTTTCAAAAAGATTTATATGCCTTCGCGAGACAAGATCGTTTACAAAATTCTCCGAACGTGAAACACGACGAAGCGAAGTTGCTGAAGAAGTTCTCCTTCAAGTGGATGAGAATCTCCAAATCAGTATCAGCCAACTGTCTATCATTACAGGACAATGCAAAACATACGTACATGAAAATGGACTGCATCTATATCACATTCAAAAAGTTTAACCTGCTTCTTGGAGATTCTGTACAAAGAATGGAGTTTTGTCAGTGGATGAGCAGAAATGCCCGGATAAGTGAGTACACCCTTTTTGGAGACCACGCAACATTTACAAAGACTGGAGTTCACAGATCTTCACAACAAAAATTAATGGTCATTTAAATGGTAGTTTCTGAAAGCCATTTCCATCATCGATTTTCTGTGAATGTTTGGGGTGCCTTAATTGTGGGTCAATACTTCATCGACGGAAATTTAAATGCAGATCGATACCTTTGGTTTCTGAAGTATGAGCTACCGGGATTACTGGAGGACGTACTACTTCAAACAAGGAGCACGATGTGGTTACTCGATGATGGATACTTAGCCCGCTTCGGCTGACAGGTGAAGGATATCTTGGATGCGCACTACGTAAATAGTTGGGTGGGAAGAAATGTTCACTGGCCAGCACGTTCAACAGACTTAAATTCCTTAAATTTTATTTTTTGGGGTCATGCAAAGATGCTGGTATACCGATAGGGTACACCAAACATCAGAAAGGAGTTAATGGACGCGTTTAAAATTCTTGGTCCGTGTCAAAAGATAGAACTGCAAAGGTTGTTGTAGTGACATTTGCTATTACAGGTAGTTTACTATTTACGTCAGCAGAAACATACATTCATCATCTTTGTTTATGAAGTAAACCTAAGCGTATTTCCTTTTGATCAAATTAGTTTGTAAATTTTTGTAGGTGTGAATTTGATCAGCAGGTATTTGCAGATTGTTTGCTGTGTTTTTCTGATGTCGTCGACTTTCCACAACTGAATATATTGTATAGGACTACACTTTGTTAAAAGATTGTGTTGCAACACTGAAGATATGTAAAAGGCGGTTCTATAGATGATATTTGATTAGGTGATTTTTCGGATTTAAGGAGCATCGTCAAATCTGTTTCCAAATTTTGTTGTAGTAATTATTATTGGTATTCACCTCAATTTAGTTACATTCATTTTTTAATTTATATCTTCAGTTTTTGGCGAACTCTTGTTTGTATTTTTTATAAATAGTATCTGTGTAACAAGGTTCACTTGTAGCTTTGTCGGCAAGATGAGAGTGATGTAATAAGCTACTGATTTTCCTCCTCTTTCCGGAGTATTTGTTATTTTCTGTCAGTTTCTTTGAGAATCTTCTGAACTTAATAAAACTTAATCAACTTAATCTTGGGTGATTTTGAAATTTTTCTCTTTTTTATAAATTAGTTAATTAGTTATTAGTTTAAGAACTGTTATCAATACATTTCTTTTGAATAGCGACCTGATCTTTGTGTGATAAAGGAGGTTCGATAAGACAAGCAAACAATTGTAAACGGTTTAGTTTTCAAAACTGTGACTGCTGATGTAAGTGTTATGTATGGTGCCCAGAAGAGCCTTATAAACCTGTATGGTGTGGTGACAAAACCGTGTGCAATTGTGGATTGTTTCGTCTTGGGAAAACCATAGTACAAATAAAAAATGGACAATAAACAAAGTAAGAAAAGGCCTCGGGAAGGTTGCTGTTTTTCGTCTACTTTATGCAGACCATCAGGTCCTCTTAGCCCAAGACAAAGAACACCAAGAATACATGATCCGCTAAAATAAAAGAGGAATACAAATGATCAGGTTTATCAATAAATTTAGACAAAAGTAGGTACTTATGTATTGGAAACTAAACAAGCAAGCTCGACATAGAATTGCAAACAAAATCAAAACATGTGATTAATATAAATATTTAGCTGTAGAAATAAAAAAGTTTTTTACGAGAGGAACAAGAAATTAGAGAACGAATTGGAAGGTCGAAGGGCAATAAAGAAACTCAATAGAATATGGTTTCTTTATTTATTCGTATGGTACATTTTTAATATTGTATTGTGATGTAAGTGTTATGTATGGTGCCCAGAAGATCAGAAACCTGTATGGTGTGGTGACGAAACCGTGTGAAATTGTAAATTGGTTCGTCTTGGGAAAGCATTTGCTTCAAGATTTAGAAAAATCACTAAAGCTAAACATGTCAACCTTTACCCACCGTAGTATTCATATGCAATAATATTAATTAAGTGTGTAAACATTATAGAAGGTAAATAAGAACATAAAGTATACTGCCATTGCATGACGACATATAATGGACCAGTCCAAGCGCCAGTCACCACTATGGCAAAAAAAGTAGGTTAAAAGAAATCGCAAAGAAAATAATGGAAAAAACAGAATATATAATATGATGAAGTAAGAAAATAACAAAAAAGAAAATATGGTATTTACAATGCAATAATAAAAGAAGAAGAAAACCTTATAAAGTAAAAGTTCCAATAAAGGAATAAACGAAAAATAGTTGTCGATTGGTCAATACGAGGAATTTTTTTCTTTAATATTAAAGTAGATGAAAAAAATAAATTTATATTAATATAGTTTCGACACAAGAATAAAATAAATTCCAAAACGTCCAACGACATCCTGGTCTATACAAATTAATTGAACAATGTGAGAAGCCATGAAGCATACTCAACTCCAAAAATGAATTGCAGCAATCAAATAAATACGAAAATTTTGGACAAGTGTTTTGATATAACCTATTATTTTCAGTGAACTGACAATTCTTAACTAATATTAGTTTGCTGATTATGTTATTACTAGTTACTACTAGTTACACTACTAACAATGCACTAATGAAGTTTTTATTTTTTTTTCTGTTTGTAATCGAAGCAAAAAAAATTGAACAAAAGTCACAGCAGACTGTGATTTGGCTGATAGAAATCTACGAGGAAATAGAATATGTTTTATTAAAAAATATAAAAAGAATAGTTATTGCCACCTCTCCCGATTAAAAAAAAAATGTGGGTGTTGCTACCCCTACGAAGGAGTTCACGGCAGGGTTGAAATAGTCACGTTAAAAAATTTTATATTAACAACAAAAATTGACGGGCTTCGGCAATTTGCATAAAAAGGAATAATAACGCCAAAATTAATTTATTCGTTACTTATGTCGCTCACGGTATAATGGCCTTCAATTTTCCAAAATAAACGGCTGCAATTGGCGAAAAAATTATATGTTTAATTCGGAAGTAAAGCTGATTTAATACCTATGCTGGCTCACAGCTTCGGTTTCACGTCGGCTTTGAAATTGCCAATCTCGCTTAGGCTTTGTTGCCTAAATAAACAAATATAATTTTATTTATTTCTATTTAATTACGATTTTGTAAAATTTGTAGTGTAAATTAGTATTTTATTTAAAATTATTTTTTAATTTAATTCTTCGTAACATGGATGTCAAAATGAAACTGCTTTGCATGGGAGTAGTGCCGACGTTTAGTCCATAACAAATGGGGCTTTTTCAAAGCGAACTATTTTTTCAGGCTTAGAATAATTTTAATTAAAACGACTACTAGTGGAATCATACCCATTTCATTAGTATCTTTAACTATTAGTGTATAATTGAGTTTAGGCATTTCATTTTTTTTTTGATGTAGCTATGTAGAACCTTAAAAAGTGTATTACTAATAAACAGTCGAATATACTAGTTACTGCAAATAAATTGTTAATAATAACATCTTGAAATAAGATTGTCATGGTAAAAGTTGGCATATATTAGGGTTGTCGAGATTTCAAATTCAGATTCATTAATTTTGTCATAATAGACCAATCACGGTTGAATTAATTAAAAATGTTACGTTAATATTAAAATAAAATACAATTTTCAACCAAAAATTTACAAAACTTTTTTCGTGGAATTTACATGCCGAATCGAATGCGAATCGATGGTATGAAGTATCGAAGAATTTTCTCCTCTAAACACTCGCTTCGCTTCGCTCACTTGTGAAAATTGTCATCGGAAAAAATACTCGTATTTGAGATAGAAAATTTCCAGCAATTTCATACCAACTCATTATGAAAATTGCTTTGTTTACTAAAGAGTCAGCTGAGATTTAAGTTATCAACTTACGCGTTCCAAAAGATTACAATTATGATTTCAAATTTTATACAGAAAAAGTTATTTCTTTTAAACTGTATTAACATTTACAGCACACTTTTAGCAGAATCATTGTTACACGTTTATATACTTTTGCTATATTTTTAAACTTCATAAAATTACGCAAAATTTTTGTAGTAATACATATTTTTTTATTAAAATAATTAAATAATTTGTAATTAAAAATAGCTATACCAGGATAACGGCGGCAAGCCTAACATGTTGTGTTTATTTATACCTATCAATTTAATTAACGAAGTTAGTAAGCTAAGGTCATTTATTGTTTACTTTTATATTTTGATACAAAAGATTTGACTAAATTTTCACCACAATCGGTCAAAACGGTTTTCTAGTTTCTTTTTTAAATATTGTCAAAAATATTCATTATAATATTTTTTCGTAAAAGTTGTTTTTAATTTACTTACAGTATGAAACCATAGCTTTATATTACATTTTTACAACTTTTATTTAAAAGTTATTTGTGTCAAAAGTATCCGTTGCGATGTGGAGTTCTAGGACGTTTATTTATACCCCGATGGAATTCTTTACGACAGTGAGCGAAACATTATTAATTTTATTGAAATAAGACTTTTTGGTTTGAGCAACTACCTTCTGATTATAGACTAAATAATAGTGTAACTATAATTAATTGACGGAATTGGTCTTTTAACAAAATTTTCGCCAAGTTTCTTTTAATACATCATTCATTATATTAATTTTGACTGAAAAATTACATATAAATCAAGTATTAATTAAATTTACTATGAAACGAATTAAAAAAATTTCTACGCCTTTTTCTCTTACAACAAACAAAAAATGAAACGAAAACTACACAAATAAATTAATTACAAGAAATTTTCTTGTAAGCTTCAAGTTTTCTAATAATTTTCGTCGTCTACACTTTTTTTTTCTTTATACGAATAATTACATCAAAGTTAAAGAAAAACTATTTTTTAAAGCAAGCTGGTACTACAATGTTTTAATTAATTTCTTTCGAAAAAGCATACTGAAAATTTTCCACATGACGTTTCTACTTTTACATGCAAAGTAATAGTTACACTCATAAAATATGAATGCATTTGAACGCCAGGCACTATAGTTTCATTATACCAAGTTCTTATTCAACGCGCTGCATACGTAGAATATTTTCAGACAATTTGTTGACGTTGTTATACTTTGCTTTTATTGTATAGGGAAATGTAGACTTATTTTAAATTAGTCTATATGAAGAGTGGTAAATACCACAGCAATATTGTTATTACTATGTGCTAGATTGCTATACAAGTTTTAACAGCAGCATATTTTATTCATGAATAACTACCTACTTTCAGTCAACAAAATGCAGATTCAAATGATTTTAATCGTTCCGTAAACACCCCTTGTTTTGGTAACAGCGTAACAAGGTGTAGATGCTACTATTATTTTATAATAACCAGACTTCTCTTCTCACACTGATTACGCGATCTTCGTTTAAAACTGATGATAAAAAAACGTTGTGCCTTCAGGTAGACCTTATAGACTTTTAATTAACTACCGACCAACTTAATAATTTAAAAGGTTCTAAATTGGTTTCCACTTTATTAGTTCAGCTTTATACACCCTTTTTTAAACTAGTTTATACGTCAACACAAATTTTTTTAACACTCCAATAAATTTCGATTACCTACTCATTTTTATAGTATACTTAATTGGGGATTAAATTTAATTACGTTAATCATGTATATAAAGCATTCCTTTTCATTTATAACAATATTTGTAATTATTAAATTAATTAATGTGCGCGGAAACGATCGTGTCAATATGCATAAACGTGAAAGAAATATGTGTTTCGCATGCATAATGGAATTATAGACATCAAATGAATTGCTCACCGGAATATATATTTTTATCCGGAAATTACTTGTTAATACACCGGAAAATAAACAAGTGTTTTATTTAAATTTAATTTATTAATACATTACCAAATTTATGTTAATTTAATTGTTCCGTTCTAAAACAATGATCTCCTTGCATTAGTTAATCGTTCGGATGTAAATTCGAGGTGTTTCAACAGTTTTTGGATATTATTACGGCCTTAATAAAATGTACGATAAAACCTGAAGGAAAATGTGTCACATTTGATTATTAATTAATTTAGAAACAATTTATCATGTTATTTAATTTTATTTCAAAATTCCAACATTTATCATAGTGAAGTTGTAATTAAGGAATAGCATTAATCTTAAAAAAATATATCAATTGCTCTTTTATCAACTGCCTCGAAAAATTATTTTGTGTTAATTGCGGATACCAACCTGAATACGACTTTAAGTTGTTATTGAATGCGGTTTTTATTTTCTAAAATTGCTTTTACCAAAGCTTCAAAAGACGACAGCACGCAGCAATGTACGTTTAAAAATAAATTATTTTTTTTTTAATTAAAGCACGGTGAGTTGCAAAAAAGACGTTTTTAATTAGAGCTTTCCATATAAAAACCCTATCTAACTGTAATTTAAGTACAATTAATCGAAAATTTTGAAATGTACCCTGTTTTTAAGACACTTTTATTATTGCGATCTTTGTGAATGATTTGTTTTGAAAAAAACGATATACTCACTTTATTCCCCGCATTCTTCCCTCTTCGCGTACTTTCCTCCCCGAAATACTTTCCTCCCCGCCTACTTTTCTCTCCGAATACTTTCTTCCTTGAATTTACGTGAAAAAAAGTTTTTGCAATTGTTAATATGAATGTAATTTAAAAAAAAAAGAAATTGTAATAACTGTAACCTACCAATCAACACCGTTTACTACCGATCACATGAATACAGTTTAAATTGATTAAAACAAATTCACGTTTGTTTTTCAAATTTTTACTATGGTTGTAATTTTTTTAAAGAAAGCAATTGTAATAACTGTAACCTACCAACTAACACAGTTTACCCCCGATCACATAAAAACAATTGAAATTGATTAAAACAAATTCACGTAAAAAAAAGTTTGTTTTTCTAATTTTGACTTTTTTAAAGAAAGCAATTGTAATAACTGTAACCTACCAACTAACACCATTTACCCCCGATCACATAAACAAAACTTAAATTGATAAAAACAAAAAAAAAGTTTGTTTTTGAAATTGTTATTATGAACATAATTTTTGTAAAGAAAGCAATTGTAATAACTGTAACCTACCAACCAACACCGTTTACTCCAGATCACATAAACACAACTTAAATTGATTAAAACATAATAAATAATCTCTTAATACAGATAACACGTTGCCAGCTAATTTTTGTGGGTTTATTTGTTTTCGTAATTTTTATTATAAGCGGGGTGGAAAGTATTTGGGGAGGAAAGTAAACGTGGAAGAAAGTACGCGGAGAGGAAAATGTTTCGGGGAGGAAAGTATTTCAGAGAGGAAAGTGCTCGGAGAGGAAAGTGCACGGGGAATAAATTGTGGATACCGAAAATTGACATTTTGATGTTGGTCAATTGTAATGTTTACGTCAAAAATTAATATAAAATAAATAACAAGTATTTTATAAATGTCCCGAAACACTAGAAAATTTTTAATTTAAAATGGTATTTTTGTGTGTTGTTTTGGCATTTTGTACCCTTTTATCAATAAAAATCTAGTGAATTTTGCGGTGATTGCAATCAACTGAACAAGAGCATTAGAAATGAACTTTTTCCCATTTTATATATAAAATCTCATTATTAAAGCAACAGTTTAATCAAAAAGATGAATAAAATGATTACAACAACACTTTATTTACACTGCTATTGAGAACACGAATAAAGTAAACATTTATTTCATATAATAAGTATAAATACTCGGTAAACATTTATGTAAATAAATAAATTAAGTTATAAAAATTTTGTTGGAAAAAAATATTGTATGATGCACGTGAATAAAGAAATTTTATCCATTCAAAACATTGCCATACTCGGTTTTTTTCGTGGATAAAATTCTTCTAATTCACTTATACCAAAAATACCTCTATTACTGCGTGACAGAAAATTGTTATTGTTTGGTGCAATAACCAAAGATGTTTTTTGATTTGGTTTAAGAAATTTCTACATTTAAAGTGTTCCAAAAACTGCATGAGTTCAAAAATTTTTAGAAACCTCGATATTTACTTTATCGAGTCTCTAATGAAACGTAACGAAATAATTTCTATAAAGTTAGCAAGCTACAATAACGATGTGCGAAAAAGGTAGTTGTCAAAAAACATCACAATAAGCGCCAAAATTTTAAAGGTTATTTTATATATTTGGTGAGGTTGGAACTACATCGACATTGCCTACTAATTTAAAAGAAATGGTCGCAGCTGGTCAACAGAGAGGTGCTATATCAGACTGTGAAAACCACAGTTTTTACACAGAAAAAGTTTTATAGAAGCGTGACTATGGTGTTGTCGGAAAAATGTAAACATATCCAGGGTATAGGCTACGAGATTTTCACCTGTTTAGGTTTCTGCAGAATTTGCTGAATAATGTTTAGTTAATTTAAAAACTTGTAAAAATCAAAGTTTTTGGTCTGAAAAGGTTTTATAGAAACGTGAGTATGATGTTACCGGAACAAAATGGTCATCAAACATATCCCGGATATGGACTACTAAACTGTCACTTATTCAAGTTCCCTGCAAAACTTACTGAATAATATTTAGTTAATATAAAAAAAACTGTGAAAATTACAGTTTTGACTAGAAAAGTTTTATACAAACGTGACTATTGGTGTTGCCGGAAAAATGTCAGATTGTCATCAAACATATGTTGGATATGGACTACCAGATTGTCACTTGTTTAGGTTTCTGTAAAACTTGCTGAATATTTTTTAGTTAATATCAAAAAACCTGCGAAAATTACAGTTTTGGCCAGAAAATCTTTTATAGAAAGATTGCTATGGTGTTGTCAGAAAATGTCAGGTAGTCATGAAACAAAATTTGCCATATATGGTTTCACAATATTCTATTCAAATAACAATAAATACGTTGTAACTTCTGATTTTCAATCACTGAATTTAAAATCAATTTGACTCATAAAAATGGTATTTGTCACTTGTTGCTACCTACTATTAACATTTTTTAAATTTCTTTGCAATGTACTTATATCCATGAGAAAAAAGTATTTATATCAAGTTTTATTGAAATCGGAGCAGAATTGTTGGGGTAAGATAAAAGAAAAAAAAATAAAATTTTGCTTGATTGAATAAATCAGAAAATACCATATCACAACCAATTTAGACATACAAAAATACTTTTCTGAGTAACACAAATGTTTTGGCTTCGACATTATTGCTTACCATACAAAATTGTGTAAATTGGAAAAACTACGTAACGGAAACATTTTGGAATTTTTAAATTTTGATGTTTAGAAACATTTTTGATCACATCAGCTTGATTCAGTTATTATAATGACGACATTTTATAAACATTTCTACATTATTTATTGTGGTTATTTGGAGGGTTATTATCACATTTTTCAGATAATGAACTGCGAAAATATTTTCCCACGACTTCTTTGTCGATAAGAACAACATTCTTATAAAATGCCATACTAAGTGCAATTGGCTAACATAACCTAACGAAAACTTTCTTACTAACTCTGCAGGGTACAGATGTTATAAAACAAAGTTCAATTTCATGTATTGTGAGGCATTTAAGTATACGTTTACTGGTTAATGCCAAGCATAACTTTTTGAGTTCTATAATATTTCAAAAATTTATTCTAAACTACTCTCTCACAAGCAGGTCCAAATACTGGCAAATTTCCCTATGTGTTACACTGCTATTATGTCATCGTGTAGCAGAATTTAATGCTCTTAACTTTTTTCAGGAAAAAAGTAAAATAGAATATATATGGTTTTCGAAACAGATGTAATATGACTTTTTGGCGCCGAGGCGTTTAGACACTAAGACTCTACGACTTTTTGGCGCTAAAATGTTCTGGCGCCACGACGCAAATGATTTTGAACAGTTAATACATATTAAATTTTTAAGATTTCAAACAAATTTCTAATTCGAGAGAATTAAAAAGGTGAAATCATGTCGCAAGAAACTAAACCTTTAGGAGAAGTTCACATGCGCACTGGAAGCCTTACTCTACCGCTTAATTTAGCAGGTATAAAACACCTACCAAATGTTGTAACAAGACTCTATCGCCCAGATACTTATGAATTTGCAGAAGCACTCACAAAAAAATTGCGTTGTAAAAAAATGGTAAATGCGTTGATGTTAAATATTAATTTAATGAAACAAAAACGTCTTCCGGGATTGGACCGTCTCGAAAAAGTAACCGTAGTTGCCAACGTTTTGCCACTTATCGTAAGGGGTTTTATCAGGGCGAGAAACTTGAAACAAACAAAAGAAAGTCAGATAATAAACTTGTGCAAGCCAGATTCTAGATTAAAGAAGAGAAGGGGCCACGGGTCGTGAACCTCGCTCTTTGATTAGTTCAAAATAGGAGAGGGGGTGGAGTTAACGATGGGAATCCACAAAAGTGAAAGTTCAAAACCACTGTAGCGATTGAAATTATTCGGATGCTTAATTATTTCTATACCCTCCCTTATTTCGAACCAATCAAGTTGAGGTCTACCTTTAGCTTTCTTTTTTTCGTTTCAAATTTCTCGCCCTGATGAAGACCCTTACAATAGGTGGCGAAACGTTGGCAACTACGGTTACTTTTTCGACCCGGTTCAATTCCGGAAGACGTTTTTGTTTTCGTAATGAATTCGGCCGGAGAAGTCTCCATTCTTACATTAATATCGAATTGTTTATGTGAATGGGTCGGCGTAAAGATATCCACGCGCCAAAACGTATTGTCGCCAAAACATCTTTGTCCCAAAACAACCTGGCTCCAAATCGGAGTCGGCAAAACCTCCAAGACCCAGATAAAATTATCCTATATATTAAGTTATAGTTTAACCAAAATGACTAGGCAAGACTAACTGTCTTTCAATAAAGAAACTTTTTAGAGAGACCATAAATAACAAGAAAAGAATATGACAAGGACACAGTTTTAAGTATTCTTTTTACAGGCGCATCCTAATTTACTTTATATTCGCCACATGGACGCCAAACGGTACGGAGACGGAGATAATAACTTTATTTACAATGTGATGTTTATAGTGGGTCGGTTTTCGAGGAGATTCTACAATTTTGCTATTTATTTGGGAAAAGGTTCTTCTTCACTAAGCAAAATAGCTATCACTTTTGAACACACAGTACGTACCTGAATAC
The DNA here is from genome assembly GCA_030710515.1 of Abscondita cerata. NCBI lineage: Eukaryota > Metazoa > Arthropoda > Insecta > Coleoptera > Lampyridae > Abscondita > Abscondita cerata. The sequence goes on along the minus strand of JALBCR010001089.1, from coordinate 22,142 downwards.
TAGCTGCATTTCACGTAGAATATGGTCGTGAAATTACAACGACAACAGAAATATAATGATACATATTTAGTAAGGTGTGAAACAGTGTATTTGCGAAGTCAGTCAACAGCGAAACAGCTGTAAACAGCGCACGAGATTGTAGAACTTTGTAGGTTGGTGATTGTTACTGTAGACGTGTAGTCGGTACGTTACGGCCGTTGTCAAAGAGTATCTTACGCAAGTGGGTATTGAGTTTGTCATTTTTTTTTCAGTTTTTTAAGCCCATCTTTGGGTGTAGGCTTTTTCCTAGGTTTCTCCATCTCTTACTCTTCTTTTCCACAAGAAGCTCTTGTTGAGACTTTTCTTGGGTCCGATATTCTAACCAGGGTTGCAACCGATCTACTTTGAAGTTCCTTCTGCCAGCTGTGAACCTTGTGTTGTATCAACTTTAATGAGGCTATTTGTTTTCTGATGTCTGTTACCCGGATTTTGGGCTCGTAATCTATGAATCCGATTTATAAATTGAGTGGTTTTCACAAGAAGTATTTTGAGCATCGGTAGGTAATCGTTTGTGCTGAACCCCGTGCAGAAACCATCTTGTTCCATTGACTGGTATAAGCTTAATTTGTTGTAAAGTTTGCATTGTTGGTGTAATAACGTTATAAGAAGGCAGTTTTAAGGTTGAGTTTATCTCCTTTTCGTGCATTAGTATGATGTTTTATTCTTTCCATGTTTTTGTTTTGCTTTCTTTGGTTATGCATTTGTTTATTCCAGCGCATATACATTGTTTTTTCTTCAAGCGACAATAAAACGTCATATTATTGAACTACTGGCAGACGCTAAAAATTCTTTTTACTGTCTAGACATTAAAAGTAAAACAGTTATTTTGTTTCCACAACTATTTAGAGGTTGGTACCTCGGTTATGTCATATTATGAATGTAACAGTAAAGTACCAACTTGATTCGTCGAGAATAAAAGTCACTATAAGACTCGACAATCTCGAAAATTTGAAAATAACACATGAAAACTAGCAATAAACGCTTGAAGAAAAAATAATATATTTCACTTGAGTTAAAAAATATAATTGTTTCGCTTAATTTGCTGTCTCGGCTCTCAACAATTATATTGTTTAACTCCTAGTAAAATAATCTACTATTTTCTTCAAGCGACAATAAAACGTCATATTATTGAACTACTGGCAGACGCTAAAAACTCTTTTTACTGTCTAGACATTAAAAGCAAAACAGTTATTTTGTTTCCACAACTATTTAGAGGTTGGAACCTCGGTTATGTCATATTATGAATGTAACAGTGAAGTACCAACTTGATTCGTCGAGAATAAAAAGTCACTATAAGACTCGAGAATCTCGAAAATTTGAAAATAACACATGAAAACTAGCAATAAACGCTTGAAGAAAAAATAATATATTTCACTTGGAGTTAAAAAATATAATTGTTTCGCTTAATTTGCTGTCTCGGCTAACACCTCGCCAGCAAACTTTTAAGCTCAACAATTATATTGTTTAACTCCTAGTAAAATAATCTACTATTTTCTCTACCTAGCGCTATAATTCTTTGTGATGTTATCTGCGTAGTGAGCTTTATAGTTTTTCAGAGCCGCCTCTATCTTGTCTATTGAAATTTCATGAATGTCTTTGAAATTGATGTTTGTGATCTTCTGTTGATTCTGGTGGTTTTCGGAGGCGGGGAAACTTAAAGTTAACAAATTTTTTTAGAACATTTCGGTTTCTTTTAACATGTGTCTTGACTTTTATTTCGTTTCCTTCTTCGTCAATTGCATTTGTGCTTCTTTCATGGGTTCTTTTAGTATTTTTAAATATTGGGACAAGTACGGGGAATAGGAGAGAATGTTTACGGAAAGATATAGAAAAAAGAAGGTGGCTGTATGATAAGTTGGTAAGAAGCGTGTTATTATATGGCGCTGAGTAATGAGGATGGAAAGAAATGGAGATACTAGAGAAGACGCAAATTAAATATTGGAAATGGGTGTAGTAACTAAAATTGGATAAAATAATAATATGGGCTGGAAAAATTGCTGTGACATACGAAGAAAGGATGAGGGAGACAGAAAGTAAAATATTAAAGGAATCCTAATAAGAAGGCCTATCTGTGGAAAAATTTTAATCTATATTTTTATTTATTTAGAACAAATAAATCTAAGTACCTTTAAATTTATATTTCTTTTGATTATTTCTAGTTTCATATTTTTTTCGTTTGCTGCTATGATTTTTTATAATTTTTTTAATTTCACAAATTTCATCGTCCTTCTTCTCCCCTTTGATGGAAGTTCTCTACGCAATTTAAGCATTTTTCAATTGGCGTCGTTTGGTTTGTAAGGAGAAGGTAAGGAGTGTAAGATATACGTTTTTAGCTTGCATTCTTTGACCAATAAATTTAAAGGAGTTGCAAATGACTTTACAATGGAGTATTCTACAGAAAAATATTATTGGTTTTATTTAGTCAACCTCTTTAATATATAATATAATAGGGTGGCACTAGGAAGCGTAACTCATACTGTTTGGTTAAGTTTTTTTTTAAATTACACATATAGTATTCTAACATACAAAGTACATTGCGTGCTTGTTCCCAAATCTTCCATGCCGTTTCTCCAACCTCAGAAATTGGGAGAAGATTGAAGACGTCATGGAAGTAAAGAGAAAAACCAAACATATTAAATGGATGATTACTCAGTGAGAATCTTTTTTCTAAATCGACAACATAATATGGTTTTTATTACTTTAACCTACTCCATTTTGAGACTTTTAACTTTTAAGCTACGTTATCACAATTGACAAAAGTTGGATCTTAAAAATACCATCCTGATGTAGATTTCAAGTTCTAGAAAGTATAGTTCAACTACATTCTATTATTTAGAAATTAATATATCTTGATATAGGGACCTTAACCAAAACAAATAATATGGCGCATTAAATAGTAAAACAAGTACATAAATGAGACTGTCTAATTCAGGATCCAAGTCAAGAGAAAAGACATAGAAAACGAAGCAAACGGTTGAAAGACCTGAGATGAAAACTTTTAAGGAAGGTAGTAGTAAAAACCAAAGAATTCAAGACGAAGATAAGCAATAAATCACTGGATAACATTTAGAAGAAGATAATGAAACAATGAAATTTAGAGAGAAGATCCTAGTTGTATGAGATTAACCATCAAGCACGTAGATGAAAAACTTTTTGTGGTTAGAACACAGAGGAAGAAAGATCTTCTTGTTGTCTATTAGCTTCAGTTTCCAATCTGGACACATTCGTTTTGAATTCGGAACGGATGTAATGTAACAATCTTCAAAACTATTTATTTAACTAAGAATCCAATCAACGGATTATTGAGATATCTTATATAATTTACCTTTGTTTACTCTAAGGTGCTAGTAATGAAATTTTAAGTCTTAATTTGTAATAATCTGTATATTGAAAATTACGTACGTATATTTTGATTCTAGTCAAGTCGTATCATTTAAAAACTTTAAATCAATTTATAAGAAAGTTTGCATAATAAATACTTTTAGTAAATAATAACTCCACTTTTATAACATAATCTTTATTCAATATTATATAATTTTCGAAAATGTCAAGTTTCCGTGTAGGCATATTTGTTTAACGGCGTTAACTCATTTTATTTGTAACAAATCTTACTTCCAATTACATTTTGAATGTCAAAGTTTTCCGTAAAAGCGATGAATCTAGTTAAGAAGTTCCTCAGCTTTCGGTTCAACTGAATTGAAATAAATTTTGAATTAGCTACTGAGAGCAAAGTATGAGTTTCCCTTAACTTTCCGACCTCTATTTTTATATTTTAAATTAGGTATATTTAATGTTTAAAAATATTTTCTTGGTTTTTATCGCTTTACGTATGTATGCAGACAATTTCGCTTACACAGAAATAATCATCGACATTTTTCTTTTTGTCCAAATCTGCGTTGTAGCGTTTTAGGTGAAAATTCATCTTATTGTTGGAAAGACAAATGTGCTACATTTGTAAACCGTGAAAAAAGCAGAACACAATGTAGCGGGTTTGTTATTTATTAAGGATACCTGCCAGACTACTTGTTGTTTTTAAGTACTTACCATTGTTAATTAATGTAATGAAATTGAAAAAAAACTGGAAAAAAGGTCTTCTTTTTGTTATAAAAACGTAAAGTACAGTTTAGCCGAGTCTTGAAATCATCATAATCAAACATTTTATATTCAGGATCAACTATAAAACAACTTTCAGGTGATTTATATGATGAGGTTGGATTACTTCGATTGTGACGAAATTGGCAATCTCTTCTTCGCTGCGTTTGCATAAAGTTTTACTATACCTTATTTAAACGACCGATAAAAATAATCTTATGTCTGTGCATGTAAAAAAGAACAGCGTGAATGGTGCATGGGTATTCATAACACATTGATTATGTAATGCAATTCGAGTTCGACTTGTAATTAAATGAGTCTTTCGAGTGAATTTTCTATACCTAATAACTGATATTACAATTACTATTATAGCATGGTAGTGTTGTATGTCTGTCATTAATATTAAAGCACTACAAATATTAAGCTTTTGATGTTTTACAAATGTATAATCATCAGTTACAGAATAAATGAACAGCATTCAGCACAAAATTTTATCTTTTTATGTTTAACGTAGATCTAAGCCTCTCTTTATTTTTTGTTTTAGTACACAAACAACTAAAGCTTTTTAGATATAAAAATGAAAATTAAACATTATTTTGTTCTACAGCGTAGCACTGCTATAATCAAAGTGAAAAGCATAGTCTTAATTTTTTAAAGTTCATATCTGTATAAAATAGCACTACTACAAATGCCATTACTTAGTAAAAAATAAAATTTATACATTGCAATATCCATTTTTAGAGCATTTGACCCCTCGGTTTTACAGTCGGGCCTTATACTTTTTACTTTCATAGTACATGTGCATACTTACATACGAATAAATAAATAAATCACATTAAAAAAACTGCAGTATCAAATTCAGAAAAAAATCTCAATGCATACATAATAACGGCAGTTACTGCAAAATATTTCAAATTTTATTCATTTAATCCATATTTATAAGTTTTGAGCGTTTTCACTACTAGAGGTTTAGTTTAGTTTCAAACAATGTGCTACATACTTAATGAGTGGTATTTTATGTGCAATTTTTTATAATAATATTTGATTACAACAAAGTCAGCAACTACATGTACCTATGTGTTATTAATGAACGCGCAGTTTTATTTGTTTTACAAAATTTTATTAGCAACAATGACATAATTCGATTGAGATTCCTAAGACCTAAAGAAGGATTATCTAACTTAACCTAATTTGTAGGATTAAATGGAACGTATTTCTCTGAGAATTGAGAACCATTACACGAACTCTGCACTCCAAAAGCTTGGTTAGCTTAGGATTATTAGCTTCTTTTTTCTTTCAGATTCTGAAATACTTCTCACGGCTACTGGTTTCGTTTTTGATATATCGTTACTAGAAACTCATTAATTTAGTAATTAACAAGTAAAATAAATTATTGTTATCAGATGCAATACAAAAATCAAATTTTGTAATACTTATTTCAACAACATTCATTTATTTCATGTACTAATAGATATAGAAAAACCAAATTATTTTTGGACAGTGGAAACAAATAAATGACGAAGAATTAGTTAAAATGTAAATAAGTTTATTTATTACTCTTCAAATATTAAATGCTTTTGACGATTTTATGTCAGAAAGCAGCATGAAATAATAATATGATTACAAGTTTCCCAATATTGTGGTTTTTGTGACAATTTCGTGTTCGGTTGCAATTTAGATTCCTTTATAGTAACATGCATTAGCTACTTTCACGTTAATTTCTCATTATACTACAGAGACGTCCAAGAAAATTCTATTAAACCCCGGAATTACGTTTTGATTACCTTCTCATGCATAAAGTTTTGATAATGTACTCACCTAATAACAATTTTGTTTTCATAAAAAAATTAAATTTATATTTGCGAATTAAACTTTTGATCTGCATTTTTAGGATAAAATTTACTCAGTTGAGTTTTAACTTTTTTGCTAACATCGCGTAATATATTAAACGCCACTTCAGGTAAACTGATTGAAATTCGTTACTTGACAAAAGGATTCTCTTTTAGAATTGCTGATGTCCAAAATATGTTTGTAAGATTTTAATTCTAAGACTTTATAAATTTGAATGTGCTCTTTTATCTTATTTAATATTCAACAAAACGTGAACTTCAGATTAAATAAATTCTTTTGTGGAACTTACTTGAAATTTTGTTTCATTATATTAAAAAAAAAAAATTCGTAAAACAGACATTCTTATTACTTTTAACTTTATAGGGAAGTTTAAATTATTAGTATAATATTTGTAAACAATTTTAAATATTACTTCAAAATTAAAATTTGTTCTTATTACATATTTTGCAAAAAGGCAGGATGTTTTTGCCACCCTTCCTAGAAAACAAGCTGTTTGTTTTTCACCGTTCATTAAATTATTTATAAAGAGTCAATTATACTGATTCATTGAAAATAAGTAAAGCATCTACAAAAGTAAATTATGCTTAAATTAAATCGAAAAAAAATACAATTTCTCATCCTAAATTTATTATGTAGGATATTTTTTTAATATAATAAAATGATATATTGCAGCTACTCTTGGCCAGAAAATTCTAAAAATACTTGATTTATGTTTATGTCCTTATTTTTTGAATTAATTACAATCGGTTATCTCTGCTTGAAATACCTTATTTATGTATAAAATTTCCTTTATAAAATAAAATAAAAAATATGTTACAATTACCCTTAACAATAAAAATAATAAGTTATTCATATTTAAATTATTTAGTTAATTTTTAATTTTATACTAGTGTATTTTATTTTTATTTGCACATTATTATTATAATTGTAAATAGTTATTTAAATTTAAATTAATTGCGGTTTTAATTTACAAAATAATGTTTTGTAAGTTTCGTTGCCTACGCTTTAGGCGTTTAGGTTAGTTATGAATTTTCCTTTGGTAAAACACTTTTCCAATAATAAAAATGTTTAATTCCGTCGAACTGGTTTTATATTAAACAGTAACAACCTAAAAAACAAAACAAATTAATTTATTTGTTTCTTGGAAGGTGAGCACGGAAATTGGTGTTCATCTTTACAACTTAAAACGCCTGATGAATAGGCAACTAAACCTAAAATTGATGCATTAATGTTTTTTTAATTTACTTATTTTTATTTTACACACCATTTTATAAATTAAAACCGCAATTAATTTAAATTTAAGTAACTATATAAAATTATACTAATAATAATGTGCAAATCAAAATAAACTAAAATTTAAGAATTAAGTATATAATTTAAATATTGATAAATAATATTATAAATTGTTGCAGATATTCTAAATTTTATTGCTCTTGTATTATTTAATTATAAAACAAACATCGCCTCAGATATATTACAGAAAAATAAACTTTTTGTTTAAATAGTTTATTGAATTAATGAAAATTAGGCAATTTTTTATAAAATGAAATAATACAATTAGTCAACTCTTGTAGAAAACTCCTTTATTACGGCCACCCTTATCCAGAAAATTCTAAAAATATTAAGTTTATGTGAGATATAAATTAAAAGTCGTTTATTAAAATGACTACAATAAACCAACCTAGTTGAAATTTATTTCAACGTACAAAACTATGTAGCAGAGTTTTCATTTTTAAAATTAAATGATTAATACATTTTTGATAGCTACCCTTACCCTGAAAGCTTTCTATTGAAATAAAAGTGAAGCTTTAAATCGTTTATTCCAATAATTTCAATAAGCCTACGTTAGTTGGGATAACTTTTTTTGTATACAAAAATTTCTTATATAAAATGGCCTAATTTGTAAATTAGTCCCAAAAAATTTTTAAAAAATCATTTTTTTATTTAAAACTTTTATTAAATTAATTACAATTAACCCCTTCTACATGTTATGTCAAAATATTCCTTTTATAAAACGGATTATTTATAAAATTAATTATAGCTAGGTAGCCTTACTCATCAGAAAATTCTGAATATACTTGGTTTATATTAAACAAAATCCAAGTTCTTTCTTTGAAATCGTAGATTGAACTCTTCTACGCTTCCCTGAACTGAAAAAGAGAATTTCGGTTATTCGGAAAAGCCAAACACAAAATATTGCTAACCTGACACTCAATTCTAGTATACAGTTTCTCCAGAATGAATTCCATTACTTGTATGTAGTTTATAAAAACCATCTTCTTCAGGAATGATTATAGTCGTAAGTTTCTAGGCGCTGTACTTTAAGAGTTATTCAATTAAAGTCGCCCGATTATCAATTTTTTTGCAATAACGTAAAATACACTTTCGATAAATAACACTTCTAGAATCGAAATCGAAAAGAACATTGTTCGATGAGGTTCAGAGTAACCTTAGGTATTGTCATAGAAATTAAAAAGTGTGTTCCTTCTAGGTGGAGGTCGAGTAACAAAACTACCAGTCTTATTACATAAATGCCGACGTTTCGCCTAAACTTCTAAAAGCTTTATTGAAGCTAATTGTATTTATTAAAACCGCCAAGTTAAAGTAAATCATCAAACTAATAATTATTATTTTGTCAATTAAAATAAAAAAATTAAAGTTATATAAGACACACAAGTAATTTTAAACGAACGAACAACGTTTGTGATTATGTATTGTCATCTATATTCATTACTTCACATTCCACCTCGTTGTTCATATGTTGAGTAATTACATCCCCATTTTATCTTTTATCCGACAGGAAACTGTAACATATCCTTGGTAGATGCAATTTTTCCTCCATTTGCTTCGTGAGGAAGTATTCCTCTGGATTTGGTGATGCTGTCTCTAAGTATGCGTCTTTCTATAATAATCCCTCTATATCTCCCTCTCATTGCAATTTTTTTAACTATTTGTAGAGGTAAGTCAGAGACTTTATGTTTATTTATCATAGAAATTTCAACTAAAACCTTATAATGAGTTCTTTGAATACCTTTGTGGTAAGATCTATTTATGTTTTAACTTGTACAAGTCGTAGCTTTTGGGTCATTTAGTTGTATTATTTTTATTTAACCGAGTAACTAATATGGCAAACGATGATTTGTTCTTTCCACAGATGCTTAAATTTTTGTGAATAAATTTTTACCTCAAACATCTCTGTAAATTGTCTCCCCTTGTCGCTATGAAGTAAACATAACGCATTAATAATGTACCTACAATACGTTATAAGTTACTTCTTCGACTACTTTTGTTTTCAAAGGCCGCAGTAAGACAGATTTGGTTAATCTTGGTAATTTAAAATAAATTTATATACCGGCCAAGTCCAAAACCAATTATACGGAAATATCCATATTAATGATCCTCCTAATAGCTACCACCTCTCAATAACCGCCACGGTCACTTATTTGTAAACTTTCTGGGAAAATGTAATTCTACCGCCCATTTTCGGTCATTCTTAAGTGAGGTCATTAGTAGACAACAGCTTAGCGTTCAAGTTGTGCATAATATATAATTGTTTCACTGTGTGAGGCTTAAGTACTTACCGGTATTTAAGAACGGATAAAACAATTCTTTGATTACAATAGATGGTCATTACAGAGATGGTGCAATTAAAAGGCTCATTAAGCTCACCCCAAAAATCGTATTTTGCGTACATAGTTTGAGTTAGTATGTTTAACAGTGCTCTTACATATAGACCTGCATAAAAATTACAATGTCGCTAAAAAGAAAACGTTTGTCTCTTAAAGAGAAAATTTATATAATTATGGAAGATGAAAAGTTCAATACCAGTGCTAGAAAGTTGGCTGAAAAATTTAGTGTTGGAAGAACACAAGTTAACAATATTTTAAAAAACAAACGTGATTAAAAAGAGCTATTTGAAGAAGGTTCGAATATTAACTTGGACACTGTTGAAGCTTGGAAAGCCAAGCTGTCAGTAATATTGAAGTAGTATTAACCGAAAAATGTGTACAATGCTGACGAGACCGGACTTTTTTTACCTTGAGATGCCAAACAAAACGTTCTCTTTAAAAAACGATAATTGTAGTGGTAAAAAGCTGTAAAACAATGATTGACAATTTTATTTTGTACAAATATGAAAGGTGATAAGGAAAATCCGTTAATCATTAGAAAAAGTAAACACTCAAATTGCTTTAAAGGCTCTTATATCAACAAATTGCCCTTTAATGGGTATCTAATAAAAAAGCTTGGATGATGGTAGAGATTATGACTTCCTGGCTAAAAAAATTTGATGAAAAAATGAAAAAAGGAAATAGAAAAGTCTTATTATTTCTGGATAATGCCACGTCTCATCCCATAGTGACTCTTGAAAATGTGAACATTGTTTTTCTACCCCCAACCACCACATTCCATTGCCAGCCACTGGATCTAGGAATTACCCAAAACTTTTAGATGGCCTACATGAAGTTTTTAATCAAAAGGCTGCTAACATTCACAAATACCGAACGTCCTTTTGAAGATGCGGAAGCCTGGAGAAACGTTTCGCCTATTACAATTGCTAAATATTTAATAATAATAATAATACAAATTTTTTGATTTTTGTTTTAAATGTTGAAGAAGGTAAAGTTTTAACTTCTACAGGTAAACAATTAAAAAATTTTTGGCTAATAATTTCAGGACCGTTGAGGGGTTTATTAATTCTACAGAATGGTATACAAAAGTTTTCTTTGTTCCGAGTGTTGTACTCATGGAAATTTAAATGTTGGTGGTAAGACAATGTATTTGTTCTGACATGACATAGACTTTCCAGGATGAAAATGCAGGGTAAAGTTAATATGCTGGCAGTTGAAAAGACATTACGACAGTCACTACTATAGTTCAGGTTGAAAACAACTCTAATGGCACGGCGTTGTAATTTAATTTTTGCGAAAGCAGAATTCTCGGAAAAGGTCCTGCAAGAAGATTTCGATTAAGAAGATGAAATTCTACTAGCTCAGCTTTTTCCTGTATTACTAGATGGTAATTAACGTGTAAGCCTTGACAATTATGCATCTACTGATTGTGATATTTTGACCGAAAGCCCCAATTTAAGTATTTAAGATATAATCAGTGAATTAGACTATAGTGAAGGCTGTGATTAGAACAATGAAAGAGGTGCAGAAGAATCCGAACTTTTTACGTCAAACATTAAAGATATGGGTGAAGTGTGTGAAAAACTAAAAGATGAGCAAAGTTTTCTATTTTCTAATGATAAGAGTGAGCTAGCGGTAGAAGTACTTCAAATTTTATCAAAATGTGAATCTTCTGTTTTACAAACTAAACTTAAAAATGTAAAACAAACCTCAATACAAAATATTTCATAAAAATTTAATTTAATGGTATGTATATGTATGTAAGTAATTATTGTAATAGGTATAACGAGCAATTAGAAAATAGGTACATATTATGTAAATGTATTGATTATGTATTCAATATGTATAACTCTTCCATTATTATATCGTCTAATTATTTAATATTGCATCAGCACATTTATAGTTATTTTTAATGCAGATATATAGTACCCTATAGCGAACCATATTATGTTCTATACTTAAAAGATTTTAATAAACAACGCATAGAAATAAATATTTTTTTTCCTCCCAATAACGGCCACCTCTATATACCGGTCAGTTTTGCAGCAAATTTTAGTGACCGCTATTTAAAGGTTTTACTGTACCTATAACATATTAGAATATAGAACTTTTTTTTTTTATTACACAAGTCTTTACGCTGAATAATTTCGAAATACTTTAAATATTTTATAAAATTAATTACAATCAGATGATCTATTTAATCTATACATTTATTACTTAGAAAATTCGAGAAATGTTCGTTGAAATACCAAGATTTTTTGCTTTAAATAGTTTATTTAATTACTTGTAATCTGACTCTTTCTAATTGACAATTTTTTAAGCAAAAAAATCTCTTATATAAAATAGAATTTTTTATAATTCTATCCCTTATTTCAACCATACTATCAGCAAATTTTACTTGATATACTTTTTATAAAATGGAACAGTTCATAAACTTATTACAGCTATACTAAACGAAAAAAGCTGAGAATTAATTAATTAATTTATACTAAATGAAATATTGCTTTTTTTCCATAGTGTATTGGATTAATTGCAATGAAACAACTATTATTATGTAGGAAAATTTCTCACAAAATGGTCGATAAATTTATTACAACCAACCTTATCAATAAAATTCTAAAAACATTTCATTATATTAAGGAAAAAATCAATGTTGACTTATTTTCTATTGTCTTTTAGGACTATGTAAACTTACCATATAAAATGCGATACGATTACACGAAGTCATGTTTGCTTAAACAGCTAATCTTTATACTACATTGGTAGATGGCCTACTGGAAACTAAAAAGACAGGTTTTTGACAACTTACACCCAGATGTCTAAAAACTTATCGGACAAGTAAATTTTTTTTAAGAGGCACAAATATTGTAGGTATTGCCAATATTCTAATTTACACCCCCATATAGAGTAAGGAGTACTCAGAGCCGGCGCTAGCAATTTCGCTACCCCTGGAATAAAGGTAAAATGCCGCCCTTTTATATCAAAATTTAAAATATAATCTAAACCCTTCCCACAGTAATAGTAAAATGTGTTGTGAGCAAAAAAAGTTGCTATTAAAACTGTTGAAGTTTTGTTTTGCCAAAAATACAAATTTCTTGATTTATGATTTTTAGAACCATTTAAAATAAAAACCTAATTATTAAAAATACAGTTAAACTTAAATATGATTTTTTCATACTTCTAATCCTGAGAATGTTTTGATATTTTTTTTGACATCAATTTTTCAACTAGCCCATGTTCAATGGCTAATGTTGTAGAGCGTAAAAGATTTTTGAATAACTTTAATTTTGAGAAACTTCTTTCTGCACTTGCCACACTTATTGGGAGAGTAAGAAAGATTCTTAAAACTATTCCGAGATTTGGAGCAAAATCCAACTTTGAAATGAATTTTAAAATATTGATTGGACTTTCTTATTTATTGAAGTCAAGACCGATACGATCTCGTCTGACAGGTGTACGTTTATATTTGATGAATCTCCATCAGTTACCTAATACTATTTCTAAATTTCTGCAATATTTTAGTAAATCGCTTTGAGGGGTATCTTTTCAATCATAAATACTGAAAATAGTTGTTGTGGGTACTGATCAAATCAAACAAGGATGAAAGTGCATTGATAGCTTGGTCTAATGTGAAAAATCAAACTCTGCCTTAGGAAAGATCTTTTATCGGATCATCTCGTGCCTCATAGTAATAATTAAATTTTTCCTTCAAATTCTCTGATGTGGTTGAGAAAACTTAACTGTCAATTTCGTCGGTAAGTTCTCGAGCATTGCAAAGCATTCCATTAAAGGGCGCGTTCCATCTAAGATCCTTGAAAAACTATTTACAATAGCAGGTGGTAAGTCATAGTGTTTTGTCTGCAAGAGCTTACTTATTGGATTAATACAATTTAAGAATTTGTACTAAATTATAATGCAGCATTATAACTTAAATTGTTTAAAACAACTTAATAAGCCAGAAACCTCAACTCTTACAGAATTGATTCATCAGTGGTGTTAATGCATGTACCTATTTGAATTTAAATTAATTTCATTAATATGGCCCATCGAAAAGTTGATGAGAAAAAAGAAATAAATATATTTTTGGATCATATCAAAAAAATTGGCGGCTTCGAAGGATGCTTTTGCCACGTCATTAACGACCAAGTTTAATGAGTGGCTACTTCTTGGGAAGTAAAATGCTTGACGATTTAACGCTTTTATTCTACTCATGTTTATTTATCACCTCTCATGTTGGACCCATTTATCGTAAGCCTGCAAATTCAATCCCAACGTTTCAAGTTATTTAGTCTAAAATGCTTTCATTAATTTCAATGGAAACCTCAATGGGATTGGATTTGGATGCATACCTTACTAAGACTGTCATTTACTTGATCTTGCTGACATCAAGAGTACAATCTAGAATTATTGAATAATATTTAGCTGTTTTAATCTCGCTATTAATGTGAGATGTTATATTATCACTTAAAAGATGAATTATCTCATTTTGAATATATTTTTCAAGATAACTTCCCCGTTTTTGAACACTCTGCGGATATACTCTTCCATTACCGGATCAAACCGAGTAAGTGAAATACTTTGGAGGGCTAAACAATTTTGACCAAACATTTTTATTATTGAAACAGTTCGTAGAAGCATCTCGGGCTCTGCGGTAATGAGTCGTTCGTTGTGAGTGACTGTCCATCTTTTCGAGGATGTATTTTTTGACTAATTTTAATCCAAGATTTTTTAACTATGGATGTGGTTTTTAGAGGTTTCATGTTCTGTTAAAGCCTCATCGAGGTGCTTCCAATCTTTAAATCGTTTAGTAGAAAAAGAACTTAAAATAGAACCGAAAAGTATGCAGGAAAGGCAATAAATAAAGTTTTTGTAATTGATTAGACTAACCAGTTACGTACGACTTTTGTACCATTTTTTATGTTCCTCAAATAATGAACTGCACTAAATCTTCGACCGGTATTATTACATAGAAACCTGTATACTTATAATGGTTAAGGTGGTCCTGCTTTTATTAAAGAGGTATATTTTGGCTTCTGATAACTTAGCTGACCAATAACCTGGATCTTAATTTATTATTACAGCCAATGTTTTTTTTTAAATTTTCCTGAAGTAGGTTTAGTGGATGTGTCTAAAGTAGATTCAGTGGATGTCTCTGGAGTAGGTTGTTTGGATGTCCTTGGAGTAGACTCAACTTGGACTTGAGCAATAGCGGTAGCTTGATAGGTAATGGCTTTAAAATTAAGATTTGAATAATCATCTAATATCTCGGTGTGGTCATGGTTTATTAACGGATTTTCAGCCGGTCTATGTTCATTTATTTAAGTAATTTCAATTTTAAGCGGGTGTTTATTATGCTTGTAAGCGGTTTCTTTATAAATAAGACGGGGACTTCTGTGACGGTTTCCAAACCGAAAATTGTAACACCTTTTTTTTCACTTTTTCCGACGAATTAAATTTAGTACGTTATAATGAAGAAAAAATTATGTCCGTCCGTATGTAAACAAGATATCAAGAAAACTACCAGTGCGATTTTTATGAAACTTTGTACATGGACCTTATTTATAATTCCGCAGATTTGATTACATTTTGGGCAAAATGTATGTAGCCAAAGTGTATGCAACACAACGATCTGCGACAACGGTATAGTCAACGAATGCCCGCAAATTATTCGACAGATGCGTTCGAGTACGTTCTGAGGCAAATTAATTTGTTTTATAGGAGTTGGCGGTGAACACATTTATGAAAATGAGATTTTTTTATTAATTAGATTTTAGGTATAGTGATCAAAAATAAATAATTTTGACAACAATGTTCTTGTTTTCCTTTGACTCTTTCCACTATTGGTTTGTCGTCTTCAGCATCCATAATTTTCTATTTTTTCAATTCCGATTGATAAGTCTTTCTCTTCCAAGATTTTGTTTATGTTTTCCTCATTTGAGAGGAGATCTTTCTCTTCGTTGTTTTTCTGGTGGTTTCCAATGTAGTGTTTTTTGACCATCTCTCTTTGTCATTCTCTTCCATGTTCGTAACGTTTTAAAGTTTTGTGTCCAACTTTCTAGTAATTGATGTTTTGATTTCCATTTCCTGCTATATTGTTTTTGTACGCCATTTATCTTTGTTTGTAATTTCTGAGTTTCTCCTCAGAAAATCCAATTTATTGTTCTTATCTTGTCTCTAAATTTGGTTGTGATAGGCTACGTTTCTCCATTAAAATAATATTATGCTCTGTACAATGCTTTTGTAAATCTGTATTTTTGTCGGATTTGTTAGCACTTTGCTCCAAATAATTTAATGTAGAGCTCTTGTAGCTTTCTTTCTAATTGAAATTACGATATGAAAAAATGCTTAGTATATAAAATATGCAAAATTAAATTGATTTTAAAATGGAAAAATTGTACCTCATTGTGGATATTCTTGGAGGAATTTGATTATTTTTCTTTTGTACCTGTAGTTGCGCCCATTTAAAAAAATTTCAGCAATTTCTCTTGGTCACTTTTATAAAAAATATTTTTTCCAGAAATTCTGAGGTATGTTTGGTCCTCGGTTATTTCATACTTGGCTACTCTGTACTTTTGTTTTTTTATGTTTCTATCTAGTTTTTAGCTTCAACACTTAATTCTTCTTTGTGTCTGTTAGTTTTTTCTTGTAATCTTAAAACTTCGTATGTCGCTGTATCTGCACACTTTAAGGGTGTCGTTTACCTAAATAATTTTTGACCAAGCCCCTAATAACAAGCAACCACCATAACGTGCAGTTTCTGCAAAAATTTACTTTCTTAAATGACGTCAGTGTGTCTTTTAAACCATTGATCGTCGTAAAGATAAGATTTATGGTACGCAGGTAGAAACTCTTTGTTAGTTTTTTAAAGGTTCTGGTATTGTAAAACTATTAGTAAGTATAAACTTATTGATTTGAGAAAATAAAGATTAATAATACTATACAAGTTATATATTAATAATTACGTGTTTACAGAATATTAAAATATGTTCAAGGACAATTGCAATTTTAGGTTTTATTTATTGTCCGAGATAATTGATCCTAGGAACATATACCTATACATATATTATTAATTTAACATTTATTAGGTCGCAAAGGCAAACCCCTTGCTTTTCTAGGATCAATTATCTCGGGCAATAAGTAATCAAAATAAAAATTTTTTAATTTGTCTACATTATTATTCCAAACGCTTGGGTCCCTATAAATTACTTCAACAAAATAATCTTTTGTTGTGTAAACTAGAAAATAAGCAAATTGTTTATTAAGTATTTGCAATTGACCTTGAACTTGATGAAAATACGCATGATTTTTTTTTAATTCTAATTGTTTACTTTCTTTATTAATCTTTAAAAACATAATTTTTTTGTCCAATACGGCATCATAGACTTGCAGAAAAAGGGCATTTGATTTCTATTATTGCATTATTACTCTTGATTATTCCGTCAGGAGACGCTGACAAATACTTCAAATTTACATCGAGAAACATTCCACACTCATCGATTTTGACTCTAAAGTCTTTTCAAAAGTTTCTTTCGCTATGCCTTCTGTGTTGTGGCCATATCGTGTAGCTTTATTTCCCACAAACGAATTATAAAGTATTTGTTCCACGACTTTACTTCTTGGCGTCGTTTTCCGTAGATTAATGATTTTTCCAAACATTGATGCAGTTAGACGTTTCAATCTGTAAGAAAATAATGATTCAGTTTATGTAAAATAAACTCGTAAATAGTTTATTTATTAATATTTATTAAAGCTAAAAATGGATTCATAAGTACATATGGGTATTTAACACTTTAATTGCTGCGAATTTCAAAGGGACTTTTGGGATTTTCTTATATAAAAAATTTTTACCGTTCATTTCTCCACAGCAACGATTTACTCTGACCTCGGGTATTTTCTTCTAAGGCCGTTTCGTCTGTCACCAAATGTTGTAAAATTCTGTTTTTCTTTTTTCATACTCGTCTTCGGTAATATCTGGCGTGTTTGATATTAATTCGAAACCGTAATTATCATCAGGTCCCGTAAAAGTTTTACATTTCCGCTTGGGTTTCGCTTTCAAAATTCTCCTTGCTCTTCTATTTTCTATTCTTCTTAATTCCTGAGCACAATATTTTTCAATATAATGTCCCGGCATTTTTCCTGTATACAGATTAATTAATTTTTTCAGATACTGCCCATCCGTATTATATTCCGTCACTGCGAGTGCACACCTGGTTTGATAAGACCCACGCTTGGAAAAATTAATTCTTTTGCCTCCAATTGCCTTTGCGACATAAGAATTATACAATTCTACTCCATTATTGTTCAAATTATGAATCAAACTATTTGAATGATTTGCAACATTTCGAATTATTAGCTGCAGTTCATTGAAAATACCATCCTGTTCGTATTCAGGAACAAGATTTATATCTTGTTCTTTATTACTGCAAAAATAAGCTTCGCAGTTCTTGTGATCCCCTAAACAATGGTATATAGAATTCAAAATGTCTTTTTCAAGATGTCTTGACTTTTCTCTCATTGTTCCTTGCTGACTGCGCCTATACGCAATTGCACATGTAACACCATTTCTAAGACGCATTACATTTTGAACAATGTTGTTTCTGTATGTAGTTCTAAATCTTGTTTTATTTTTCAGATCTCTTATTTTATGGCACATATTTCGTAAAATATGGTTCGTACATTCTATTTTCTCAACGATGGTGTCTGTGCCGTATGGAAGTGTTTCACAAATTTTTCTGAACACGCTACTGTCTCCATCTCCCACTAATCTTCCATATACAAGGCCATGCTGTTCAACTGATAGTTTAAACCCCTCCAGAATCCCAGCAGCTTCCATCCCGGTAGCACTTCCGCTCCAATTCTTGTAACAGGTGTGCGATTCTTTCCTGTTTTGGTAGCGAGTATCATCGCATATCATGCAGTATCTGTTTTTATTCCAACATATAACACTTTTTTGTTTCTAGTCCCACAATTGTAGCAACTCCAGATAACGCACTATAATTTCTTCTATACGACCTTTTACTCCATGCCCCATCGGCCGTGACTGTTATTATGGCGTTTCCATTTTTATCTATGTCTCCTTTTTCTCTGGCAATTCTTGCTTCTTCTTGTCCGGCTAGTTTCATTTCTTCTTTTGCAAGCTCCATAATGTTTTTGATATTGCCGTTTCGTGTTTTACAAAGTTCTACTAGACATTACTGGGATGTCTAATGCACTACAAAATTGTTGCAATTGTCGATAACCGGCTCCAATTGTGATGGTTGCGTTTACTGCAGATGAGTTTATATTCATATGAGAACTACCATCTTCTATGTTCTCAGTTGCAACGCATTTGATTAAATTACAAACGTTGCATTTCATTTTAATTATGCTTTGAAACCCAACCATTCTTTCGGCTATTACATTCATGTCAAAAAGGAGCATCCAAATCCTTTATGGTGTATTGATTTCAAAGCATCAAGTAGGTGTGCTAGATCTACAATTCTCCTTCCAGTTATCTTATTTACTGCTACGAAATCGTCGTTTGCGTTGGTCTCGGTGCATATTTCTAAGGGATGATCCTCAATATGATCTTCAAATTCATTAAAAACAACAGTATCTCTGGAGGTGGAACATTCTGATGAACGTGCTGCATCTTCCAACCTGTTGAAAAACATAATAAGTGCTGTATTTATATAACATAAGCACCGAGTTTTAAACCTCAGATTGAATTGACGCCTACAAAGCTAAAATGTACAAGTTACGAGTATGAACACATATTTTGAAATAATATGGGTAGTTATGTGACAGTTTCCAAAACGAAAATTTTACACTCCATTTTTTACTATTTTTGTCAAATATTGTACGTGATAGTGAATCAATACAAATTTTTGCCTAGAGCCTGACCGTCCTATACATATCGAGGTTTAAAATTTTACTGTAAATGTGTTTACACTTACTAGATAATTTATAAAGAAGTTTCTCCTTACAAGTTTTACAAGAAATTAATGATAATTTAGGATTTCAGAAAACAATATACGTGAGCTCGTCAGAAAAGTGTCTTTACTCTGAGTCGTAAATTACTCGACTTATTTTCTTGACTCTTATATAAATATCTATTAATTCGTAATTCGATAATTCATTCAAATAATTCAGATTTCAATTATGTAAAATTTTTTCAAACAATCGTACCTTGTAATATACAACTGACTAAACATGAACAAACTCCAGACCCTATTTGTAAGTTTTATGTGAAATTAATTAGCAGCTACTGATTAATTGATCAGCTATAAGTATTATCTAAAATGGTGTTAACAAATATAATTGCTACAAACTTACCTTTTTTTTTCACGAAATGACTTCAAGCTTTTAGCTCCAGCATTTTTCTTGCGTCTACCGTTGCAAGTCTTGTTTGTTGACTTGTTATAATGGCCCATATTGAAGTCCACACGGCACAGTCACAATAAATTAAAACGAAATTTAAAATATTTAAAAACGTAAACGAAATTGTACGCTAACAATCTCCAAAACGTTATATCGCAATCCAAAATCGTAATCCAAAGTCGTAAGCCAAAATCGATATAAAATAAATAAAATCCGTAATAGCACCGTAAGAATCAAAGAATAACACAATAATGATTTTTAATTTGTAAACATAGAAATGAAGGTACTTACTTTTCGTTCCCCCATTTTTGAAATACATTGTTGCTTTTCTTCAATGAATTTGACAAGGGCCAAAGTTTAAAACAAAAGACAATTAATACTGTATTGTATTGTAAATTGCTTTTGTAACAAAAGAAATTGCAATATGCTTTATTTGATTTTAAATAGGTTTATTTCTTTCAATAGATATTATGAAGATTAAATTTGGCCAACAGAACATGGTATTTATATACTAAGGGATTAACAGGACTATTGAAAATATACATACAGTTGTTCAAATTATTACCTTAATATCATAAACAAAAACATTTTGAATTACCATATTTTAATCCTATTGTTACCCATTCTTTAAGCTTTAGCCAAAGATTTGTTGATTCTTTACCTGCTCCCTTAGCAAACGGGATATTTTTAACATGTTAGAAAGGTTGTATACTTCATAGGCGTAATTAATAATTTTCGTAAAACAAAATAACTAAGTAAATTGGAACAATAAAACTTTGATCGAGGTCTTAAAACACAACAGACTGCAATCTCTATCATAACTGTTTTTTAGTTTTTCTTTAAAGTACTCTAACTCTTACAATTTCATATTTAATTATTCCAAGAACTTTAATTGAAATAATCTACGAAAAAATTGATTTACGCAAAATCTAAAAACAGTTATGATAGATATATTGCCAACAAATCGATTGATGTATTTAGAGTTTTGATATCTAAATTAGATTAAGAGAAAACTGTTTTTAGAACTACATGTAAAGAGTATAGAACTACATTAGGGTAAACGACAGCCTTAATACGTTTTAGTATATTTGTAGTAAGTGCGCTGTGTAAATTCGGGATTTACTCGTTCTTCAAGCGCGAGTCCATTATCATTTTCTTATGCTTTCCTGATGTAAAAGTATTTTATATTGGTAGTGTTTTTACTTTTGTAGTTTTTTCGTGGTCTCCAATTTATTTCTTTGTTTTCCGCCCTTTGTCTCATATTGTATATATAAACTTTCTTACTATCAAGTAGCAATCCGTTCCATACTCGGGCTGTATGTGAACTCCAACATCTTTTGTGTTTTAGTTTTGTATTTTGTTTAAGTAATACTTTCTGTCTTTTCAATGTGCAATTGGGTATGTATCTGTTCAAAAATGTATTTGTAGTTTTCTATTTATGGTCTCTATATATTTAAAGCAATCTATTACTATTATCATTGCATGTATTTTCTCCGCAACTTACCACACTGTACCATTCCTTTGCCTCTTCTAGCGCCAAAGTTTAGATCTTTCTATAACTATTACTTTGTGTGTTTTATTCTTTCTCGATACACTCGTCGGAGCTTTTCTTTTTCTGTACTATTTGCATTGTTATGTAATCCATACGTCCCCACTATTGACCAGCGCATTTTTATCTTGACTTTTATAAATTTGTTCCTTTGATTGTATTTCTTTCTAATCCATTTTCGTTGTAACAACTCCAGATATATAGATAGTTTCCTAATTTTTTCACATTTTTCTTTTTTTTTTTGGTTTCCAAGTGGGATAGATATGCCCCGGCTTTATTTTTTTCTATCTCGTTTACTACTTCTTGTTTTTTTAACGTGAGGCCTGTTACGTGCTGCATATGGACATCATTATGGTGCTAGCTTTTTCTTTCTTTGTCTCGTGTTGGGTATTTCTTTTCTTTTTTTCTTCTAGAAGCAGAACTATCCTCCCCTCTCGTATTCTCTATGAAGCCTCCTTCCATAAGAAGTGTGGATTTCCATTTGCGAAATGTTTTTTTGTAATGAGCTTGGGACCGACAATAGTGAATCATGCTTAATTTGAATAACAACGTTAAAAAGTTTATATGAACGTGATGATTTCAATTTTTTTAGATAAATACGTAACTGAACGAAGCACAATTGA